>CM076572.1:490632724-491001944 GCA_034641835.2 Pinus albicaulis
GGAACCAACCCGAAGTACAATTCTGACATGCATAAGATGAAGGTAGCACATGGAAGAAACCCTCTAAACCAACCAATCATGAAAGCTGACAAAGAGGCGAGATATCCACCAATAGATTCAAATGGAAATCAAGGTACTACATGAATCCCAAGTGTGATAATGTATGCTGACGTCGAACACAAGGAAAACCACTCATTCAAAGACCCATAATGATGATCAAATTTTGAGCACAAGGTCACATATCAATGATTTAAATAGGGCCAGGGTGCGGCTCTAGATTTACTCTCAGAGAAATATGTCGTAGTCGATAAGAGACAAACCTGTCAGCAAGAAGTCAATGGAGACCTTCTCAACCCAGCATGAGCGGAGGACCAAACATCTGATGTGATAGGACAAGATACTGACAAGAACAGGAAGGCTCGAAAAATAAGTCAAGAGACACCGCAGGATAGCCGACTTAGGTTTAACTTCCCTTGAACAAAATCACGACTCATGGTGACCATGGCAACAAATAATGACATAGTATAAGTCTGTTATGCAGGAGGCAAAAACAAAATCTCCATATGATTGGAAGAGATAACCAACTTGGGAAGAACTAACTCGTGAAACAAGGTTATGGCATCTCCTAGGCCAAAACTAAAACCATCCCAAATAAGGAAAAGACATATGTGCTTTGTTCAAGGCCAAAAAACTGATACTGTAACTGCCATCAAATTATGAAGTAACATCTCGTTCCCGCTCTTTTTAACATATTTGATTTTTTTTTTATTTTGTCTTTTTCATATAGTAAGCCTAAAAAAGAATAAAATAATTCTATGGTACAATGGATGGAATGAGCATTAGGAAATAAATGCACTATTTCCTAGGATAGGAACAATCCTATGCTCAATGCAAGGTGGTGGAAACTGGTAAGCGATACTCAAAGGAGTGTTCCATCCATGGGTAACAAAGGTGTCGAGTCACGATAGCTAAGTGCTTTGCAATGGTTAAATTTGTACAGAGAGTCAAGGTCAAAAGATGGCTTAAACATCGAGTCCAAATGAAGCTGGCTGAAGGCCAAGATATACAAGTAGCCAGTATGCAATGCAGTGATACAACTCAACAACACCAGGGAGCCTATAGGGTAATAGCCAGAAAAAATGATAATTAAGAAGAAGAAGAATGAAGCTTGAACACATAAGTCATGGCAGGACTAAAGAGGACTCCTGAGCCTACATAAAGTGCAGCATGGGCGACAAGTGCTAGTGAGGAACTAACTAAGAAGACCATGTAAAGGAAGGCTCTACCACCGAGTCATGATTCATAAATCGGCGAGTGAAATGGGTTAAGTATTCATGACGAGGTGGGATCGACCCTATGGAAAGTGAACAGAATGGAGGCTAGAATGCAGAATGCAATAGAAAATGGATTCCCTAACCTATATGCTAGTTAAGATCATATACCTACCATGACAGGTCAGCGGTCATGGATTCGAAAACCAGAAAATATCTCAAGTTCAACAAAATGTACCTGAAAATATACCTATCCCAACACTTACAAGCAACAGGGTTATGCAGCTTAATAAAGATTTGAAAAACAAGAATAATGAAATTTTCCAAAAAAAAAATCAATTTCTGGGCATAAATACACATTTTACCTCATATTTGGTTCATTGTTACTTTGCTGAATTGGAGAAAAGAGCTCTGGAGAAAAAACCTCTTTCTTCAAAATAGGAGCAATTAGCCATCAAACTTCGTCGGATTAGTCAGGTAAGCTTTAAATCCATCATTGTTATCAATTTCATCACAGTCTTAGCATTTTCATAGATCTTGATCTCATGTTGGACAATAGATGGATCTATACCAGGCATTTCCTCATAAGACCAAGAGAACACATCCCTAAACTCTTTAAAAAGATCGATGTAAATTTGAATCTCTTCAGGGGAACATTCAACTTCGATGAAAACATTCTCGATAACATTTGGATTCCTGGAGATGTTCACCGAGATAGTTGAAGAAATCACACCCATGTTCCCTTCAGCAAATACCTCTGTTGGCACTAAAGGGTTCAGGACTGGGTGAACAGGGCCAGGAGACTGAGGACTTGGAAAACTTGACCAAACTTCGCTAAAGTCTGGTAGAAAGTAAGACCGATGATGCAAATCATCCCACGGTCTATCTATACCAATCATAGCTTCTAGGATAGCCTCTTCAGATGGAAGAGTGGTACCCAGGCAATCTTGGGCAGAAGAAGAACTAAGTGTCCAAGCCAGGGCCACATCACCATCCAATTCCTCTGATGTAAGAGAAACTGGAATGGATTCTACAGATTCGACAATAGATCTATAAGCAATCTTAGCTGCAGACATCGAAAATGCCATTCCACCCACTTGACCTTCTGCCAATGTGGAGGTAGGGGAAGGTAAGTGTTACACCAATGTTTGGTCATCTAACCTATTATCATTATATGGACCCAAGTGCACCATGTAATACAAATTTTACCTTAAGTAAAATTGCTTTCACTATGTAAAATAACTTAATAAAACACATTTATTAGGTTGTTTATGGTCTAACAGGAAACCCCAAGGGGAAATATTAAACAAATCTATATTTTTTTGGTTTTCCTCATGGAATAATTAATTAAACAGTAATTTAATTATTATTCCTGGTCATATTTAACCCAAAACAAGGAAATTAATTAGAGAAATCCTTATTTATCTTATTATTTGCTAGGAATAATTATTTAAACCTTATTTAAATAGTATTCCTTGTTAAATTTGACTAAATAATTTATAAATAATTGAATAAATCATTATTTATTTAATTATCATTCAACTACTTCCTTAAAATGATAAATAAATCATTTATTTATTTATTATTTACAAATAAAGGGATTTGACCCAAGTCAAATTCCTTTCCCCTCCAACAAATATAACAAAATATTCCATAAAAGGTGGATCTAGATTTGGTTAATATTATTTTAATCATGCACCAAGATCTAGAATGACTTAATATTTTGTTATAAATAGAAGGGTTTTTCCTACCATTCATCACCTTTTGTTGCCTATTAGATCACTCTGGATCTATGCTCTTGGTCTGACTTTGAGCCATTATCATTGTCATATTTTCCATTATTTACTTTGTGAGCTCCCTTTGAGTTCTATGTTTGTTTGGGTTTTCTTCACCAACAAGAGAGAGAAATTCTAGATCTGAAGTGTTGAGGACTTTCAAGAACCCATCCCATTGGGGAGAATTGGAAACACCTTTCTTGTTTTCCTCCCAGGTGCCCTTAATATAAAATTCTTTCAAAAATATTATTATTATCTTGTCTATTGGATGCATGGAGTAAAACCTTATTTTTACTGCTTAATGTCTTTTTATGCATAGATTTGGATTTTTGCAGCATTTTTCTTGATCAACAAACTGCAGATCTGAAGATATTGGTAGCCATATTTGATGTTAGGGCTATAAGTTATGTGTAGCTAAAGTTGTATTTTTTTGTACACTTCGACAAAAGATTCATACTAACATTAAGGTCCACGGGTCCGAAAAATAATGAGTTCTGAAGAATTCTCATTGAATTTGAGCCCTGGAGGATGAAATTGCATTTATATGAACGAAAGGAGGTGGAATATCAAAAGTACCCATCAAAGAAGAATACATTCCAACCCCTAGATTCTGAACAGGCAGTTTGGCATTATCTACCAAAGGGATAGTTGAGTCGGTAGATGCATTCAGGTCTACAAGAGAACAATCCAGTTGGTCAACTGTGACAATCCTCCGTTCGTGAGGGAAACAAATAATACGAAATAAGGAGGATGCAATAGCATCCATCTCATAAATCCAGTTTCGCCCCAACAGAAGGTTGTATTCCAAGCTAGCATCAACTATTTCAACCTCTATATTTACAGTTTTCCCCCCACACAGATGGGAAAAGCCAGGACAATACCATGCAGCTTGTGAGAATGACCATCAAATTTAGTCCAAAGAGTGGTTGATGGAACAGATGCAGGAGATCCGATCCCCTTCCAGCGTGTGAGAGACATTACACACGTGGAAGCACCCTCATTGACGACCGTTTGAAATATATTGCATTTTTGAAATGATGATCTAATATGGAAATCCATATGATGTGGGAGTCTCTTTTTAAAATTAGACATATCAAATGTAATCATAAGAGAGTTCTTTGGACCAACAACCCCAATAGCAGTGAGAAGAGCACTTCGCTGAGTTGGACAAGACTGGAGCACCTCGAGAGCAAACATAGCACAAAGGGCTCTGCACCAGATCTTCTACAATAGAGTAGTTCTGGACAGCCTTGGAATTTGGATTAATCATCGTATGCTTTGTAGATGCTTTTGGCATCCGAGGTATGGGCTCAATAGTGCGCCTAATAATGTGAAGCGGCTCAGCACTATCAGGAGCACCCTTGGCTTTCGAAGACTCAGCTATGCCATAATCATGAGATCTCGTAGTGATATCTGCGTGATCAGTCATCATATATATGTTTGATGGGGTTTCCCCTTCCTGGGTGCCTCAAGAAGGAGCCCCAGTATTTTGATTCGCGCCAACAACTAACTGTTGCCCTTGGGGAAAAGGGTTTGTTAACACAGCCTGGGAACTTAAAGATCCCCGTTGAGCTAACAAGCACTGCACATCCTGAATTTTAGGGCAAAGGTGAGTAAGATGATCTCTAGTACATAACTTGCATGGAAAATTTACTTTCTTTTTATCCTTTTGACCCTCGCCAACATGCTTGTTGGATTTATTTGCATTTCCCTTCTCATCTTTGCCCTTCTTCTTATTATTATTCCATCCTTTCTTCTTCCCTTTGGATTGTTGATTTCCTTTGGGGTTAGAAGTCTCGACGGAATTTATTGACAAATCTTGGGAAGAGGTTGGCACTGAAGGTATAGCCTGACCCGAAGAAACAGATTGTATGGACAACTGCTGCAATTGGCTAAGCAGGTTAGCTACACCACTATCGATCGACCCAATAATTCCATCACCATGAGGACTAGGTTTAGCTTTGGACAAGTCAAATTTGGAGTGAGGAGTGTTAGGAAATTTTTTTTCGAGGACTCTAGACTGAGAATAAATCAGTTCTAATTGTTGGGCCCTAAAAATATACTGTTCCTCATAAAATACCCCTGATAGGGATACATCCTTCGAAATATCTGGCTGCAAGGATTTCAAAAACCATTCCAGAAGGAATTCGTTTGGAATATAGGCTTTAATGAGCCTCTTCCTTCTTCGCCATTCTTGAATATGATCAGAAATGTGGGTTGCCTTATCCTATTTAAAATTAGCCAAGAGTTTAGTCCCGACATCATAATGAACATGCAACTGAAAATGATTTAAAAAAATAGTAGCCAGATCTCCAAAAGTGGCAAAAATTCCCCCAGTTAATTCAATATACCACTTAGCTACATTTCCAGTCAAGGTGCGCTGAAATAACCTCAACCTAATCGAATCATTGATCAGGGAGTTTGTTGAACACCATAGATGGAAAGTGGTGATGTGATTTGCTGGATCCTCTCCATTATTTCCTTCAAAATTTTGGATGTCTAAAGGCAGTTTGGTGGGGACCAAAGGCCACCCCGGACTATATCGAATTGGATTGTTAGTCAATTTAGAAAAATAGGATAAGTTTAGCATTGCCAGGAATGGTAAACGAGGAGCCTAGGAATTCCACCTTGATAGGATGGATTCCCCACATTCTGAAAAGAATAACCTGGATTTGATGAGGCACCAGGTTGCCAGATAGAGTTGGTAGAACATTTTGGGCCACAGAAAAATCCTTGTGACCCAGAATTCGGAGAAGGACCCCCTCCCAACATGGAGTTACTATAAATCAGACCAGTTCCCCCCATTGAAGCAGTGAATGAAGAAGAAACCCCCTAATAGGGGTTCCAAGCATTTGAAAAAGGAGAAAAAGCCTGATAAGAACTTGACGAAGAGAAAGGAACATTCCTTTGGTGACCAGTGAGAAACTGATTCCCTACCCCTACTGCTATAAAGATAGGGTTCCAACCCGTAAAGGTAGTAGAATTTTGACCTCCAGACCATGGATTAAAACTCTGAGTTTGGGAAGTAAAAGGAAAAGACCGTAAGGAAGGATTTGAATTAGGAATATGCCCGAGTCCAAAGGGGAACCCTTGAAAATAAGCTAATCCATAGCCATGGAGGAGATGGGTGCAGATGCAGCTGTATCAGCAGAAAAGGAAAATGGAGGAATCCCACTAACGGGCATTCCAAAACAAAAGGGACCAGATTGAGAAGCCTGTGTTTGGGTGTGACTAGAGCCAAACACAGCAACACTAGAAACAATTGAAGATATAGAAATAGTGCCTCCTCCTTCAACTTTAGAAGGAGTCTGAATACTTGCAGCACTCACAGTCGAAGCTGCGTTCCTATTCGTGGCCATCGAAAGGTAAGAGTATGATGGATAGGGACTCTCTGGTCTCTCAGACTTAGGTCTGATGTACTCCATGATAAACGGAGAACTAGGAGAAAGAGAAGATGGAAGCGATTAAGGAGGTTGAGGTACTTCCTCTACTTCTACTTCTGGAAATAAAACTCTCAAGGTGAGTGGATTACTCCTCTCGGTAGTGACATCGACACCAAAACCAGCTACAGAAACTTCAAGCCCTAACGAAGGATCTCTTTCTGCTACGTATGATAACACTGGGTGATAATCACCTGTTGAATTAATTCTACGCCTTCTTGAAGAAGGCTCGACACTCGTGGAAGACAACGCATGAAGCCTTCTCGATCGATGAGGTGATTGGTCAGCCACTTTAAAAGATTTATTAGACTCAAAAAATTATAAAGCTAAGCAGGCTAGGAGCAAAGAGCACTCACTACAAAGTCCCTAAGATACAACAAAGCAAGCAGCTTTCAAGTATTTCTGCTCCGAGTGAATAGGACCGAACACCAAAATACAAGAAAGAGAAAAATAGGACCTCCTGAATATATTCTGGCGTAATTACGACCCAGGTATACTAGCGAAGGTACCATAAATAGTTATGCTGACATCCTAACAATATATTTTTCCGGTGCAAGTACCCAAGCTTTGTAAGGGCACCTTCCAGAAGCACTGCTGGAAGTGATACAACATCTGCTTCAGGTACCATGGGTATTCCCCCCCGCAGTCACCTGTGTGATACCTAGGATGGGAAACTAAGGACACCAATCTGTATCAGCAGCCGGACAGAACAGTCTTAGCTCAAGATTCAACAAATTAGAGAGGGGGTAACTCTCTGAAGGAGATCTTTCCTGGTCCACCCAATAGTGTTGGATTTCGCTCATTAATAAACTTCTATGTTTCAAAATTTGAGCAGCCTTGGAGAGTTAACTCTCCACTCACCTAATCCAAGGCCCTACAACCTAGCTAGTTGATGTATGACACTTAATACAAAAATTGGTAGTTGTTTTTAAACTATATCGCTCATTTTAATTGGCTATTACTTTATGTGAAGGGCATATGGAAATGAAACCAATGATGTTTGTATGACGCAAAAAGAAACCAATGAAAACCAAACTATATGCAAATGCACTGATTGCCTTTAGATGAAGAGTGATTTCTACACAGGTTCTACGAGACTACTTTTTTTTTTACTTTTCTTTTCAAATAATTAGTCTGCACACACCTCAAAAATTTACGAAAAAAAAGTTTATGTGCACCTAATGCAAATTACTAATGGCATGCAAATCTTAATATGCTAGATCTAGAAAAGAAAATAGAAATCTCTAACAATACCAAGGTTCAATCACTTTTTGGCAGTCAACAAGGCTATTTCCAAATCAGAAATTCAATGTATAAAGACGCCAAATACATTCTTGACATAAAAGAACGAAATCAAAAGAAGAATCCCTTCCTAATCAAGTAAAGAACCAAAGAATAAAGCCTTCAACAAAGCTTCAAAAGATGAAAAGAAACCATTTAAAAAAAATCAGAAACACAAGCAATGGAAAACAAAATGTTTTTTGGGCTTTTGAGTTTATAAAGAAAAGAGACTTAAAAGAGACCAAGAAACTATCCAGTCACTGAGTTAGGAAAATTTCGAATTTCCAACAAAATTTCAATAAAATGACCCCAAGCCAACTGTGCTACTCTCGTAGCAGGACTTGTATGGGCCAGAAGAAGACAATAAACCAAATAAATCAACTCAGCACAATAGCATAAACTTGCGTCAAACACAAACTCGAAAGAATAAAAAAAGAGACTCTTCGAAAATTGCAACAAGACCTAATCAATGAAATCAAGAAAACCAAATGCAAAAATAGGCAAAAAACAAAATGCAAAGCAACACATAAAGTTAGGAAAGAGAAAATGAGCACAATCTCTCTATCCTGAATACTCAGAACAGCCAAGAATCTTTAAAAAAAGATCTTGGTGCTCAAGCCAGAATTGCAAGCACAACAAAAAAATATTTCACCCAATGAGCCGGTATTCAGAAAATTAAGAGAGAAACAGATATGAACCCACCTTAGACATAGTCCAGAGACTTCAAAGATACTACAGGAAAAAGTGACCACAGGCAGACAAGACCAAAAAAGCTTAAAATCAAAAAATTCAAAATTTACGCAGGCATACACGCCTTCGTAGTTTAGCAACACACATATATACGCGACTGTGTCAAAGGAAACTCGCGTATACGTGGGTCCCTTTGCTAAAAATAGTTTTTATACATGACTGTGCAGAAGAAAAACTGCGTATGGAAAGGTAAATAAAGAAAAACAAAAAGGGTTAAGCCTGATCAGGAGACCAGGTCTTCGGTCTGACTAGAAACAGATTCACTGAACTGGAAAAAGTGATAGAAACTGTTGGGAACCTTTAAGAAAGATGAAACAACCCAAAATGGAAATCACAAGAATGTGATCCCCAGTGGAGTCACTATTTCTATTTCGGGAAATAACTCCCTAAAGGTTTTTGGGTCAGCAACCTTCATAGATTAGGGGCATACCATTCAAGACTGACTCACTTAAACTATATTTTATACTGAAAAATAGATATAACAAGTTGTATAACTTACCTGAGAGTCCAACGTTTGATGTAGATCCCACGGGGTGGAAACCCCCAACAACCTTTGTGCTTTGTAACCTGGAAATCAAGAAAGAACGAACACGAAACTCTAGTTGTATAGCATATATAGTCCCTAAATTTTAGTGTAACTCATGTATAATATCATAAGAACAATATCAAACATTCAATTAATGATCATTACACATATATAAATAGATATAAACACATGAATATCAAGAACAAGATGGTTCTTCTTATTATAAATGCCATGTACAGTAATAGAAATGTGGAGAGATCACCTGGATCATTCCACGGCCTTCGAGCATACCGTCCTCTGGATCCGTCCGGTCCTCACCTCACAAGAATTATTCCAAGATGTGTGCACACTAGATGTCATATATAATGATGAGCATATAAAGGAAACAACGGTTTCTTGAATATACCTGGGAAGTGCAGGAGGCACGTGTATATCAGACTTGAGATAGGGCTCCAACAGAGTATAATATCTATAATTTTCTCTCTCCCTTAGGCCATACACATGAGGGGATTTTATACTCCCTAAAAGTAGTTTCAGCAGTTGGAAATAGTTGGGCCACGGGCTAGGGTGGTTGAATTACAGGAATAACCATCACCCTGCCTCGAGAATAGGGAATTTTATATATTTTTTAATGATTTAAATGGCATACGTGGAAAAGTATGAATGGACTCGCGTATATACGCGGAAAAGTCCGGGCATAGTCGTGTATGGGTTTTTAGATGCTATTTTTATGAAGTTGTTCAAGTCTGAGGGAAAGGGTGCCCAAGGCCAAAGAGGCAATCATTAATCACATGAGGGTGAAAAATGATGCTATAACACCAGGTTTAACTAATATGTCGATAGGAACAGTTGTAGAAATGTTTCCCAAATTAATCTTAGAATCCGAATTTGTAATTGATATGGGATTCTGTTGTTCCTTGACATAATAAATTGTAAAAATAGATGAAAAATAATTTTCAAGCCTATCAAGTTCAGGTAAAAACGAAGATCTATGATGTAGATCATCCTAGGGTAATTCATCCAAAGACAAAAATTCTTGAATATTTTCATCAGTGTGAAACACTTGTTGAAAAGGATCAGAAAGTGATGTCAAGGCTGAGGTTGAATGTGAAGAATATTCTTCGGTGATCACATTCATTTGATCAAGAGTAGTTGAAAGTGTGTCAGAAAACAACTGTACTGCCACATATGCCATCTCAAAAGGACTCAAAGAAATCTCACCATTGAAAGAATCCAATTCTGACTCTGTAGGCACTACCCAAGTGTCATTGAATGGTATAGTGCTTGATGAAATCATATTGATGTTAGAAATGGTACATGATATGTTGGGTGGAGGCATAGAGAAAGTTCCCATCAAAGCAGAGTCCTTTACTAAACCTACACCAACATCTTCATATTGGATAGTCGATTTTCCAACATGTTGGACACTATCTGTAGAAGCAAGTTTGGATGAGTAATATGACAACTAATCGTTTTTCACAATCTTTCCTTTATGAGGAAACATGATTAACTGAAAGACGGATGAAACGAAAACAGTCATGGCATAAGACCAACTATGACCCAAAAGAAGGTTGTAATCTAGAGGGGCATCAACAACTTCCATATCTAGATTAACGATTTTTCTTCTACTTCTATAGGGGGATCCTGGAGTATTCCATACGGATGAAATCCTCTTCCATCAAAGGCTTTAGGGATTTTCGGTGATTGTTTGAGTGTTGGAGAACCAAAAGTTTTACAACAATTTAATGATATTATGCACATAATGCCCCCTCATCAATTAGAGTATGAAAAAATTGTCTGTTTTTTACTAATACTGGAATTTGAAAAGCCATCTGATGAGGGAGTCTTGGTGTAAAATTTTCTAGATCAAATACCATGAGGTTAGAATCCTGAGGATCTATAGCTCCGATAGTTGATAAAATTAATTTCCTTTGTGCTGGACATTACTGTAGCACTTCTAAGGCCAACATTGCTGAAGGGGATATCACCAAGTCTTCAACAATGTTGAAATTCTGACGAGCTCTCGCATGTGGATTGAAAGCTGATTTTAGAAGTACACCTTTAGCAGGCAGTTAAATCACTAGATCAGGATTAGGTTTCTCGATGTGAAGCGGATTGGAAACCGAAGGAGATAAAATTGGTGTTTGACTATAATTTTCTATCTCTTTACCAGTTACATGATTTTTACTTCCATAGTCTTGCGATCGTGTCACAACCATAACCTCAAACATCATTAAAATATCTGCTGATGAATTTGAAGAAGATCCTATCATTTTTCTATCTTGAGTGGTAAAATAATCCTTGAAGACAACGAGTGTGGGTGAACCTTTGACGAATTTAGAGACCTCGGATCGATGTGGGCACTCTTTGGTAAAGTGATCCTCGTCACAGATAAGACAAGGATAACGAGGTTTCCACTTATCATTAGATGGTTCATTATTTTTGGTTTTCTCTTTGGGAGACAAAGTTTTTTGTTTTTATTCTTTCCTTTCTTCTTACTATCGGTTTTAGATTTAGGTGTAGATGAGTCTACAACATGAACATTGGTAGAAGTTTAAAGGGAAGAATCTCCTTTTGGTGAATCTGGTAAAGTTATGAGAGGAGAAGTAGTTTTGGAGGACTTCTTCTTACACTTATTAGTGCTAACTAAACCAATTACACCGTTTGTTGCATGAGAACCTGAAGGAATTGCAGTTATTTGACCAGGACTTGGTAAGTCAAGAATGTTTTTGTATAATGTACCAGACTGTGTATATACAAGGTCTAAGTACTGAGCTTGAGCAATGACCTATTTTTCTGTAACAACCCCTCCCTTAGCCACATCCTCAGCGATCTTTGGAAGCAATGATTTGATAAACCATTCTGCCAAGATCTGATCTGGAATAAAAAATTTTACTAAACGTCTTCTACGTCTCCATTCATGTATGTGATTTGATATGTAGGTATACATAGATTGTTTTAATTAATTCAAGAGTTCCGTGCCATTGTCGTATCGGACTAGAAACTAAAAGTGTGTTAAGAAAGTTGTTGCGAATTTGTTGAAATTTTTGAATGAGCCACATGGTATTTCAATATACCATTTTGTAGCTAAGCCTATCAGTGTTCTCTAAAATAGTATTATTCGAATGGAGTCATCAATTAAATAATTGGATGCGCACCAGAGGTGGTAAGTCACGACATGGATTGAGGGGTCTTCTCCTAATTTACCTTCGAACTTAGGAATATCACTGGGAAACTTATTCTGCATTGGCGACCAATACGGAAGATAATAAATCAGACCAATCGTTAGGTGTGACAAATCCAAAGTAGCTATGAATGGTAACCGACAGTTAGGGTCTTGCTGAGCAAATTGATAACCTTGTGGAACTATACCAGTACTAGGAGGAGGATATCCAGGATAACCTAGAATAGCGTATGCATTTGGGATTGGAATGCCTCCATGATAACTAGGGTTGGACGGACCATATTAAGGTTGAGCTGGTATCTGATACGTGTAACCACGGTACGGTTAATGTTGGTATACTGGATTTTGTGCTACATGTCCATATTGATATTTCCCTTGATATGGTTGATAAATAAACTGAGGTTGGCTTGTTACAATTATACTTGTACCAGGCTTTCCTGTAGGCATCTAAACAATAGTCTGAGTTGTGGGTCCAGGTTGTTGTGCAGTGACTAGAGTGATTTGTTGTGATACTTGAGGGGCTATAGAAATAGGGGCTGCAAAACTTCCAGGGATAGGTGTGGTAGGCTGAACAAAAGTTGGTGCAATAGTTTGAGGTGGAGTTCTAGGTGTACTCGGACCAGGGCACTGAACATTACTAGGTGAAGATACTTGTGGTATAACTTGAAGTGTAGGTTGGACAGGTTGTTGGATTTGACTGTAACCAATTGGCTGACCAGGTTGATTATAAGGTACTTTCACGTTAGGTTTCAAATTCTATTGATTTGATGTTGGATTCCACACTGTGTTTACTCCAGGATATGGAGATCCAATTGAAGGTTGTGCTACGTAAGATGGAGCATAACCAGGTTGATAATTTGGAATGTATGCTTGATAGTTGGTTGGATAATTCCCACTAAAATATTGACCTCCCTGAAACAATTGTTGTTCCTGATAAAAATGCGGCCCTAAAGGAGGCTGCTGTCTTGGGAAAGACTGTTACCCTGGTGTTTAAGCGAAAATATTATCGTTTAATTTTGTTGTAGTACTTTCCCAACTATTTAATTTGTTAATCTGAGGTTCGTAGGCTTACGAGGCACATGCAATATATATGCAGGACCGAAGTGGAACTAATCTAATCTAAATTACTGAAATCAAATTAATCTAGAAAAGCATTGAAACACTAACTAGGAAAGCATGAAATTGCATAAGGGAAAAGCAATACAACATGTGAAGAATTGAATGACAAACAACATATGTGAGCTCACAAAAATAAAGCCATTTCAAATTATATTACAAGAATCAAATTACAATTCATGAAAGAATAACAATAAAAGAATATGAATTCAAAACTAAGAATCCCCTTCTCCTAATTACAAAACTATTTCTCCATTATTATCAAAATGAAGAGAGAGCACTCTCTTATATACATGAGGAAGATAACCATATCATAATTACATATCCAATATTCTCTCAAGCACTCTCAACTAATTTCCCATTATTACAAGATATTATCCCTTTGAATCCTCCACACATCTCTCACATATCTTGGATAAGATATGCTAACCAAATCCTCCATGATCTTCTTCTTAGGAATAGGCTTGAATGATTTTCTCCTTAATATGGTGGAGGAGATATTTGAGACGTATATTGGAATTAATCCTTCACATATTTCCTACACATTACAAATCTCACATATTCTTGAGATATATATATATATATATATAAATATGTATATTTTCTAATATTTAATCATAAATTCACTTATAATACAAAAATGAATAAAATGGAAAATAAGAAGGTGAAACCCAAATGTATTTATGAAAATGATATGATAAAAGGTTATTGAAATGATGAAATGTAAGGAATATTGAAGGAAAAGGTGGATGAAAATATGACATTTTTTAGTCCCAACATCCTCCCTAACTGAACTTGTTGCATGTCCTCATGCAACCATGCATGGGTCTCTTTAAGAACATTTGGCATCTTGAACTTTGGCTTTACATGATGATGTCTTTTAATAATGAATGTTTCCAGGATATGTGAAAGAAAAGAGTAACAACTTACATTTTCTTATGGTTGGTTCTTGTGTGACAACCATGAATACAAAGAATGTTGGTTCTTGTGTTAAAAACATTCATTTCGTTTTATGTTCTCTTGTTGTAATCATTCACTGGAAATCATAATGTGCATAAGAAAGCCCTTTTGTAATATTAATGAATCATGCTAATATGTATTTTAATGCGTATGAAGAAAAGTGCAACAAAGTATCGTTGGAAAATAAATGTTGGTGAATGGTAAATGAGATAAAAATGGAGTGATATTGGTGGAGAAATGAAATCATGGTAGTGAATATGTAGTGAATATAGTTCCCCCTCCCCAACTGAATTAGTTGCATGTCGTCATGCAACTTGGCATGGCTCATGAAAGTAAATGTAGCATGGTGAGGGAATTTTCCAAAATATTCAAGTTAGCATATAAGGAATTGTATGATTAAAGATTAGAAAACAACATACCTCTACTTACCCAAGAATCATGAACTATGCAGTAGGAATGTAGCTGCTGTTGCTGCTAGATCAGGAAAATGTGACTGATGTTGTTGTAACTGGATCTTGGGAAATGAAGGAATATGAACTGCTGATGCTGAATCATGGAAAAGATAAAGGCTGAAAGTGGAACTGTGGTACTGTCGTCGATCAGAATTCATACTGCAGTAACTGCTGAGGGAGTCGTGAAAAAGTGTATAGTCTTCGTCTGCTACAAAACTGATGGTACAAGTCTAATCATACGAAAGAATGTGTCGGTGTCGAGCATGAAAAGAAATCATTGGATTACCGGCCATTGATGCATGCCATTAACCAATGCGAGGAAAACTCACCATTGATGTCAATGAGTGCCAAGGTACCCGAGTACATATTGCGAAATGCGAATAAAGGGGTTGACGTCGAGCCATTTGCAAGATCTGACGATCAAGGGACATTGATGTATTCCCATGATTGTCAGTGAGAGAACTTGCCATTGAGGCATGCAAGTCTCAAGGTACCCAAAAGGAACTCTAGTCTATTTCCCAGATAAGGTGTTGAAGTCGATGGGGCAAGACTTGTTGAAAGGTGGGCCTTAAGGAATCCCACATCAGTCAACGCGAGTTTGTACAAAAAATTTGGTAGGACTATAAATGGAAATAACTCACGGGTAAGCAGTGTGGATCAACATGGTGAGGAAAACAAGGCAATGTAATCATGGAAAGGGAATGAGTTTTATTCAGAAGGCAAACTAGAAGGCGAAAATAAACTGAAAAGGATAAAGGAATGTATGCGATTCAGAAAAATAGGCGTGCATGAAGTCGTGAAAGATAAGGAAATGGAAGATGGACTGCAACATAGGAATGATTTAGGCGCTTGGAAGGAAAAAATTGAGTAATCATGTCATGATGCAAAAGGGTTTTTGTGTAATGGTAAATGTCACGACATGATGCATGTGATCTCTAGAGATCTCGCCTTCATGAGTGTCTTCAATACCTGCATAAAAATTTTCCGTCTTTGTATGCCATCTTCGTCGATCATTCCTGTATGAAGTGACTTCAAAAACAAATTAGCTCATTTTCAAGAATATATTAAATTTCCATTTTTTTAATTATTTTTCGAAATTACTCTAATTGTGGATGAAAAGAGTGTCGCATCGTAATGTTGAGCTTTCTGCATAAGCTTCTCGTTGACCTACACAACACCAATCTCATTTATCTTGTTATTATATGCATCCTAACTTTTTCCCATAAATTTACTTTAAAATAAATGATAAAATCCAACATACTTTTATTTCCCCCCAACTAGAGATATTGCATGTCACCATGCAATGTACTCATTGATTGTGCAATACTTTTTCAAAATGTTTTTATTGGTTTGCAGGAAAATTGATTTAAAACATTTGAAAAGGCTTTTGTATTTGTTGGGGAACGAGTAGTTGGTTTTTATGAATTTTTTATGTAAATGAATGATGGAAAAAAATTTTATTTTTTATTTTTTTTTATTATTTATTTTTTATATTATTTTTTATTTTTTTATTTTTTACAAAATTAAAATGAAAATTTTATTTTATCATTTTGTGTTGAATTAAACAACAAATTAAAAAGAAAATTTATTTATTTTTATCATTAATAAATAACAAATTAAAAACAAAAGTTTTTTTAATTTATTATTTATGTTGATTTTTATTTTTATTTTTATATTTTTTTTAAATAAAAAATTAAAAACAAAAGTTTTTAATTTATTATTTATGTTAATTTTTTTTTTTTTTTACAAAACTGGAATGACTGTAGTTTTCATTGTTCCCATTTTAAAAATCATTGAACAACAATACTGCACAGAAAGCATTAAAATTTTTGAAGTATTAATCAATAAACGCAAAGAACAACATGCTCTACTACCTCTAGGATGTTCACTTTGCACTTCAATCAAGTTTAGAGAAAGCACTTAGTCATTGACTTCGAAGAAATTCCAACTTAGGGCTAAAGTTCCATCACTGATATATAGTTTTCAAAGTTAACCCATTGCATATTTCTGAGTCCAACTCCGTGCAGTGGACTCATATTTGCCCCTATCAGTCTTGTACATATGAGCAATCTCTGGCACAAGAGGATCATCTGGGTTTGGATCCGTCAACAAAGAGCAAATTGGAAGCAACGCGTTGGAGATTATCAAAGTAGGACTCCACTGTTCCTTCAAGATGTCAAGGCAGATGCTTCCATTGTTATTTATATTTGGGTGGAAAACTTTAGTCCTAAATGCAACCTTCGGGGGTTTGAATGGATAATCAGGAGGAAAGTGAATAGTCACAAGAAATACACTCCCTGCATAGGGACTGTCAGAAGGTCCCATAATATTTGCCTGCCAATGAAACCTATCATCTGCTACTGGACCTGCACTGCATGAAGTAGGAGGATCCTTGTGGAGATCCTTCAACTCCTTGAGGATCCGCTTGGACGCCATTCCGCCAACAATAAAACGAAGACATGGTTAACAGAGATCATCAGGTGAACAGAACGGAGAAGCAAATCAAGCCCCTGCCTTTTTTCCTTGTTTGGGCTTCACTAAGTGTTGAGTCCCAAATTTGCATCTTTTCCATACATTTTTCCATACCTTTTTCACTCACCTAAACCTCCCAAATTGTCAATATCATGTGCAAAAGGGCATCTAACATGGTTTTTAATTATATTTTTGTGTTTGCTATTTGATCTAGATTTTGTTCATTCAGCTGCGGAATCTTGCCACTTTCCGCAACTGCTGCAACTTTCCACAGCTATTTTGTGAAACTATATGCTACAGGTGTCTACAAGGGAAACAAGCCACATGGGCAGGCTAGGAATGACGTGGACATGGTTAGTGTCCTATTGGTTCAAGCAAACTCGTCCAAAGAAGCCGCGGTCAAAGGCGTCCACATGGAAGTCAACCATGGAGTTTCATGTCGGCCGGACTCTGTTTCGTGGCACATAAAGATCCATACGGCCGTTTCTAAGCTTGCGGAGGTTAAATCGACATCTGTGCAGAGCTCTGGAGTCGAATTCGAGCATCCACCTTCCGTAGATTCACTTTCCAACACGGCCATACTCATATATCCGTGTACGTAGTGGTCTACGTGCTCTCTGCCAGCATGAACTTTAGGAGACAGTTACAGTTTGTTGTTATATATAGTGCGTTTGCATACGCATATGAAGTTAGTTGATAGTTGATGTTAGTGAATGTAGTCACTGTTATCTTTTAGTCTGCTCTGTAGTGATTATGCTGCACTTGTGCCGTAACATTACCATTCTGTAATGAACTGCTTTTTAATATGAGAAGACTCTGTTTTTCAACTTAATTTGTGTTTGAGGACCGTTACCAAGGCTGTGTAGAGGGCCCCTTCTCAGCTAAGGTTTTGTGTATTAGTGTGTAATTTTAATTTCATTCCATTGTGTCATAATCCATTCATATGTTCATATATTGCATTTGTTTCATTTCTGTTCATATATTTCCATAATTTCCATTTCATTTATGTCTTTCATGTTTTATGATTGTTAATCACTGATCAGTGTTCTTATTGCAGGTTATAGATAGGCAGCCCGGGCAATTTTATAGCTTTTTGACTAATGACATGGATCTAACATTGTTCTGCTGTTAGTTTGTTTTTCATAGTTTTTTTGTTTAATTTCAGTATTGCTCTGTACATTTCAGTTTTGTTTTTCTGCTTCAGTAGTTAAAATTTAGATATACTAATATGCTCATAGCATCTTCAGTTGCCTCCGAAAGCCACAGCTGGACTGATGGTGAGGGATTGCATTATGAAATGTGTAGTTTAGTATTAGTTTCTTTTATGCAAATTTAGATATATTAAGCTGCTCATAGCATCTTCAGTTGCCTCCGAAAGCCACAGCTGGACTGATGGTGAGGGATTGCATTATGAAATGTGTAGTTTAGTATTAGTTTCTTTTCTACAAATTTAGATATATTAAATCATGCATGACATCTTCAGTTGCCTCCAAAAGCCACAGCTGGACTGATGGTGAGGGATTGAACCATGAGTGTATGGTTTAGTATTAGTTTATTTTCTGCAAATTAAATATCAGTTACACAAGTTGTTTATGATTACTTCCGAAAATCATAGCTGGAATAATGATGAAGGGTCAGAAGATAAATTGATGTAATCTGATTTAGATTTATTTTGTTGCAATTTTGAATTTCCTTAAGCATAGTTTCTTTTGTGTTTAGTTGGCAGCAAGAATAGTTTGGTTTTCATGCTCACTAGTTTATTGTTTTGATTTATTAGATTAGCAGCACCTTTTCATTTCAGCAGTACATTTTCATTTTCTTTCAAGTCTTGTCATTGTAATTTTCAGTTTGCTTTTAAAGTTTCAAGTTGGTAAATCATTATAGGGGATATCACTTCCTTGAACAAATACAACCAAACTTGTTTTCATTTTAGAATTTCCATTTCACCTTAAAAAAACCAAAAACGACAAAAAGTTAAGAAATAGGTTATCTTGCACATATAGTGCGCCGCACTTCATCAGCTTACGATTCCCGGATTGACAAATTAAATGCAGCAATTTAGGACACACTAAATTGACCAAACATTTTGGCGCCGTTGCCGGGGAAGTGTAACTAGGTAGCCAATTTCTTAAAAAAAAAAACATAAAATCATAAAAGAAGGAAAACTTGATAACTTCTTGAAGTATGCTCTCCTCTTGCACCTAGTGTGATCTGGAGGATCAGAAAAGAGAGTTATTGGTTTAGTAATTTCTTAAGTATGCTCTCTTCTTGCACCTAGTGTGATCTGGAAGATCAGAAAGAGAATTATAGCCCAACTTTTTTAAAAAATAAAAAATGACATGCATAGAGCAAGAGATTCTAGGGGAAGGTTTATAGCTAAAGCCAAGAGTTCGATTTTCATAACTCCATCTTCTTCAAGGCATAGACTAGATTCACCACCATCTACCCCTAGCCTTAAGACTTTTGGAAGTCAAGGAACAGCTGAATTAGAGGATTCTCCTATACCACCTACTAAAACCCACTTAGAAAACAAAGAGACTTTCTCTCATCCTTCCTTGGTAGAAGAACTAGAAGACTATAAGGACTCTAAAGAAACTATCATGGCAGAGGAAGTAATAAATAGAGGTGGAGGTAGAAGAGGAGGAGATAATGGAGACAACAATGGTGAAGGAAATAATGGTAGAAATAGGGATTTGTTGGGATTCCCTATAGTTGATGAGGAAACTCATGCAACAATGAAAAATATTTCACCATCTGTTCTCCCTAACTTTTATGGATTGCGAAGTGAGGATCCTGAAACATTTTTGTTTGAGTTTGAAGTAGTGTGCCGAACTTATGACTATATGGAAGATTCTCAAAAACTCAAACTATTTCCTTCAACATTGAAGGGATCTGCTTTGAAATGGTTCATGGGATTAGCCACTCAATCTATTAGGACTTGGAATGATATGAAACAAACATTTTTGGATAGATACTTGGATTATTGTATGCCCACCAATCACAAGGATGAGGTATTCAAAATGATGCAAAAAGAAGATGAAAATTTGGAAGACTTAATTGAAAGATTTCAATACAACTTGAAAAGAGCAAAGATGAGAAACTTAGATAATGAAACCTTGAAAGCCCTTCTATTAAAAGCCATTAGAGATGAATGGATAGACATTTTAAACATGATGGGGAAAGGAGACATTTCTCAACTTCCATTTCGTGATATAACAGAACTATGTATCCATCTCTCAAGAGGAAAATCTAAAGCTGGAAAAGGGCCTAGGGATTCTTCTCTTATTAGGGCTAACAAATCTGCAACTGGATCGGTAAGTAGGGCAGAGATTGGTAATATGCTTGATGAGTTCAAAACTGATATTTTAGGGAGCCTTAGTGAACAACTAGACACCCTTAAAATTCAAAACAAGCAGAAAGCAGAAACAGATGCTTTAGCCATCTTTTGTCCGAAATGTAGGAAGAAACATGCTTTAAGGGAATGTCCCTTGGATGCAAAAGTTGTAGAAACATGTATGGTTTGCTCAGAAAATCATGAGATCAAGGATTGTCCTTCAATCCCTGGACTCAAAGCTGTTTTTCAAGAAGATCCAAATTCAGTAGAATCTCTCTGTTTTGTCGCAAGGAGACCTTGGCGGGGACAACAATCTCAAGGGTTTAATAACCCTATGAATCTTCAAACCCCACCAAATTGGAATCCTTGGCAACAACCTTGGTCCCAACATCAAAATTCATATCAGCCATGGGTACAGGGGATGCAAAATCCTTATGGGAGATTTGCTCAATTTTATCAATATCCTCCATCTTTTCAAAATAAACAAGCTCCACAATTTCCAAGCCCAAATCCACAACTTTCATTGCCATTTCCACAACAACAACCTTCTCAACAAAATACAAATCCTCAACTCATGCTCCCATACCAACAGAAGACAAATCAACTTCCAGCTCAGCCATTGCTAAATCCTAACAATAAGAATCCTCAAACTACTTATATGGTAGAAGGACAACAATTTCCTACCTATATGATTGTTCCTCTCAACGATGTACAACTCAGATCTGGTAGAGTTTTAGAAAAACCTTCTATAGACATTCAAGAGCAAGATACCTCTGAGGAGGACTCTCTTCAAGTCGATAAGGGTTCTGAGGAAGAATCTCTTTAAAATTCAAAAATTCAAAAAGAAAAAGAAAAGCTAGCATCCACAACTCCTATAGTTGAGCAACATGTATCTTCATCTACACCTCCTTTTCCGGAAAGACTACAAATTGATAAGGGGGTGGAAAAACAAATTTTGTTGCCTAACTATGACTTTATAGATGAATTGAAGAATGTTTGTATCAAGATTCCATTGCTACAAGCCATTCGAGAAATTCCTATTCTAGCAAAAACCATAAAGGAGTTGAGTTTCAAAAGACCGGGAAGGAAACTAAAAGACACAAGAAGAATCCACCTGGTAGGAAAGATTGCAGATATTATGATGGGAAAAATTACCATGCAGAAGTATGTAGATCCGGGAAGTCCAATTGTCAAGACACATATAAATGGGATAGAAATTCCAAACACATTGATTGACTTAGGGGCTGCTATCAACATTATGAGTAGACAGACTATGGAACAGTTAAAACTTCCTAACCTTCTCTTTACACCTACTTTATTGCAACTTGCAGATCGATCGGTTATTAAACCATATGGTGTATTAGAAGATATTTCAGTCTCCTTAGATTCTTGGGAATATCCAGTAGACTTTATGATTTTGACTCCCAAAAGTAATCTAGGAGGACATCCACTTATCTTAGGAAGACCTTGGCTAGCCATAGCTGATGCTTTTATTAGTTGTAGATCTGGAGACATGTACATTTCAAATGGTAATTCGACAAAGAAATTCAATTTGTATCCTCCAGCAAGAGCAATCACAGAAATAGGAGACAATGAATGGGTCGATGATGAGAACACTATACAACTTGTCTTTACCATTTCTGAAATTAGTGAGGATAGTCAAATTCTGAACACATTAGAAAATTTTGAGATATCTTCAGAAAATGACCCCACACAATTTCAGTTGGAATCTGACATAGAATATTTATCATCTAGACAAATGTCTCTTTACTCTATGGAAGAGTTTGGTAATTCTACTATTGAGATTTTTCCAGAAAAGACATTGAATATCAACGAACATTTGGAGAAGTCACAACAAAAAGAACTAACTAGAATCTTGCAAAAACATTCTACTGCATTTGCATGGGAGTATACTGACATGAAGGGTATTGATCCTAAGACTTGCATCCATCATATCTATATTGAGGAAAATAGTAGACCAATCGGACAACCTCAAAGAAGGATGAATCCAAATCTTAGGGAGATAGTGAAAGAAGAGCTCCAAAAACTTCTCAATGTAAACTTCATTTATCCAATTTTAGATAGCCGATGGGTTTCTCCTTTGGTTATAGTGCCTAAAAAGAATGGTAAATGGAGGGTATGCATTGATTACAGGGAATTGAACAAAGCAACTTTGAAGGATCACTTTCCTTTGCCTTTTATTGATCGGGTATTAGATACATTAGCAGGTAAAAAGTACTTTTCATTTTTGGATGGTTTTAGTGGCTATAATCAAATTCAGGTAGCACCTGAAGATCAAGATAAGACCACATTTACTTGTCCATGGGGAACTTTTGCCTACCGAGTACTTCCTTTTGGGTTATGTAATGCACCTGCAACATTCCAAAGGGCAGTACTAGGAATTTTTTTTGATCTAATCCATGATTGTGTAGAGGTTTATATGGATGATTTTACAGTTTATGGTAATTCATTTGAAGAGGCATTAGAAAATTTGGAAAAATTTCTTATAAGATGTAAAGAAACAAACCTTTCATTAAGCCATGAAAAATGTTTTATGATGTTTACTGAAGGGATTGTTTTGGGACATCATATTTCAGGAGATGGGATTAAGGTTGATAGATAAAAAGTTGAAGTCATCTCCAAGTTACCTATTCCAAATTGTCAAAGAGATGTTAGAAGTTTTCTAGGATTTACTGGTTACTATAGAAGATTTATAGAAAACTTCACTAAAATAGCATCTCCACTCTTCAAATTGCTTACAAAAGACTGTGAATTTAAATGGGATCCTGATTGTTAATCAGCTTTTGAAACTTTGAAAAAAAGAATATCTGAAGCACCTATCTTGAGAGGACCAAATTGGAAACTTCCTTTCCATATTTCTACAGATGCTTCAGATACAGCTCTTGGAGCTGTGTTGGGTCAAAAGGATTTAATTCCTTATGCCATTTATTACACCAGTAAAAATTTGACTCCCACAGAGTTGAACTATACTGTGACTGAAAAAGAGTTTTTAGTTGTTGTTCATGCAATTAATAAGTTTAGACATTACATAACAGGCTATGAAACTTTTATTCATAATGACCATTCTGCAATTAGATATTTAATGAACAAACCTGTTACTAATGGCAGAGTGACAAGATGGCTTTTACTTTTGCAAGAATTCAATATTACTGTGTTGGATAGACCAGGAAAACAGAATACGGTAGCTGATTTCTTGTCTAGGATTCAGAATACTAAAGAAGATTCTCCTGTAGAAGATAAATTTCCTGATGAATACTTGTTTGCAGTAACTATTAAGACCCCTTGGTATGCAGATATTGCTAACTATTTGGTTACGGGGAAACTACCTTCACATTTATTTCCAAGAGAAAAACGAAGGATTATTCAGGAGAGTTCAAAATATTCATGGATTTCTAACGAATTGTTTAAAACAGGGCCAGATCTTGTGATCAGAAGATGTGTCAGGGAAGATGAAATGCCTGATATCCTTAAGGCATGTCATGATGAACCATGCGGCGGACACTTTTCAGACAAAAGGACAGCCTATAAAATCCTCTCTTTAGGATATTATTGGCCTTCCCTCTTCAAAGATGCAAAAAAATATGTCAAAAGGTGTGACAGCTGCCAAAGAGTAGGGAAACCTACCCTTTCAAATGAAATGCCATTACAACCACAGGTACTCATTGAACCCTTTGAAAAATGGGCTTTAGATTTCATTGGACCTATTAATCACCATCTAAGCAAAAGAAGTATATATTGGTTTGTACTGATTATGTTACTAAATGGGTAGAAGCCAAAGCATTAGTATCTGCTACTGAAAATTCAGTTGTTCATTTTCTTTATGAGGATATTTTTACTCGCTTTGGTGTTCCAAGAGAGATTGTGACAGATCAGGGGAGCCAATTCACATCCAATTTGGTGGAGAAGTTGATGGAAGAATACAAAATCAAGCACAGAAGATCTACTCCTTACCATCCACAAGCAAATGGTCAAGTGGAGTCCACAAAGAAAGTTCTTGAAAGTATCATCACCAAAACTGTTCATCTACATAGAAGAGATTGGGCAGAAAGGCTTCCAGAAGCCTTGTGGGCCTACAGAACTACATGGAGGAATACAACAGGACATTCTCCCTATGAACTTGTTTATGGGAAAGAAGTCTTGCTCCCCATTGAGTTCCAAGTCAAGACCTTCAAGATAGCAGTTCAGTTGGGGATGGACTTATCAGAAACCCAAAAGCATAGAATGGAGCAGTTGAATGAGCTAGATGAGATCAGACAAGAAGCAATTCTAAGAACTGATCTAGTTCAATATCAAAGAACTAAATGGCATGACAAATATATAAAAGAGAAGAAGTTCCAAGAAGGAGATTGGGCATTGTTATTTGATTCCAAGTTTAAAGATTTTCAAGGGAAATTTCAGACTCATTGGCTTGGGCCATATGAGATTGACAAGATCTTTAGCAATGGAGCTGTAAGAATCAAGACCATTGATGAGTTTCAAACTCCTCTTATTGTGAATGGACATTAATTGAAAGTTTATCATAAGCCACTCTCAAAAGAGGATTTTGTCAAGATGTTTCAAGAAAGTCCTGCAATCAGGCTGGTACAGAAGAATTCTTCTTCTCCACCAGCCTAGCTTTTGTTTTTTTTTTCAGTTTTAAAAAAAAAAAAAAAAATGGTATAAGCCTGAAAACCAATCATTGATTGGCAGTCTTATGCAGAAAATATAGGGTGAAATCAGGGACACCTGACACTCTATATTTTCCAAAAAAAAAAATCTCTCTCTTTCATTTCATTTCATTTCACCACCCACTCCATTTCATTCCACTTTATTCCATTTCATTTCATTTCATTTCACTTCATTCCACTTCATTTCATCCGTTCCATCAATAAAAATATTTTTCATGACCATTTCCATCTGGTCATTTGTCATTTGTTCATTTATATTCAACCAAGTAATAGATGTGTCAGTTTCCGCAGTTGACATCTGTTTCCGCAGCTGACTCCAGTTTCCGCAGCCAGAAGCAGATTCCGCAGCTACTACTCTGTTTTCAAAGAGAATGTACAGTCAGTTGTTATTTCCATAATTATGAAATAAAATGCAGGTGAGAGGATCAATGGAGCATTCAAGACAGCAATGGAGATCAATCAGTTGTAGACCAAGGGCAAAAGCAAGGATTCCAAAGGTATGAATAAAGTTTATTTCAAATAGTATTGAAAAAAACACATTTTTATATAGTTTTAAACCATGAGCTCTACCCATTACGCACAATGATTATATTGACAGTTCCGTAACCTTTCACGATCTCCATGTTATCCTTTCGCATTCATTCAAAAACGGTTTCATCATTGAAATTCCGATTCTCACTCATGTTCCAATATCCCACCGGAGATAATGAGACGTATTTGAGTTGACAAAGGACTCTTACAAGCCGCATAACTTCATAACCGTTGATTGAAACGTGTTCATATTTATTACACAGCCACCAAAATTCAAAACGCGGCCGAATGTATTATACTTTGTTAACCTCTTTGTCGTGTCTCTGCCGTGTTTGCAAAACCCCACTCTACTCATTCTCACTCCCTGTTTCACTCCATTTCGTTCCTTTTTATCATTCTCACTCCCGTATATCTACCCACAGTCTTACTCCATTCCGTTTATGGTGCTCATTTCCATTCTATGATACATTCCCACAGTCATTGTGCTCGATCCTGTGTATTCAGTCATTCCATTTCCACTTAAATCCTCACAGAGGCAAATTAGTGAAGCACAGAAAAGTGAAATGGGTAAGTTGCTAAGGGCAGAGCCGGAAGGACCAAAGTTTGTAGAGGGATATCCGCAAGCAAAAGAGATATTGAAGAAAGCTAAATGGCTGCGTTTTATTCAGAAATTCAGAGGTTACCACAAAGAAGTTACGAAAGCGTTTGCAAGATCATTTGATGGCTCGGAAGCAGAAGTTGGAGACCTCAAGTTTTCGGTTAATGAAGCATCAATAGCAACAGCCACAGAACTTCTTCAGGAGGGAGAACGTTGGTTCAAAAATAAAAGCATCAGTGATGAGGCATGGAGAACAATCCTACGAAACCAAGGTATGGACATAACTGTTTTCAAAAGAGGAATCCCTGTGCATGCAATAAAAGAAGAATGGGCCACTTTACTACTAATTGTTCAGAAATTCATTACATGTGAAGGCCGTTTTGGGTCTATGTACATGTCCATACCAGGCTATTGATGAATTTTCTAGAAAACCAAACTCTCAATCTCCCTTATTTTCTATTCAATAGCTTAAAGAAAATGGCTGTGACTGTTCAAAAACACTTAGGAGATGTAGAGCCTCATTTATATCACCATGGCCTTATAAAAATTATGATTGAAAAGGAGCTAAAGGAAAGAAAGGACACATGGGAACAATTCCTAGTTAGAAATTTCTTTGAGGAACCTCAGGAAATTCCTGAAGGTAGTTCAATTAGAAGGAGTAGAAGAAAAAGAATGAATGTTGAAACCCAAATTACTCCTGCTCAGGAAATTCCCGCAGCTAGCACAGCAAGAAGAAGTAGGAGGAAAAGAATAATTGAGGAAATCCAAAACACTCCTACTACTACTATGGAAAGAAATGATAGAGAAGAGAGATTGGTAAAAAGGAAGAAGAAGGAAATCAAGGCCAAGAAGCCAATAATACCAAAAGGGAAAGAAACTATTGAGGTTGTACATAAAACTCCTTCTTCTGAAGAAGAAGATCATCAAATACTCTCTGAAAGATTAGTTTATCTTCAAAAACAGTCATCTATATCCAAGAAGGCAGAGAAAGGGAAACAAAAAAAAAAAGATAATGTACCACAGCGTGTGAGGAGAAGCAGCAGGCTTAAGGGAAAATTGAGGAAAACACAAATTAAGGGTCCTCATTTCATTGATTTGGGTGAGGAGACATCTGAACAGTCCCTAACTGACCATAGTCCATCTCAGTCAGTTAGTGAACCTGGTTCCTTTCATTCCCAATCAGACAATGAGCATAATCCATCTTATTCTCAGCAAAATATTGATGTAAGCCCTCCTCGGCCAGATTTTGAACATAATTCTCCTTTGCAGCATTTTGGGGACAACCCAATGAAAATGACACCGGAAGTAGACCCCAAGCAGCAGGAGGTATATGACTATATAGAATCCTTGGAAAAGGCAGCCACAGGTCCAAGTACTTCTTCCATTCAGCCACATACATTGCAGGATGATTTAGTTCAATCATTAAAACAAGAAATTTTTGAGCTGGAGCTTTTAAATAGGCACATCAAAAATGAAAATGAAACATTGAAAGAACAAGGCAAGTTGGACAAGATCATCCATGATAATACTATGTTACATTTGGGAATATGGCAAAAGAAGAATAAGAAATTGAAAAGGAAATGCCAAAAATTGAGCAGAGCACTTGTGAATATCAAATTTAGGTGCTTAATGAAGAAACCCAGAATGATGGCAGTACCAAAGAAGAAGAGAAGGGGATTGGATGTGCTGGCTGAAGTATCAAGGCACATGAACTCAACAAAGAGTATCAAAATTTTGGTTGCATGAGGACATGCAACACCTTCACAGTGGGGGTATGTTGAGTCCCAAATTTGCATCTTTTCCATACATTTTTACATACCTTTTTCACTCACCTAAACCTCCCAAATTGTCAATATCATGTGCAAAAGAGCATCTAACATAGTTTTTAATTATATTTTTGTGTTTTCTATTTGATCTAGATTTTGTTCATTCAGCTGCGGAATCTTGCCACTTTCCGCAGCTGCTGCAACTTTCCGCAGCTATTTTGTGAAACTATATGCTACAGGTGTCTACAAGGGAAACGAGCCACATGGGCAGGCTAGGAATGACGTGGACATGGTTCGTTTCCTATTGGTTCAAGCAAACTCGTCCAAAGAAGCCGCGGTCAAAGGCATCCACATGGAAGTCAACCATGGAGTTTCATGTCGGCCGGACTCTGTTTCGTGGCACATAAAGATCCATACGGCCGTTTCTAAGCTTGCGGAGGTTAAATCGACATCTGTGCAGAGCTCTGGAGTCGAATTCGAGCATCCACCTTCCGTAGATTCACTTTCCAACACGGCCATACTCATATATCCGTGTACGTAGTGAGATCTCTGTGCTCTGCGAAGCATGAACTTTAGGAGACGATTCTGGTTGTTGTTATATATTGTGTGAGTATAGCATATGAAGTTAGTTAATAGTTGATGTTGAAATGAATGTAGTCTTTTGTTATCACCCAGTAGCTGCTGTAGTGATTACGAGGCACTTGTCTTGAGTAGCATTACCATTACTGTAATGAAGCGCACTAATATGAAGACTACTGTTTTCAACAATTTGTGTTTGAGGGTAAGTGCAAAGTTTGTGTAGGGCCCTGCCATTAAGGTTTTGTGTATTAGTGTGTAATTTTAATTTCATTCCATTGTGTCATAATCCATTCATATGTTCATATATTGCATTTGTTTCATTTATGTTCATATATTTCCATAATTTCCATTTCATTTCTGTCTTTCATGTTTTATGATTTTTAATCACTAATCAGTGTTCTTATTGCAGGTTATAGATAGGCAGCCCGGGCATTTTTATAGCTTTTTGACTAATGACATGGATCTAACATTGTTCTGCTGCTAGTTTGTTTTTCATAGTTTTTTTGTTTAATTTCAGTATTGCTCTGTACATTTCAGTTTTGTTTTTCTGCTTCAGTAGTTAAAATTTAGATATACTAATCTGCTCATAGCATCTTCAGTTGCCTCCGAAAGCCACAGCTGGACTGATGGTGAGGGATTGCATTATGAAATGTGTAGTTTAGTATTAGTTTCTTTTATGCAAATTTAGATATATTAAGCTGCTCATAGCATCTTCAGTTGCCTCCGAAAGCCACAGCTGGACTGATGGTGAGGGACTGCATTATGAAATGTGTAGTTTAGTATTAGTTTCTTTTCTGCAAATTTAGATATATTAAATCATGTATGACATCTTCAGTTGCCTTCGAAAGCCACAGCTGGACTGATGGTGAGGGATTGAATCATGAGTGTATGGTTTAGTATTAGTTTATTTTCTGCAAATTAAATATCAGTTACACAAGTTGTTTATGATTACTTACGAAAATCATAGCTGGACTAATGATGAAGGGTCAGAAGATAAATTGATGTAATCTGATTTAGATTTATTTTGTTGCAATTTTGAATTTCCTTAAGCATAGTTCTTTTGTGTTTAGTTGGCAGCAATAATAGTTTAGTTTTCATGCTCACTAGTTTACTGTTTTGATTTATTAGATTAGCAGCACCTTTTCATTTCAGCAGTACATTTTCATTTTCTTTCAAGTCTTGTCATTGTAATTTTCAGTTTGCTTTTAAAGTTTCAAGTTGGTAAATCATTATAGGGGATATCACTTCCTTGAACAAATACAACCAAACTTGTTTTCATTTTAGAATTTCCATTTCACCTTAAAAAAACCAAAAACGACAAAAAGTTAAGAAATAGGTTATCTTGCACATATAGTGCGCCGCACTTCATCAGCTTACGATTCCCGGATTGACAAATTAAATGCAGCAATTTAGGACACACTAAATTGACCAAACACTAAGATGGAAAAACATGTGCTTCTCCCTCTTGTCACAGACATCATCATTGAGCAAGGGTGTTTGCAGGTAGCATATGGAATCCATACGATCAGATTTGAGAGTTTGGCATGTGGAAAACCTACTCCTGTTGATGAATTTCAGATTCAAGGTGTTGTCAATCCTAGAAAATTTAGGAAGGTGATCTTAGCAGAAGCTTCAAAGTTTGGGCCGGAAGCTGGATCTGTGGCTTATGATCCCTTTAGGCAGGATATCATAATTGTTAACCCCTCTTTGAAACATATTCAAGATTGCCCCAGATCACAGTCATCAAGTCGGCAGATTCCTTATTCACCCCGAAAGGTTCTGCATGAGGTTTGTTCATTAGGTTCTGGTGACATGCTACTCATCCATAAGCTTGATGATTGTAGATTCCTCAACATAATCGGCATATGTGTCATTCACCATCATAAATTCATTGATCCGGCTTCCATTTCAAGGCAGAGATATCTAGAGTAACTGCCTCCTCTAGCAAAATTTGGCATTTAAATCTCTTGGCTCGAATTTTTTTCTTTTAAAAATAGCCTGATGTTTATGGATTTTTGATTATTTGATGCCAGAAATCTTGTTGCTATCAATATCGTTCTGTTCTTCTAGAAATTCTAACTCTGAACCAAAACTTCTGGGCACGCTGGTGCTTCAATTTTGGAACCAACTACTGGGCTTCTATCATAAATTTTGATTCAATTCTACCACCGCCCTCCTTGACTCCTCGAATTAGTCAGCCTTGAAAAATGAAACATCTTACAGGAGATTGATTCAATTTAATTCTATCAACTGAGAATTATTCTGAAGAGGCCTGTTGATTGATTGATTGGATTTTGTAAACTGATGATTCTTATTATAAAGGCGTTGCTACTGATGAATCTTGCGGGAGAGCGAGTTCCAACCCGCCAATAGCTCGTACCCATCCATTCCCAGCTCACGGCCACATCAATACATATAACGGACCCATCAAGTCGAGCGAGGGTTAAGTTCCCCATTGAGGCTCAATTACATTCCCCATCATTACCACCCATTAAGTCCGCATTCATCCCTTCTCTCAGTCTCCCATCCACACCCCGCATCCACGCATACACGCTTTCACAGTACGCCTGCCCAGGCCACCTCACCCAAGGCGCAACACGCACGTATTCAGTTCATCTGCATTCAGTACGCATTCAGTTCAATTCGCAACTGCTAAAGGATGGAGCATGAAGATGGAGCGATACCGAGAGGAGAGGTTCCACTACCGATATGGTATATTGGGATGTTCCTACTGATAGAGCACCATGGGGTTCAACCGATAGGGTAGGGTAGGACACGAACGAGGTTACAACTGATATGGCACCATGATTAGGTTCCATGATTAGGTTCCAATTTTGTTTTATGTGTTTTGAATGAGTTTATTTTGTTTTATTTTATTTTATTATTATTATTATTATTATTATTATTATTTTTAATTTGTTTTATTAAAATTGTTTTGCGTTGTTTTACTTTCATGAATGTTTTTTTTTTTTTTAAATAAATTTGTATCCTATTTTAGAATGGTTAGTTTTCAAAATCAATTTTTTTTTTTTAATTTTTTTTATTATTATTAAAAGTCTAAAAAAAATGAAATTAACCCTATCTTTCTAAAAACAAAAATGGTTAGTTTTAATTTAATTTATTTATTTATTTATTTTAATCAATGAAAAACTAAAATTCGAAAAGAAAATAAACTTTGCTTTAGATTTAATTTTTTTAACAAATGGACACAATGATTTGCATATTGAAAGATGTTTTTAATGAAGCATATTGCAAAACATTTATTTATTCCTGAAATTAGTCTAAATCATCTCTATTTTCTGATCCTCGCGATCGCACTAAGCGCGGAGGAGAGCATACTTATTCTAGGTAAAAGAAAAACTGAAAATGAAAGCAAAAACTAAAAATGAAAGCCTACCTACTCTATACTAATTAAAAAAAAATAGTTACGTGTAATTAAACTTCCAATGAAGCCATTCACGTAGCAGTAACAACAATATATCCAGTAGCAATTTTTTAAATGATGGATGAAAATATTCGAGAGTGAATGACTCTAGTTGTTGTAACTGCAAATCAACTAAATAAAAATAAAAATATGAATCTAATCTAGTACTTACCTGGAACCATTGTTCAATAAGGCTTTGATAGGCACAGTTTCTCTCACTCAGATCATGTTGTAACTCCTGTTCTTCTTCCCCGATCTGTTGTTTTTCTTCCTTGATCTCCTGTTCGAATGATTGTTTGCCATCAAATATGCAGGATTCTTCAGATGTTAAATCTTCGTTTGTTTCTTTTGGAGTAGTTGAACCTTTAAGTCTTGTCAAGATCTCCTCTTCCAAGGAAGAAGAGATCCCAACTTCTGCTAGGATCTGAGTGAGTTTTTCCAAGCTGAAACTCATTGTTAAACCTGGTCGAAAAAGAGATTCTTACATACTAAAAATAGAGTGCTAATAATTGTCTGAGCTTTTAATCCTTTTACAAGGTTTTAGTTCACAAAAAAACTCTTTCAAATCAGCACACTAAAAATTGAATTTATTAAAAACAAAGATCACAGAGATAATCTTGAATTCAATACTCAATTAAACCCTCTTACAAGGACTGCTCATTAATTTAGTAATTGAATTCTTCAATTACAACCATGAACCATGAATTCATCAAACACTCTTTACAGTTGCGAAAATCAAACACACTTGCAGAAATTGAAATTCACACTTGCATAAATGTAAACACACCCTACATGCCCTGATCCATAAGAGGTCAATCCTGTTACGGTATCTCGAATGCGATGCATAGGCTGTTCCCCACGTCTTACCGCCTTAACACCTCGGAGTTAGGAACATGTATAAACACACTTGCGTGAAAAATCAAACTAAAATTCAATCCATCGTGCCTCCCCGACAATGGCGCCAAAATGTTTGGTGAAAATATTATCATTTAATTCTGTTGTAGTACTTTCCCAACTATTTAATTTGTCAATCCGAGGTTCGTAGGCTTACAAGGCACATGCACTATATATGCAGGACCGAAGTGGAACTAATCTAATCTAAATTACTGAAATCAAATTATTCTAGAAAAGCATTGAAACACTAACTAGGAAAGCATGAAATTGCAAACGGGAAAAGCAATACAACATGTGAAGAATTGAATGACAAACAACATATGTGAGCTCACAAAAATAAAGCTATTTCAAATTATATTACAAGAATCAAATTACAATTCATGAAATCATAACAATAAAATAATATGAATTCAAAACTAAGAATCCTCTTCTCCTAATTACAAAACTATTTCTCCATTATTATCAAAATGAAGAGAGAGAACTCTCTTATATACATGAGGAAGATAACCATCTCATAATTACATATCCAATATTCTCTCAAGCACTCTCAACTAATTTCCCATTATTACAAGATATTGTCCCTTTGAATCCTCCACACATCTCTCACATATCTTGGATAAGATATGCCAACCAAATCCTCCATGATCTTCTCCTTAGGAATAGGCTTGAATAATTATCTCCTTAATATGGTGGAGGAGATATTTGAGATGTATCTTGGAATTAATCCTTCACATATTTCCTACACATTACAAAGCTCACATGTTCTTGAGATATATATATAAAAATATGTATATTTTCTAATATTTAATCATAAATTCACTTATAATACAAAAATGAATAAAATGGAAAATAAGAAGGTGAAACCCAAATGTATTTATGAAAATGATATGATAAAAGTTTAATGGAATGATGAAATGTAAGGAATAGTGAAGGAAAAGGTGGATGAAAATATGACATTTTTGAGTCCCAACACCTGGTATAGGGTACTGTCCTTGAAGAGGTTGCGGACCCTGAATAGACTACTGCCCTTGAGGTTGATATTGTCCTTGAGGTATGTACTGGCCTTGAGGTATGTACTCTCCTTGAGGTGTGTACTTCCCTTGTGGTATGTATTGTCCTTGAGGTTTCCCATTAGGCGATAAATTACTACCTTGAGGATGCCCCCCGGGCAGTAAATTACTACTTTGAGGGTCAGGGTTAGGAATTTATTGCAGACATCATGGAAACTTGTTACGCATTCAAATTTTCAGTATGTGATTCATTTGGACGAGGTGATTGTATACTTTTTTTTGGAGAAGGAGCTGCTCTTGAGAAAGTACTAGAAAGCGACTAGTACCCTGGAGGAACAGACGGACCACCATACAAATATTATTCTGGCGATGCAGAAAACATGGATGACTCACCATACATGTTGAATGAAGGTCTGTAATTACCTCTTCATATGGTGTAAAAAGGAATTCGGGGTGGCGAATTGTTTAGACTATAATTGTGTAGAAAGTACGTTAACTGAGAATACAAAGGATCTTGTTTGAAAGGGCTATAATAGTAAATCATTTCACTTGTCCTAAGATCTAAAGATTATTGATGTGAAGGAAGAAGAACTTCTTCTTATGTGTTAGTAATTTATTCAATGCTAATGAGGCCAAGAGGAAGGTTCTCAGTGATGCGAAACTTCACTGTTGTTGAATGAGGATGACCAGGGGTTGGATTAAGGAAATCTAAAGCAAGCTCAGATGTAGCAGGTTTTGTTTCTGGTTCAGGAATTTCAAGCTTAGTAGCTGATAATTCACTAGTTGTGGAAGCAAGTTTAACTAGTTTAGAAATTGATATTTTCCTTTGAGAACTTTCTGTTGTTTGAGGTTGATCTACTTCATAATCAGGATATATGATTACTGATGTTTCCTTGTGTTCAGTTGATCCAGTCCCCGATGATTTTCCTTTCTCATATTTAAGGTTTTCTAATGGGCTTGGTGTGTACTTAGGGGGTTTCCCCTGCATTCTATGTGATTGTCAAGGTAATTTAACCACGATTAAAAATTTAACACAAGAAATAAAACAAAATTTCAAAAAAATATCCTAAATTCTGTAAGGAACAATCAAATTGATCACACGCCTACAAAATATAAGAGAGCATTCCACACACAAATAGTATGTTCCCACACTAAAAACACTAGTTGGTGATAAAATCCAACGTCGTAGAATTTTAATGTGGAAATGGCAGTTGGAAAAGTTACCTCGACAACCTACTTAATGAAACAGTCCGGTGCAAGTCCCTCCACTTATGCCATCTCAAAGTGAAGGGTACCCTCCAGAAAGTCCAAGTGAGTCTAGTCGATGTCTGCTCCAGGTATAGTGGAACCTTCCCTCCACCGTCACCTTAGGAAAAAATCCCGAAGTTTATAGTCACTAAGGTCACCAAAAGGAACAAATGTACCTGGGGGAATAGTCTACGATCCAATATACATGAAAGGGCATAATAACAAGCTCAATCCCCTTGAAGGCTCCTTGATATAATCCAAAGTTTACCAACAAGTGACCCCAGGCTCCTCGAAAATGGTCTATCCGAGGTTTACCATTTTTAATATGTGCACACCTGCTATCTTTCCCAATGATATATGTATGATTATCTCATTGGTTCTGATATGATCTCATACTTGACTCTTTTAAGAAGAGCTTCCTAAAGCATAAATGTTGCAATTGGATATTCCTACCACAAGATTGCTACTTGTTTGTTTGAACTGTCTTGGAATGTTAATTACAACCTATTCCAAGACACTAGCCTAAGCTATGTTGGTGGAAAAGAGCCCTAGAAAATGTAAAAAATTTAGATTGATTTTATTAAAGAGTTTCAGTTTTCATTTAGATGCACTTAGCATATTTGTTATGTGGATTAATCCCTCTTGCGAACAAGAGTGATCTCCCTAGTATTCTATGAATAGATAGCAACAAACATCCATTTGTAAATCATTTTCTCTATATTATTTACAATTGAGAATTATTATTAACAAATAAAGAGAACATGCCCCTACCTTGAAATCAAACGTTCGATGCAGTCTTTTATCTAGTCGCTCCAAAGCGGCTTCTTAAGTAAGTAGAACCTGTAGTCAAAGATAGAAAAAAGAATTAAAAGCACCTGCAACATATAATAATTAAGAAAAAATAATATAACTTAGTGATCAAGGAGTCTAATTATTGAATTATTCAAATAATCACAAGAAAAAATCAATGAGAAAAGGAGATCCATATGTATTATCTTGAATGAAAAGAGTAACTTTACAGCCTGATGCCTTGATTTCGTACAAGTTTCTCCCAGGGTCTTGAACAATCATTCCTCCTTCAGTTTGACAAGCATTCCTCTCTTTGAACTAGCATGGAGTTATGGACATAAGGGTGTGATCATTCTAATGCCAACATGAACTAGTGTAGAGAGTATGTTCTCTTTATAATTTCTTCAACAATTACCTTAGACAAGCTACCCTTGAGACTAAAACATGAGCTCAATTTATAGGTAAATGGAGGTAGTTTTAGTTCCATGAAGATGGGGATGGATTCCTCTCATGAATGCATTTGAGCTCCATAGACCAAGGGATAAGCTCCATGAGTGGAGGGATAAAGTTAGAACTGATTGTGCCTCTAGAAGCTTCCAGTTGGGAGAATATTCGACTAGTTGGGCTTCTAGAACTTAATTTTTCCTTTATTTGACTTTTTAAAGGGGGCTGTAGGTTTTATTAGCAGAACATGCGGGAGCTGCTGCAGGCTATAGAACAAGTATATGCGAACCCACAAGAAAATGCTAGGAAAAGTGCAGAGTTAGACTTTTAATAATTTTAATGAACTTTTCTCCAATTCCAAGGCTTGGGTTAGGAAAATTGGGGTTTTTGAATTCTAAGTGAGAACAATATAGGTAATGATAGACCTATATAGACATACAAATGTCATGGTGACAAAATAACGTGTAACACTTTGTGGGAAATAACACTTGATATTCATGAAATAGTTCTGCAACCTTTCTAAATGTATCTGCATCCCAATAATCTCCCATCAATGTGAATTTTGGCTCCTCTTCTGTCCCTATATTCACCTTTTGCATCTTCACCAGTTGTGTTATGTCAAGTATCTCAGGTTCTAGTCCAAAAACCTCACGTTGTCCCTCTAAATCTAGGATATTAATATTGCGTGAATCTTCCTCATCTACTTTCGTTGTCACATTGTAGCATTCTACTCCAAGTTCCAACTGCGTGAGCTAATCAGGCTGTGGCCAGGCTATCAAAGTTGTAGTCTTGAAAATATTTTCTCTGATTTCTTGAAGATCTTCTTCTATATATTGATAGTCATATTCCAAACTAAAATTCATTAAGAATCCTTCAAACATGTCTTCCCAATTCGTTGTTCCATGTCTTATCTCGGTTTCAAGATACCAATTCATAAGTATCCCCTCTAATGTTTGAATGAATGTATGTACCCATTCTGGTGCTAGATCTTCACCCCACATCGTAGTCCAATGAAATATATCTCAACGAGGGTCATCCTTGCCATCTTATTTCACTTCAAGTCTAGTATTTACTTGACCAAATATGATCTTCATAAATATGCTATATTCTCTCCAACTTCCAATATTTCCTTTATGCGTACCCCACCATCTAGCAGGTGTAGATCTCAATGCTACATACAAAGCTTGAAACCTGTGTTCTTCGGGTATTGATCCTTCAAATTCATCAAGAAATAAATTTACATATCCTATCCCATTATAGTAAGGTAAGTTACATACCTCCATGCAACCTATTCTACCAATTCTCTAGTTCTTCATTAGAGTCTGAAATACATGAATTTTCCTTCTCCCAGCTTCATCTTGAATTTGTAGTGGGATTGATCTAATATTTGTCACACATAGTAAATTTATATATATGATCAATATTTGCATCGCAATATTCATCATGAACATGCTCTATGTACTGTGTTCCTTCTGATGGGTCGAGAGGAATAATGACCCTCAGATCAACTTGTTCAAATACTGCATTTCTCCTCTTTAGATTGATTATGGCATCAATATGAAAATCCCAATCCAATCCAAGTAGCGCTAGATATGGATTGGTGTCATCTACAATCTCAATTACTTCAAAACCTGCCATAGTGCACACTCCTTCAATGTCTACTACTACACCAGAAAATCTTCCCAGAGGAATAATATTATGCTTATTAGATATTCTCAACTAGATCGGTGACCATTGTAACAATTTTCCCATGCAATCCCATGTCTTCTTAGGAAATACATTGGCATCATATCCTAAATGCATAATTACCTGATCCACGTCTCAATCCCAAATCTGCACAATTAATCTCATTTTGTTGCCTATCCTCTTCTTATGTCGATGCGATTTATTTACTATGCGACTCACTGGGTGAATCTTCTGTTCTAGCGCAAGAGTCTATCATTGCCTGGAGAATTTCAACAACCTTCTGATCTCTCAATAGCTTCATGCAGGTTTGCAAAAATGATTTCAATATGGCTGGATTGAACTCCTTCGTCATAGTCACAATTTCTTCATTGTTCTTCGGAGGTATCAAATTCTATTGAGTCTTTGACTGAGTCCTAGATGTCAATGCTCTGGGCTCCATAAAAGTCTTATTCACCTCCAAAAATGTCTCCTTTTCTTTTTTCATATTAAACCCAATATTATTATCTCCAACCTTTCTAACCCACGTGTTCTCCATAGGATTTTTTCCTACTGAATTATCTTCCCCCATGGCTACGCCACTTCGGATTACTATGTTAACACTAGGATATTATTTTCGCGGATCCGTAGTCATCATATATAAGTTTTTCTTAGGCTGTTGATTTATTTTCTCCTACATATTTTCTATCATAATAGTACAATATTCTATTACATGATCAAAAGCTCTACAATACCTACAAGAGGGAGCTATGGGATTCTGAAAATCCCTCATGAAGTGTCTTTCTTTGCCACTATTTTATCATATAATTTAACCACATCCTTGACCAATGACTCCTTATCCTTGTCCTCAACCTTGGAATACTCGACACCATGCTGTTCGACCATGATCTTCAATTGCGGGACCTTTAGCTTGCATTTTGTATGCACCTGCACTGTGATCTATCATTAAATTATAACTATGAGAATTCATTTCCTCATGCCCTATGGAGCTAAAAAAGTTACAAAACAAATGATTTGGTGTCTGCACATTCTTCTACAATAAATATCATTATTTCGTGCGATGTTAACCTGAAATTTTACATAGGTCACACAATACACTTGATCTCGGGTTGAACGGGTTAGGCACGCTGCTGTTGATGTAATCTATAAATAGACGGCACTGATCTTTATAATGGCCTTATGCCTTATATTTTATACACCATACCTTTGAGCAAATTTTTTATCATACTTTTTTACCCTTCTTCAAATCTTGCAACTCCAAATGCCTTGCTACTAATTGGTTCTGAATCTTCTATACCCCTATTTTGGTATCTATGACTGGTGAAGCTTCCAATTTCATAGAAATTTCCAGAGCTTTGGTCTATGTTGTTATCTTATGTTGTGTTAAAGGTAGCCTGATATGTGGCAATAACGCAACTATAAACCACTCCCTATGCTTCTCATTAGGAATATGGAAGTTCACTTGTCCTAGTAACATATTGAACCTTTGATCTAGTTCCCAAACAAATTCAATTAGAGATTTTTTAATCTCTTTTATCTATGTAATACAATGTGACTGCGATTTTGGCTTCTTAAATTTGGAATTCAATTTTTTTTTTGGTCTCATCAAACGTGTTATCCAGATGCATTGCGAAGTACTTCATATACATGCCAACGCCCTTTCCTACAGCGCTATGACAAGTTGTGGATTCTTCATGTCATCATCTGCAACCTGTCAAGCTTTCCATACTGCTTCAACAACAAAACAATTTTTTTCAAGATCCTCTGATCCCATACCTATGAAAACAAGAATTCTATCTTCATTAGCCATGTCTCTTGGGGGAAGTGGAGGTGGAGGTAGAGGTGGAGCACAAATATGTGGATGGGGATGGGGTGTGAGGGAAGTAGAAGGGTGGGGGATCCTAGAGGCACCTTGATAGTATCCAAATTCTAACTATGACACACCTGTTTGGGGTTGTGGGGTTACTTTCTCCTTCATCACTTTTATATCCACTTAACAAGGGACTATAATCAGTCTCAATGAATTTGTCGTGATCTACCCTAAATATTTTACCACTTCATGTAGATATGGGCTTACGCCTTCCAAAAATCAATCGGATTGCATGCATAATACACCCTTTTCACATAAAATCATCTTAATCCACAACTTTAAATAATTCAAGTAATTACCTCACGGACCCTCGAAAAATCTTCGCTCAGCTTCGTTGTAGGATACAAATGTGTCCGTCGAAAATTGAGTTATAAATCCTCCCAAAATAATATTGATCTAGAAATAAAAAACCCTTGATATATTGTTATCAGTCTCCTTGAGTCACTGCAACAATTCAAGGCTCCACGTAGTAGGCTTGTTGTTCTTAAAACATGTCTTATTCTTAGCTAACCTTGATAACCATTCGTGCAACTCATTCGTGAATGAGAAGACGAAAATCTCGTGCTAATTTCTAAAAACATATCTATGCAACCACTTTTCAGTTGACAGTCATAGATTTATATTTTCTTGAATTTCAAACTATCTCTCCTTCATATATACCCATTCTTGAATCTATTTTATGGTCGGATGACACAACCACATATCCCCCAATCTTCATTTCTCGGTCCTAGAAACAAAACCATTTTTGGCTTGACGGGGTCTAGACCTAGGTTCAGAGTAGTGGAGCTACCAAAAAAACTCTCTATTACTGGCCATTTTCGGCAATGAAATGCAACGCGGATCACAGTCCCACCTGAGGCAATATTGGGGGATGCTAGAACTAGGTTTCTACATCTAGAGGGATATTAAGACATGGAATTACTGCTATACTTCTTCCTTATGCTTTCATGAACTGCATAGATGCAATTATTTTACAGCTTATGCTCTATTCATCTATTAATACTACTGCACACTATGCTTCTATTATTTTTATGCACTAATCAACCCAATACAACACTTGTAAATAACATAAAAGACTTCACTATGCATAAAAAATCATGTAACACTTTGTAATACATAAAACATCTGCAAGGATAAATAATAGATAAATTGCGCAAATAACATATAAATAATTCAAAATCTTCCTTTTTTTTATTGATAATGAGTCTTTCCAATACAATCCTTCTTCGACCCACACACAAAACTGTGGGTAGTATATGCACATAGCTGCGGACCGAGGGCTCTACGCACACAATTGCGGAGCCTTCTCTGAAGACCCAAAAAAAACTAAAACATAAAAAATTCACAACTTGCGCTAATATAAGGATTCTCATTATATTACTTGACTCACTAAGACATCTCTTTATATAGATTTCTTTCTTAAGGTATTCTGAATGGATAGCTAACCTAGTACCTGCCCAAAATAAACACGGTGAAATAAGGTTGTGTGTAGAATTTATAAATTTAAACAAATTGTCTTTAAAGGATAATTATCCATTACCAAATATGGACCAATTACTTCAAAAAGTCTTAGGTTCAAACGAAATTTTAGTGTTGGATGGATTTTATGGATATAAGCATATTTTGGTTAGTCCAGAAGATAGAGAAAATACAACACTTACAACTTCTTGGGGTACATTTATGTATACTAGAATGCCATTTGGTCTAATAAATGTTGGAGAAACATTTTAGAGAGAAATGGGCCTTGCATTTGTTGGTAATATTAATAAATTCATTGTAATTTATCTTGATGATTTAACTTTATTTTCTAAATCCGATGAAAAAAATTTAAAGCACTTGATATTTTTTTTTGAAAAATGTAGGAAATATGGGATTTCACTTAATCCCAAGAAGTATTTTTTTGCAATGAAATAAGGAAAAATACTAGGATATATAATTTCAAAAGAAGGAGTGTTAAATGATCCAAAAAGAGTTTCGAAAATTAAGGTAATCAGTTTACCTAAAAATAAAAAGGAAATTCAAGAATTTCTAGGGAAAATAAATTTCTTAAGAGGAATTATACCTAATTATGTCAAGATAGTCAAGCATATTACTAAAATGCTTAAAAAGGATCACGAATTCAAGTGGATAGTAAATGCTAGGTATTATTTTCACAAATCAAGAAAGCCATTTATAAAGCCCCAGTACTAGCTAGTCCTGATTACTCCAAACCTTTTAGTATCTTTTTTTTTTTACCTCTGATGCAACTTTAACTGTTGTCCTCCTTCAAAGAAATGATGATGGGTATGAGCAACCAATATAATTTTTCAGTAAGGTGATGAGATATTTTGAACTAAGATATGACATCATAGAAAAACAAGCCTATGCTCTTGTACAAGCTTTGAAAGCATTCAGGATTTATGTCCTACATTCTCCCATTATTTCATATGTTCCAAACAATGCAGTAAATACAATCCTAACAAAACCTTATACATATGGAAAGAGGGGAAGGTGGATAGCCAAGATACTTGAATTTGATCATACCCACCAAATTGGTAAAGGGACAAGGTTTAGTTAAAATTTTGGCTGTATCAAGTAGTAAGATTCTTGGAATTAATACGATTTTGCAGAATCCAAGTGAGAAGAATCCACAAGAACCTCCTTAGAGTTCAAGTGAATAGAATCCACAAGAACCTTCTTCCAGTTCATATCCTATTCCTCTTCCTCTACACATTGATGAAAATTTTCTACTTTCAAATTGGTACAAGGATATAGTGAATTTTCTTCGATATCTAAAGTATCCTCCTCAATTTTCAGGGAACCAATATAGATCTCTAAGAATTAAATCTATGAAATATTGTATCGTAAGTTACAATTTGTATTGAAAGGATCCTATAAATATCCTTTTTTTATGTTTAACTGAAAGTGAGAGAAGACAAGTCATTGAATAGTTTCATGCAGGAATTTATGGAGAAAATTATGCTTGGAAGGAAATTGCATACAAAATTCTGAGAGCACCTTTTTATTGGCCTAAATTATTTGCACAAGTTGGAGCTAAAGTGAGAAGTTGTATTCCATGTCATGCAAACATAGATTACCAGAATTACCCCTTTTTCCAATTTTTATTGAAGCACCTTTTTAACAATGGGGATTAGATATCATAGGTGAAATAATTTTGGCATCAAGAAACCAACACATATGGATTTTAACTGCTACAGGTTACTTCACCAAGTGGGTGGAATAAATTCCTATCAAGAATGAAATAGACACAGTTGTCATCAAATTCATTGAAGAAAACATATTCTCTAGATTTGGTTGTCCAAAACAAATAGTTATAGATAATGCACTGGCTTTCAGCAATATTAAAATGATAGAGTTTTGTCAGAAGTACCAGATCTCATTACATCATTCTACACCATATTACCTTTAAGGTAATGGGTTAGAAGAATCATCAAACAAAATATTGGTTAAATTCATTAAGAATGTTTTGGAAGACCATAAGAGAAGTTGGGAAGTCACCTAAAATATGAAGTTTGGGAAAACATAGTATCACCTAAGAGGTCTACTAGCAAGTACCCTTTTCAACTTGTCTATGGAACTGACGAAATTTTTCCAACACAATTAACATTTCCAGTTATGAAATTTTTATAGGAGCCATATGAGGAAGTTGATGATTTCATAAGGAGAATCAATTAGATAATTGAATTAAACCAAGACATAGATGAAGTTCAATTCAAACTTTGTCAATATCAAAATAAAATGAAAAGTTTATTTGACAGAAAGGCTAGAGAAAGGGATTTCAGACAAGGTGACTTGGTTTTAATATGGGATACCTGAAGAGAATGCAAAGGCAAGCATGGTAAATATGACAATTTATGGTTGGGACCATTCAACATTGTAGAAGTAAGAGGTAACAACACTTTTATTTTGCAGAACCTGGAAGGACAACACTCTTCATAGCCAGTCAATAGGCAGTACCTCAAACATTCCATTCAGTATTAAAGATGCTTGCATCCATGTTTCATTGTAAATTTCTAGTTTTCTTTAAATTTCACTGTCAAAGTGTTATTTTCACAACAAAGACTCCATATCCCGAGGAGAAGGCACATGGATCGGCAAGATCTCTACATCTCGCAGGGGGAAGCAGTTCCCAGATGGAGCCAATTTTGTAACTTAGTTTTATCACACAATATTTTCCATTTATTTTTATGTTGAAAAAATAAACGAATATCAAAGATATTGAAAAGAAAATAAATAAGAAAAAATAAAAAATAGGAAAAAAGAATAAATGGGATTTTAAAAATACATATATGTGAAAAAATAGAAAAAATATCAAATCTTAAAGTAATTAATGCATAAATGCCATTGTAAGTTTGATTAATTAAATTAATCCTTTTAGTTTAAGTTAATAAATTATTAATTAATTAGTTTATTGTAATAAATCTTTGCCGATATGATTGATTTAACATTATTCGTCGCTTATGGTAATCATCGTGCACTTGTCAATGACCAAGATTACCCCTGCCCTGATCAACAACGGGGGATGTATTTCATCCCCCCTCCCGCCCCTTGCACTTTTGATGTTTAATCAAGGAAGGGGGTGGAATCGATTTAAATAAATACAAACCGGAGTACGTGTCCCCATCAAAGAATTTCAGACCCCCCCATCCAAAACCATTTACTTTCTACTCCCTTGAAAATAACCTTTCCCCTGCTTCGCTCCCTCCGTCACTTCCTCACGCTTCGCCACATGCTCATCACTCATTCACTCAACCTATTATATCATTATTCCTTCACCAAATGACCAATTAACCATTGTACCTTCTCGCCAATGTTTAATTTCATTAATTAGAAGCACCAAAATGGTAATATTACCCGGATAAGTTATAAATTATCCCACCATAATTCAATATCTTTTTCCTCTCGTCCTCTTGCAGCAACACAACTAATTCAACTTCCATCCAACTCTAGTCAATCTCCATATCAAAAAATGACAAAATTCCTGGTAATTCAGTACACATGTTCTGAAGGCATTATTCAACATGTCATAAAAATCTAAATTAATAATTGAGATTCCAATATTTCCCCCTGTCATAAATTTATATGATATTCCTTTGGTTGACAAACACTATAAGATTTGTGAAACCTAGTGTGAGTTCAATCTCTATGAACTCCACAACTGGTCGAATCAAAAAAATTTTCATACCAGTGATGAAATGAATATGTGGGACTCCTTCCTGCCTCAATTCATTTTTCCTCAGACCCATTTCTTCCTAGAGTTTGTCACATGATGTAATTTATGATACCTCCCAAGTAAGAGGGTTGTAATTGGAAAAAATAATGAAGTTTTTTTCACTATCACCCCTGATTCAATTTTCCAAATCCTTCAAGTCAATCCTACAGTACCCTTGCATCCATTTCCTATATATTACCTTATGGAAATCTATCAGAAGCTCACCTTCTCCCAAAGAATCAAAATATTTGAAACATTTATGCCTGAAATTTCTGAATTACCAATAATTAATCGTCTTCCATATTTCCAGAGATGTCTAGATAGGTTATCTCTACAGTTTCATGTTTGTTAGGTTATCTAAGTGACCAATGGGTCGATGAAGTTATTCTATGTTTTCTATCAGTATTTTTAGCAGGAGAAAAATCATCATATATTTTAAATTATAGTGAGTATATGGTAGATTGTATTCATGATAAATTCCTCAATTTTTCTATTGAAATCACTTTCAATCATCAATTCATCCTTGTACATTTTCTCATGTTTTTCTAGGAAGATATATTTAGGTTTCCATTAAAAATATTAGATGCACAAGGAAACCCCCAATCTGTAATTCATTGGACATCCTTGGTAAGGAAGAATACTGAAGAGTTCTCATTCTTAGACTATGTAAATCAGTTTATGCACATGGCCTTATGTATTTTGAGTAGTGATGTTAAAGCATCAGAGGAAATCATAAAAAGTAAGAATGATGATATGCAGGCACTAAGGAAGCATATGAAGCTTCCAACTATAGAAAAACTATAAGCCAAAGAAGTTGTACAATTGGAGGTAGACAAAGAAAACATGTTCAAAGTGATAATTGAACAAAATATCCAAATATAGAAAATGTAAGATGAAATGGAAACATTATTAAAAGAGAAAGAAAAACAACTTAGTGTTTCAGCAACTATTCCTATAACAACAAATTTTATTGCAAGCACTTCAACAACGAGACATCCACAACAGAAACTATTCCAACAGACACACACTCAAGTGATGTGGTGGCATAATTATCTAAATTCATGGGAGAATTGACACTCAAAGGTCAAGATATTGAAAAACTTAGTTTACAATTGCAGAAAATACGAGAAAAGAAAAATGAAGACTGATAATGCATATTTAGTTGAAATACTGAAAAATGTTAAGTTAAAAAAACAAATAGCTACATATAAAAGTGAATCAATAATGGCTCAAACCATTTCTCAAGAAAAGGAAATAATCTCATTAGATATAAATGATTCTATGACTGAGTTGTGGCGTTCTATAGAAATAATTTTTGAACAGGAAGAATTGTTGCAGAAGTCAAAGGAAGCAGTGATAGAGGTGAAGAAATACCTATATCACAAATGAGGATATGCTACCAGGATAATCAGAGTCTTGAACTCAAAAACAAAATAAGAGCTCAAAGAATTTGAAATTGAGGAAATAACTGGAACTATCCTAGAGGTGAGAAATGTTCTTACCTAAAGAAACCTAATGCTCCAACTAGAAAATAAGTGTCATAATATGGAAGTTCAAATCAAGAATTTTAACATAAAAATTTAACATTTTAGACCAAAAATGACTTCCAAGTCTGCAAGGCATTGGTGATAAATTAATTCCTCTTGAAGAGTATCAACATAGTGTTATGAAACTAGCTCCCAAAATAGAAGAAAAAAAGATATCAATGCCTTAGAAATAAGCCACTTCAAGGGGAGAACCTCCTTTACATTACATAAATGAACAATTCTTAGATGATACAAATGAAAAAACCTCCTTTCTATATATAGGAGTCCATGGGGTCACAATATAATCCTAACCGACCTAACAATAATAATGTAAGGGCACGAAAATAAAAGTAGTGGTATTTTATGGGGCACAATAATAACAATATAGGGAATACAGGGGTACAACAATAATAATAATAAGGGACTACACTAGTAATATAGGGACCTAACATGCCTCTCTCCTTCAAAAAAGTGTCTTCCTCAACACTTGAGTAGTTATGGATGCTTCTGTATAAAATTCTCATCCTCCCATGTGGAATTTTCAGTGGGTAAGTTATTCCACTTGATGAGATACTCTAAAATTGATTGATTTCGTAACTGTTGAGTTCTTTTTTCCATGACTGCTTCAGGTTCAAATATGATTTTTCCTTCCTCATCAAGTTCTAGGATTTTTTTTTGAACTAGAAGTTTGTTACCTATAACCCTATTTAAGCATGAAACATGGAAAACTAGGTGTACTCAGTGTGTTGGTGGATTTGGTGCACGAGTGTACCAATCCACACTTGCTTAAGAGGAGTGGTCACTACCTCTTAAGCTTATGGTCAGAGGTAAATAAACGAAATAGTTAGCAGGTTAGTGAACATGCCATAAAATAAAACACACTAGATAATGATATAGTATGCATATGTAGAGAGAAAACAAGACTAAACTAAAAAAATAAAATGAAAGGTCATATAGATTCAAACAACACAATAATACTAAAGGTGGCGTCAATTTCCCCTCTTATTGTGTGTTATTCAGAATAAAAGATAGAATATTTACACACTTGCCAAGGGGCCCTTAGAACTATGGAGTTATAAGACCCGATGCAAGGAAGTTTTTACCTTGTAGCTGCCTTGGTGCAAGTTCTCTCCCTCTAGTCGAAAGGATTGGAGTTTTTGGATGGCCAACAACTCAATCCCCTCTCTACTTCTACTTAGGATCACACACTGTTGGATTGCTTGAAAGAAAATTTGGCCAGAATGACAATGTGCTCTCCCTTTGTTCATCTCTTGGTGCCCTTTTATAGATGAATTCAAATTCTTCTTCCCTCTCTTGGTACATTGATGGATGGTGACCCAAGAGAGGGGGTTGATTCCATTGTGTGCCACATGATTCCATTGTGTGCTCCCTTGAGGTCCCAAGGAGGCTTAGGTGACTATCCTTGGGCGACCTCAAGTGTGGGATCAATTTCCTGGAGTGTGCCTTGTGGTCCCAGAAAGTGAATTTTTCCACTCTCAGGTTCGCACGGATTTTGTGGGGATTACAAGTTAGTTTTTTCCTTGACCACGCAGGAAATCAAGGCACATGCGCACAATTTTCACATAGGACCAAGGGTTTTGCGTGAAATTATCGCACCTATACTGGATTTGAGAACGCCTTTTCCACATCTGCAGGAAAAATAGAGGCACATCTCTCATGCCTGTCTGAGGAACAGACACGCAGAGAGCCAAAGAATTTTTTTTGGAAATTTTGTCAAAATTTTGGTGCTTTTAGTGTCACTGATGTGTGTCTATTTGATGACAGGATGTCGTGGAGGGAGCGAGATTGGCCTGACCTCTGGTTCGCTTTGGCAGCTGATGCTAATGTGCGTCAGCAGTTGGCATGCTGGGGCCTTCTCAAATTCATGGAGAACGTTCTCTTGCGATCATAGGATTGTATTTTGCATTACTTGATCTAATACTGAAACAAGTGACACAAGTTCATGGTGTTGTAGGGGTGTGAATTGACTATCCATCCCAAGAGGCATATCTATTTTGTGATCAAGCTGCTACCTCAGGGTGAGGCACTTCCTTATCTGCTTCCCCCCTGGGAGAGTGGATCTTCAGCAGTTCTCAAAGGGCCAATGTGATGGGGTGCCTCTTATGGAGGGGTGCATTCAAGTAGCATCGGTGACTGACTTAGCTAAGAGGTGTGGTATGGCCTCTATTGTGAGATTGTTGGGGTCGTCTCTGCCCAATCGGGTGTTGGGCCCATAGATTGGTGTTTTGCACCAACTGAGGACCAGTCATTTATTTTATTTCTTTTGTCACTGCTATGATGGGATGTTGACTCAGCTCTCCAAGGTCTGGGATGGATCGAAGCTGTTTACATATGCTAGTATTCTGTATAGCATCATGTATGAGCGTGTGGTGTTGCTGAGGCCTATGGTGGTTGTGCCTGCTGGGGGGCCTCGAGAGCCTTGCATGAGGATGTGGCCCCCCTTGATGCCTCATAGAGGTGGAGGTACGGTGGGGCATTATTGGAACTCCACCAAAAAGGCTTGGTTCGAGGCCAATCCTCAGATTTTCCTTCCATTCCCTTATGCGGGGATGGACTTCTGTGAAGACCCAGACATGGGTCTTCCTGATGGGTACGCATGGGGGCCAAAAAGTAATTTTTTGTGTTTTATTATGAATTTACTTAAGTATTTATTTTTTTTATGTGTATTGTGATGACACTGACATAATTTTGTTACTCTTATAGATGTTGGCAAGGTCGGGCGTCCCGTGGCTCGATTGGTGGGACATGAGCTGATTCAGAGCCCTCGAGGCATTCCTTGCGTAGGTGGGGGATAGAGAGGAGCTTGGGTACAACCTCTAGGTGGAGTACCTGGTGGGGAGGTTGGTCCTTCGAGGGAGGGTAGCGGCTTGGATGCTACCAAGCATATTGCTGTGCTTGCTCGTGCCAAGGCAGTGGAGGCTCGCGTCACAAATGGCTACTCTGGAGGTCAGGGCTCGAGTTTTGGAGGATGCATGGGGTTGAGTGGACCAGTTGACCCAGGGGATTCCTACTCGAGGCTTTGTGGATGACCTCGATGATGCTTGGTTAGATACTTTGATGCCCCAGGAGAGGGGCTATTAGCCAACTTTGTGTTGGGTGGCGATCTCTGTTTTGACAGTGACTCCAGTACTGGTACCGGGAGCAGCTGTGGGTCCAGGTGTACCACCTAGGAGGGCACTGACCTAGAGTATTTATTGTACATAGGGAAATCACCCATTATGAGGATTACTCCCTTAATTTTTTTGACTTGTATATGTGTATATTTGGGCTAACTTACGGGTCAGAGACACGATATTTTTTGTACTCAGAAACATTTTTTGGTGTATATGAGAGAGATAATTTTTGTGGCTCTACATGGTGTGTCCCCTATTTGATATTTTTTTATGGATTATCTGTTGTGTTTATGGATATCTATATTTTCTATTTTTTTTTTTTTTTTATGTATGATGGTTTATTCAAGATGCATTCCATTTTAGGATATTTTTATCTATGTGATCAGCTATTTGGTTTTTATTTCTTAGTACATGTGTGAATGTAATGTGATCAAATTGATGGCTTAATATTTTTCATGAAAATATTTTCTAAATAGATGTGAATCCCGTACCTCAAATTCTTGGTTTAACTATGACACCACTAAATGGGAATCGAGGTAGATATGCATATGGCATATGACTTGATTGAGGGTGTCGCACATAAATTCGAAGATGACATCATATTCTACCTGATTGTTTGTTGTTGAGCCGATGCATACATAGTTAGTGAAGAATGGTGATAAGTCAGGGTGATAGATGATCCAGGTAGATGTTGCTAAAATTTGAGACCATCGTGATGCTCCATCAGTGAATCTGAAGTAATGGCCGGGTTGAGAATCCATTGTGACACTAGAGCGTTTTTTGTGACAAGTCTTTTGGTCAAAAATTTAAAGTGATTGGTCTGTGTACTTGGACTCTATGGGAGGGCCTTCTTAGCCCTTATGGGTATAATTTCTTAAGGTAAAGGCCGTTGACAGGTTTTCTAAGGCATGTTCCGTCTGACTCTATCCATATGTATGCCCATTTTAGGAGACAATGTTTTATGATGTAGGGTCCTTTCCATAGAGTTTCGAATTTTCCTATCCCTAGGGCTTCATTTGTGACATCATAGCGGAGGAATAAATCTCCCTCAGTGAATGAAAGAGGTTTGACGTGGTGATCGAACAATTATTTTACCCGTTTCTTGTGGGCCTTGTTGTGTTGCAGCGATTGCCATCGGCTTTTGTTGACGAACTCTAGTTGTACTAGACACTATTCTAGAGGTTGGTTGTCATCAAGGAGTTCGATGGTGGCATGTAAATTCAGGATTTCACGTTCTATGGGAATTACAGCTTTGAATACATATACCAAGTGGAAGGGTGTGAACCTTGTGGATGTTTTTACAACCATGAGGTATGCCCACAGGGCAGAGAAAAGCATGTGGTGCCACTTTGTTTTGTTGTTATTCACCATACGTTGTAACATATTTTTGAGGACTTCGTTTAAAAATTATACCTTTCCATTGGATTGAGCATAGTATGGTGATGCGAATTCATGTGTGAATTCGAGGTGGTGAGATAGCTCTTGAAAAACTTCATTTTCTAAGTGTTTCCCATGGTCGGAGACTAACTATTTGGGAATGCAAAACCGGGCGATGAAATGGTTAAACAAAAATTGTGCGACAGTTTCTGCGGTGTTGTCATATGTGGGAATAGCCTCAGCCCACTTGGTGAAATAATTGACAACCACAATGATGTATTTGTGATTTCTCGATGATTCATGGTTTCAAGTCATGAAGTTGATCCCCCATTTACAAAAGGGATGTAATATTCCTTTTTCAGAAATATCACAAGTCTGTGCCAAGGCTGGACTGCGGGAGAATTTACCAGATATGTCACCTTCTAATGAAGGGTGAGATCTGGAGGCTTTATGGCCTTTTGCATACTTTTTCCACAGATATGTGAAATTTCCTAGTAGGAATGACTAGCAACCTAAGCCTGGAAAACGCATTTCCCAGAAATGGAGGCAGCAGGATTTGATCCATGGTCTGGGATCCTTTAAATATATCTGTCTAGATCTTAAATCCTGAAGTCAACTCAAAGAAAATCCTTCTATGAGCTTGAGATAAGCCTCCTCCACTTGATTATCTTTAGAGAATGCCCAATGAAGAGGGCTGCAACATCACTTTTCTCAACAAAGGAAATGACAGCGTTATTTCTAAGGAGCCATGTCACATGAAGATGAAATCAATCTATAAATATATGTGCAGCAAAAAATGTAGAAACACTCTTGAGGAATCTCTTACTTAAAACAATCCAAAGAGTCTCAAGGAGACAATGTACATAAAAATGGTGAAAGCACTGCTCACATATTTTATTCCCACTAATACTACGCAGTCTATGAGAGGTACTGCAGCAGTAAATATATGGACATGAAATATAAATCAATTTATGCTCAAATAAATATGGGGGAGCAAGGCTTAAACCCCTGGAAATACAATACAACAATCCCTTAAGGGGATTGGATGAAAACTAGACAAAATGGAAAATTTACCAAAATGCCGAAGTTGTTGGGAAGCTGCTACAACTCAATAGGAACTAGAAATGGAAGAAGCTTGCTGAAGATGATGCCTCTACTAAAATAACTCCTTTTTTCAATCTTCTATATGAAAGGCTGGTCCTTTCATATAAGGTCTCACCACCCACCAAAATGCTGCAACCCTCACTGCAAATGCTCTTTATGAACTGCATAGTCAAGGAAGAGGGATGCTCTTTTGCCAATGGAAATGATTGGCCTGATGCCAAAGATGATGGAATGAAGATCAAAAACTCCCTCACTAATCTCCCAAAGGAAGGAGACTCCCTCCTCTGAAATACAATGCCGAAAGTAGTGTTGAGTAACCCTCCCCTGCAACACCCAACAACACAACTCAACCACCAATGGAGATTATGCTAGAGATGAATGGAATGCTTTGGCCTCAAGCCAAAATATGAGGAATATGAAGAAAAATCTCTTCCAAGAGCTACTCTATGGAAGAAATGGATTCCCGCTCGGGAATACCCGGTGCTAGCAGCATTGCATCTCAGCTAAACAACCAGAGATTGCTCTTGTCTAAGAAGACAAGCAAAATGATAATCAAAAGCATGAATGAGAATGGTTGCTTCTTTATCCTTTTAAAAAAGTGAATGGTGTTTTGCCATGGGCCCCACACCTTAGATTTTCCTCTCTAGAATGATCTCCCTCTCATGCAAACTACGCTGGCCCACCAAGTGAACCTTATATTCTTAATCTGCACAGTTAACTTGGCCTCTTCTAGAATTATCCACCTGAAAATTGTCTCTTTTCACACATGGGGTGTGAAATATCGTTCTTTATTGATCCCTTTTAACATTATAAGGGTTACTTATTCATATTTTTATTATCAATGGGTTTCCTTACCCATTTATTCTCCTCCTAAAGAAAAAACAAAATTTTTTAATGTTCCATAAAATTTTGGAACATTACAGTCGTCCCCTCCCAAATGTTGCTTGCCCTCAAGAAACTTGTAAGGATAGAACTTTAGGATTTCCTCTTCTCCCAACTGTAGCATATAATTATGATGAACTCCTCATGAAGAATGAGATTTTGTATCAACAAAGAGTCTCCATACTGCTCCTCTTAAGTAATGTAAACTAGCCAGTGTGGCCATCATCATGAACATGGAATGTACTCAAGAAGGAAATAAGGTGTTGTCTAGAGGTTTCCTTGAGGCATGGTGTCAAAATGAATTGGGAAGAACATTCCCTTCATGTGTATCCTTCATCCCTAAGCAACCATCCATATGAATCTAATTACCTCCGAATAAGGCAACTCCTGAACATCTTCTTCCACCTTGGGCTCCAACAAAGAAGGTGGGCTAAAAATCTGAAAGTGGTAGGCATCATAGCCTACCCCATGTTTTTCACCTCTCCACTCATGAAAATTTTAGAGTGAAGGCTACTCTTGGGCTATAGACATGTTGCCCTCAAGTGGCAAGATGAAGTTTGTATTTCCAAGGATCTTCCCTCCTCCATTATGAATCAAGCTAGCCCAATGTCTCTCCTTCGTGATGGGAAGGAGATCAACACCATCATATGACTCCCCATCACTCCCATGGCTCACCTAGAGAAGTAATAAATTCTTAGATATGGTGGCCACATCATCTCTCATGCTCCCCTTAGAGCATGCCCTGAAAAAAGTATGGGGACCTTCTCCCCCAAAGGACACATTAAACCCATGTGCCACTCTCCCAATCATGATCCTGACAATAATGTGATAAATAATAGCATAAAGAGTCATAATGAAAATCATGTTGGCTGCCATATGTAGTGAGTGAGTGGGGAAATGATCTCTCATATGCAACCAACACAGCTTGAACATAAACTGCAATAGAGAATGACAAAAGATGTGGTTTCTAAACCATCGATTTGCTGCTACATTCTCATCATGCATCTACAGAAAATGAGTGATGTATGATGCATGGTCAGCATGTCCTCCAAAATAAAAATCTCCCCCAAGTCCATCAAGGGGATGACCATCAACTATGCTCTTGGCCCCAAGTAGACCAAGGATCCTTTGACAAAGAATGCTCCTCCTTGGAGCATCATCCTGCATACACATGGTTAAAAAATCAACATGTAAATCATCTAAATGAACAATTTCCTTACCATGTTTTCTGCTTATGAAAAGGGAGCAACTCATAGATGAATCTCTCCTCTTCCTCCCAAGGAAAATAAGTGACTGTGCCCGCTCCTCCAAAGAGTGGTGTGCATATACTGCCCCCATGCCAACTGTACAAGTGGGAAGGCTATTGTCCCTACCTTGCTTCCCCTGCCATAGCACAGGTAATGAAAGGAGAGTGGGTAAGAGTGATAGTGAGGGGATGCTACCCTCTACTTTGGTTTTACCCAAAAACCTCAGCGCTGCAACAAGTTGTCCCAAGGCCTCCACACTGCTGAAATCAATGATTGATGCCTCACTGTTTAAAGAATCTATCCTCCTCATCTGAACCAGTGGCCTCCTTGGTGTGATGTCTCCACTCAATGAGACATTATCATTTGAAGATGATTGTATATATGGATGAACAACCCTGTCCATGCTTCCACTACGCAGCTCAATCACCTTCCTAGGTGTAATGACCTCCAAAAATCGATAGAGATGGGCCCTCCTCATCCCATGATGTTGGGTCTCTCCTCTATCTTCTCCTTGAATCTTCATGGTTTTACACCTCCTCTCTAATGGCACATGTGAATCATGAAATGTGCCTTGATCTCCATGCATGAGATCCTGGGGACTTTCTTGCAAAGACACAAGAATCCCTCTACTTGGAGCAAAAGCTCCTTCTTCCTCTACATGAGGCACTATATGATCTCTAGATTTGGCAGTGCTGTTGCCCTCTGTATCTGCAATAAATTTGGGAAACATCCCTATAATCTGATACACCTTTGAAAAAGAGAGCTCTTTGGTTTGTTGCTCAAAGGTATGGGATGAAAGTTTGGCCTCCAACAAGGCTTGATGCAAGTTTTCAGCTCCTCCAATGGTTTCTTGAGGTGGTTCTGATTTTCTATGCAAGGGTTTTGTTTGACTCCCTTGTTTTAACTCCATCACATGGGTTCCAAGAATGTTCTGATCAAATATTTTCACTAATGACTTAGTGAAATTTACATAAAATGAAGCTTTAACATTCTCAAAAAAAATGGACTCAAGTTTCCACCATGCATGAGCCTTACCTCTCAAATGCAGCGCTGCAACTTTGATGATTTATTCTTATGAAATGTGGTGCTGCTGTTGGAAGGTGTTTGGCTCCTCCACCCAATCTTTGGCTGAATATGAAGGTGAACCTCCAAAAGTAGATAGATGAAATCTATCTTGCTGCTCCTTCCCTTTCACCTTGCTCTTGCAAAACTCAGAAAAAGTGGGCTGATTTCTGAATCCATGAGTGTGAGACTCATACTCCAAGAAATCACTATGAATTTTCTCCTTAGTCACCTTTCCTCCTTCTTTCATATCCCTCATAGAAATTTTGGGCCTTTGACTGCGTTGTTCATCATGGTGTGTGGCTGCATGCTTACCCTCACCATGTGCAAATCTAGGGCTTCCTCCAGTTTCGAACCCTCTTTGAGATTCTCCATCAATCTCCCTCCTAACCTTTATGAAATATTCATTTGTGCCTTGCATAGATTTGGGAAGAAGACTTGTGAGTATTTTCTTCTCCTTTCTTCCAAGAGATGGAGTCTCTCTCCTACTCAACTCCTTATTTCCTTCTAGATGAGAATAGGAAGTGCAGGGGTCTTCCTTTTCTGTTTGCTCTTCCTCCTTGGGGAGTTTCTTCTTATTTTAAAAAATGGATGAGAGAAATCTCATCCTCTTCATATTTTTTTCTCTTTCTTGGTCTTTGAAGCCCACAAGCTGAGCCAAGAAAGATGCTCTGATACCACTGTAATATTCCTTTTTCAGAAATATCACAAGTCTGTGCCAGAGATGGACTGCGGGGGAATTTACCAGATATGTCACCTTCTAATGAAGGGTGAGATCTGGAGGCTTGCTGGCCCTTTTCAGACTCTGTCTACAGATATGTGAAATTTCCTAGTAGGAATGATTAACAACCCAAGCCTGGAAAACGCATTTCCCAAAAATTGAGGCAACAAGATTTGATCCCTGGTCTGGGATCCTTTAAATATATCTATCTAGAGCTGAAATCCTAAATTTGACTCAAAAAAAATCCTTTTAGGAGCTTGAGATAAGCCTCCTCCACCTAATTATCTTCAGAGAATGCCCAATGAAGAAGGCTGCAACATCACTTTTCTCAACAAAGGAAATGACAGCGTTATTCCTAAGGAGCCATGTCACATGAATATGAAATCAATCTATAAATATATTTTCAGCATAAAATGTAGACAAAATCTTGAGGAATCTCTTACTTAAAACAAGCCAAAAAGTCTCAAGGAAACAATGTACATAAAAATGGTGAAAGCATTGCTCACATATTTTATTCCCACTAAGACTGCGCAGTCTATGAGAGGTACTGCAAAAGAAAATATATGGACATGAAATATACAACAATTTAAGCTCAAATAAATTTGGGGGAGAAAGGCTTCAACCCCTGGAAATACAATACAACAATCCCTTAAGGGTATTGGATGAAAACTAGACAAAATGGAAAATTTACCAAAATTCCAGAGTTGCTGGGTAGCTTCTACAACTCAATAGGAACTGGAAATGGAAGGAGCTTGCTGAAGATGATGCCTTTGCTGAAATAAATCCTTTTTTCAATATTCTAGATGAAAGGCTGGTCCTTTCATATAATATCTCACCACCCACCAAAATGTTGCAACCCTCATTGCAAATGCTTTCTATGAACTGCGCAATCAAGGAAGAGGGATGCTCTTCTGCTTATGGAAATGATTGGCTTGATGCCATATATCATGGAATGAAGATCAAAAACTCCCTCATTGATCTCCCAAAGGAATGGAGACTCCCTCCTCTGAAATACAATGCCAAAAGTAGTGTTGAGGAACCCTCCCCTACAACACCCAGCAACACAACTCAACCACCAATGGAGACTGTGCTGGAGTTGAATGGAATGCTTTGGCCTCAAGCAAGAATATGGGGAATATGAATAACGAGCTCTTCCAAGAGCTACCCTAGGGAATAAATGGATTCCCACCCAGGAACACCTAGTGCTAGTAGCACTGCATCTCAGCTAAACAACCAGAGAATGCTCTTGTCTAAGAAGACAAGCAAAATGATAATCAAAAGCATGAATGAGAATGGTTGCTTCGTTCTCCTTTTAAACAAGTGAAGGGTGTTTTTCCATGGGCCCCACACCTTAGGTTTTCATCTCTATAATGATATTCCTCTCATGCAAACGATGCTAGCCCACCAAGTGAACCTTATCTTCTTAATCTGCGCAGTTAACTTGGCCTCTTCTAGAATTATCGACCTGCAAATTGTCTCTTTTCACACATGGGGTTTGAAATATAGTTCTTTATTGATCCCGTTTCACATTATAAGGGTTCCTTATTCATATTTTTATTATCAATGGGTTTCCTTACCCATTTATTCTCATCCTGAAGAAAAAACAAAAGTTTTTAATGTTCCATAAAATTTTGGAACATTACAGTCCTCCCCTCCCAAATGTTGCTTGCCCTCAAGAAACTTGTAAGGATATAACTTTAGGATTTCCTCTTCTCCCAACTGTAGCATATAATTATGATGAACTCCTCATGAAGAATGAGATTTTGTATCAACAAAGAGTCTCCATACTGCTCCTCTTAAGTAATGTAAACTAGCCAGTGTGGCCATCATCATGAACATGGAATGTACTCAAGAAGGCAATAAGGTGTTGTCTAGAGGTTTCCTTGAGGCATGGTGTCAAAATGAATTTGGAATAACATTCCCTTCATGTTTATCCTTCATCCCTAAGCAACCATCCATATGAATCTAATTACCTCCGAATAAGGCAACTCCTGAACATCTTCTTCCACCTTGGGCTCCAACAAAGAAGGTGGGCTAAAAATCTGAAAGTGGTAGGCATCATAGCCTACCCCATGTTTTTCACCTCTCCACTCATGAAAATTTTAGAGTGAAGGCTACTCTTGGGCTATAGAAATGTTTCCCTCAAGTGGCAAGATGAAGTTTGTATCTCCAAGGATCTTCCCTCCTCCATTGTGAATCAAGCTGGCCCAATGTCTCTCCTTCGTGATGGGAAGGAGATCAACACCATAATATGACTCCCCATCAATCCCATGGCTCACCTCAAGAAGGAATAAATGTTGAACTATGGTGGCCACATCATCTCTCATGCTCCCCTTAGAGCATGCCCTGCAAAAAGTATGGGGACCTTATCCCCCAAAGGACACATTCAACCCATGTGCCTTTCTCCTAATCATGCTCCTGACAGTAATGTGATCAATAATAGCATAAAGAGCCATAATTAAAGTCATGCTAGCCTCCATATGTAGTGAGTGAGTGGGGCAATGATCCCTCATATGCAACCAGTGCGTCTTGAGCATAAACTGTAATAGAGAATGACAAAAGATGTGCTTTCTCAACCACCGATTTGGTACTACATTATCCTCATGCATCTAGAGAAAATGAGTGATGTATGATGCATGGTGAGCATGTCCTCAAAAAGAAAAATCTCCCCCAAGTCCATCAATGGGATGACCATCAACTATGCTCTTGGCCCCAAGTAGACCAAGGAGCCTTTGACAAATAATGCTCCTCCTTGGAGCAACATCCTGTGTACACAAGGTTAAGGAATCAACATGTAAATCATATAAATGTACAATGTCCTTACCATGTTTTTTGATCATGCAAAGGGAGCAACTCATAGATAAATCTCTCTTGTTCCTCCCAAGGAAAATAAGTGACTGTTCCCACTCCTCCAAAGAGTGGTGTGCATATGCTACCCCCATGCCAACTGTACAAGTGGGAAGGCTGCTTTCCCTCCCTTGCGTCCCCTGCCACAACATAGGTACTGAAAGGAGAGTGGGTAAGAGTGATAGTGAGGGGATGCTACCCTCTCCTTTGGTTTTACCCAAAACCATCAGCACTACAACAAGCTGTCCCAAGGCCTCCACACTACTGAAATCAATGATTGATGCCTCACTTTTTGAAGCATTTATCCTCCTCATCTGAACCAGTGGCCTCGTTGGTGTGATGTCTCCACTCAATGAGAAATTATCATTTGATGATGACTATATATATGTATGAACAACCATGTCCATGCTTCCACTACGTAGCTCAATCACCTTCCTAGGTGTAATGACCTCCAAAAATGGATAGAGATGGGCCCTCTTCATCCCATGATGCTGGGTCTCTCCTCTATCTTCTCCTTGAGTCTTCATGGTTTTACACCTCCTCTCTAATGGCACATGTGAATCATGAAATGTGCCTTGATCTCCATGCATGAGATCATGGGGACCTTCTTGCAAAGATGCAAGAATCCCTCTACTTGGAGCAAAAGCTCCTTCTTCCTTTGCATGAGGCACTATATGATCTCTAGATTTGGCAATATTGTTGCCCTCTATCTCTAAAATAAAGTTGGGAAACATCCCAATAATCTGATCCACCTTTGAAAAAGAGAGCTCTATGGTTTGTTGCTCAAAGGTGTGGGATGAAAGTTTGGCGACCAACAAGGCTTGATGCAAGTTTTCAGATCCTCCAATGGTTTCTTAAGGTGGTTCTGATTTTCTATGCAAGGGTTTTTTTTGAGTCCCTTGGTTTAACTCCATCACATGGGTTCCAAGAATGTTCTGATAAAATATTTTCACTAATGACTTAGTGAAATTTACAGAAGATGAAGCTTTAACATTCCCAAAATAAATGGACTCAAGTTTCCACCATGCATGAGCCTTACCTCTCAAATGCAGTGTTGCAACTTTGATGATTTCTTCTTATGAAATTTGGTGCTACTGTTGGAAGGTGTTTGGCACCTCCACCCAATCTCTGGCTGAATATGAAGGTGAACCTCCAAAAGTAGATAGATGAAATCTATCTTGCTCCTCCTTCCCTTTCACCTTGCTCTTGCAAAACTCAGAAAAAGTGGGCTGATCTTTGGATCCATGAGTGTGAGACTCATACTCCTTCAAGAAATCACTAAGGATTTCCTCCTTAGTCACCTTTCATCTTTCTTTCATCTCCCTCGCAGAAATGCTAGGCATTTGAATGCGTTGTTCATCATGGTGTGTGGCTGCATGCTTAACCTCACCATGTGCAAATCTAGGGCTTCCTCCAGTTTTGAACCCTCTTTGAGATTCTCCATCAACATCCCTCCTAAACTTTCTGAAATCTTCATTTCTGCCTTGCATATATTTGGGAAGAAGAATTGTGAGTATTTTCTTCTCCTTTCTTCCAAGAGATGGAGTCTCTCTCCTGCTGAACTCCTTATTTCCTTCTAGATGGGAATAGGAAGTGCAGGGGTCTTCCTTTTATATTTTCTCTTCCTCCTTGGGGAGGTTCTTCTTCTTTTCAAAAATGGATGAGAGCAATCTCATCCTCTTCATATTTTGTTCTCTTTCTTGAGCTTTTAAGGCCATAGGCTGAGCCAAGAAAGATGCTCTGATACCACTGTAATATTCCTTTTTCATAAATATCACAAGTTTGTTCCAGAGATGGAATGTAGGGTAATTTACTGGATATGTCACCTTCTAATGAAGGGTGAGATCCGGAGGCTTGCTGGCCCTTTGCAGACTCTGTCTACAGATATGTGAAATTTCCTAGTAGGAATGACTAGCAACCCAAGCCTGGAAAACCCATTTCCTAGAAATGGAGGTAGTAGGATTTGATCCCTGGTCTGGGATCATTTAAATATATCTTTCTAGAGCTGAAATCATGAAGTTTACTAAAAAAAAATCCTTCTAGGAGCTTGAAATAAGCCTCCTCCACCTGATTATCTTTAGAGAATGCCCAATGAAGAGGGCTGCAACATCACTTTGCTCAAAAAAGGAAATGACAGCGTTATTTCTAAAGAGCCATGTCACATGAAGATGAAATAAATATATAAATATATGTGCAGCAGAAAATGTAGACAAACTCTTGAGGAATCTCTTACTTAAAACAAGCCAAAGAGTCTCAAGGAAACAATGTACATAAAAATGGTGAAAGCACTTCTCAGATATTGTATTCCCACTAAGACTGGGAAGTTTATGAGAGGTAATGTAGCAGTAAATATATGGACATGAAAGATAAAAAAAATTAAGCTCAAATAAATATGGGGGAGCAATGCTTCAACCCCTGGAAATACAATACAACAATCCCTTAAGGGGATTGGATGAAAGCTAGACAAAATGGAAAATTTATCAAAATGCCGGAGTTTTTGGGTAGCTGTTGCAACTCAATAGGAACTAGAAATGGAAGGAGCTTGCTGAAGATGATGCCTCTGCTGAAATAAATCCTTTGTTCAATCTTCTATATGAAAGTCTGGTCCTTTCATAGAAGATCTCACCACCACCAAAATGCTGCAACCCTCACTTCAAATGCTCTCTATGAACTGCGTAGTCAAGGAAGAGGGATACTCTTCTGTTGATGGAAATGATTGGCCTGATGCCAAAGATGATGGAATGAAGATAAAAAACTCCCTCACTGATCTCCCAAATTAATGGAGACTCCCTCCTCTGAAATACAATGCCGGAAGTAGTGTTGAGGAACCCTCCCCTGCAACACCGAGCAACACAACTCAACCACCAATGGAGACTGCGCTGGAGCTGAATGGAATTCTTTGGCCTCAAGCCAGAATATGGGGAATATGAAGAACAAGCTCTTCCAAGAGATATTCTATGGAAGAAATGGGATTCCCACCTGGGAACACCCAGTGCTAGCAGCACTGTATCTCATTTAAACAGACAAAGAATGCTCTTGTCTAAGAATACAAGCAAAATTATAATCAAAAGCATGAATGAGAATGGTTGCTTCATTCTCCTTTTAAACAAGTGAAGGGTGCTTTTCCATGGGCCCCACACCTTAGGATTTCCTCTCTAGAATGATCTCCCTCTCATGCAAACTGCGCTGGCCCACCAAGTGAACCTTATCTTCTTAATCTGCATAGTTAACTTGGCCTCTTCTAGAATTATCCACCTGTAAATTGTCTCTTTTCACACATGGGGTGTGAAATATAGTTCTTTATTGATCCATTTTCACATTATAAGGGTTCCTTATTCATATTTTTATTATCAATGGGTTTCCTTACCCATTTATTCTCATCCTAAAGAAAAAAGAAAAGTTTTTAATGTTCCATAAAATTTTGGAACATTACAAGGGACTAGCGACGATGACAGGGTGAAGGGGAGCTGGAGGGGCTCTTGCCATATGAGAAAAGCACTAACATCGCTCGCACCTCTTGACTTTTGTAATGCAGTCACAAAATAAATTGGGCCAAAAATATCCTACTCATAGGAATGTTTGGGTGGTGGTCATTTCGGAAAGGTGGTCACCGCAAGCTCCGTCGTGGAAGTCATTAAGGGCTTGTTTCACTTGATCATGGGTAAGGAATCGATGTAAGATGGTGTCGATTCCCTGTCGGTATAAGAAATCTCCCATAAGGAGGTATCAGGGGCCATGATGTTGAATGCACCGACGGTCGTCTCGAGTGAGATGGGGTCTAAACTTTTGGATTCATAAGAACAGGTGAATATCTCCATACCAAGGGTCGTTGGTTGCTATGAGGAAGAGATGTTCATCTTGTAGCAAATCGTTTAGTAGTGATCCTTTGGTATGAATTGGGAGGTCCATAATGAAATCTTCTAAGATTAACGCCTCTTTTCTCTTGGGGGAGCAAAACTATAAGTCGTATTCTTGTAGAATGACTATCCAGCGGGTGTATTTGTGGTTCATTAGGAGAGATGTGAGTAGATATTTGATGGGACTAATATTTGCGATGACCATTGTCATTTTTAAGATGATGTAGTGGCGAAGCTTTTGGACTGCATGAATTAGCGCTAAATTGTTATTTTCTTCGGGTTCATATCTTAATTACAGGCCTGCTAAGGTTTTTCTCATATAGTAGATTACGTGTTCCTTCCCATATGGGCCCTCCTGGATCAATACTCTAGCCAAAGCGGTCTCGAATGCTGATAGATACATGATATAGTCTTTGTTGTAGTCTAGGGGATTGATGAGTGGTTTTGAATACAATGTGTCTTTCAACACGTCGAACGATTTTTTAGCATGGTTTTCCCATTTGAATGGGATGTCCTGGCAAAGGAGGTGCAAGAAACCTTGAGCACAAGTGGTGTAATCCAGGACGAAATGTCTTAGAAAATTGGCCTTTCCCTGCAATCTTTGTAGTTGCTTGAGGGTTCGAGGTAGAGGTACCTCTTTGATGGCTTGGACCTTGAGGAGGTCCACTCGAATTCCTTGTTGGGACATAATAAAACCTAAGAGTGTTCTTGCTGTGATGCAAAAGATGCACTTGAGGGTGTTCAAGCATAGGTTGTATTGCTGGCATCGTTGGAATACCAGTCGCAGATCCTTGAGATGGTCTGAGTGCTTCTTGGATCAGACGGTAAGATCATCTAAGCAGGCGAGGATAAGGTGTGCTAAGTCATGAAATATGTAATTCATTCATAGCCCTTTGGAAGGTGGCTCCCATGTTTTTTAGGCCAAATGGACTTATCTTGTATGCAAATGTGCCCCACGGGGTAGTGAACGCGGTTTTGTACTGGTCGGTGTGGCGGATTTGAATTTTATTGTACCCAGAGAATCCATCCATGAAGGAGAGGGCCTCATGACCCACAAAAGCATCAATGAATATGTCGATGAATGGGGTGGGGTAGTTTTCCTTGGGACATGCTTTGTTCAAATTGTGAAAATCAGTGCAAACATGTATGGTGTCATGTTTTTTCATGACGGCAACAGGGTTGGAAACCCAAGATGTGTAAGTGATGGGGAAGATAAACCTGGCTTTGTGAAGCTTATTGATTTCTCGTTTTATTTCTTCTACCTTGGATGGGTGCAGTTGATGTTGTTTCTAGCATATTGGTGGTACATCAGGCCATGTGTCAATATAGTGCTCTATGATAGTGGAACTAAGCCTAGGAATCTCTGAGTAGTCCCATGCAAAGATATCTCTATATTCCTGTATCAATTGGGTATAAGAGGTTATCTCTTTTGGTGAACATGCTGCCCCTAGTGATATTTATTCAACCTTTCTAGGATTTTGAGATATGTTCACCTTGATGGTAGGTGAAATGTTTGACATGTTTCCTTCCTCGAATGCATCGGGCATCGGGATGGGGTTCTTGAACCAATCAACATTTCCTGATGGGAGGAAATATTTTTTCTATCACATATATCTCTTTTTCCCTTGTTTTTTCAGGACTAGACACTTTTCTTGGGAGAAAAAGCGAGCAGTGATGCATTGAATCCCATGGATAATTCGGCTTTGTCATAGCTTCAAGGATGTCCTCATATGAATGAAATAGGGATCCTAAGGGGGATTGACTCTGCACAAGGAAGTGTAGACAAGGTTTAGTCTGAATAGAGCTGGTTGACAGACATGAAAAGGATTCCATCGTCGATGTGGTGGAACCAGACATGGTTAACAGAATGCATATGGATTGGGTTTTTAGTGTCGTTGGTACAACTACTCTCATAGTTGTAGCTAACTTGACACATATGACAGATGAGAATATATCCGGAGTCATGGTTCCGATACATGATGATATGAATCATATGTGGTGTATCATGTTGTCAGTGTTTGGTGGGGGAGGAATTTCCATTATGGGAGGTTACGCGAGCGCAAGGCCGGATTCCTCGTTAGGCTGGGAAATTTCTGGCAGATGGAAGTTGTGCCTGGTATAGATGTGCCTAAATGTTTCCATTAATGCTGGCTAAATGGTGCATGGTACCACTGTGCCAACTAAGTAGATCATGTGGGAATCAACACTATTCTTCATCCCATAAGTGGATGCTCAAAAGGGATCAAATGTAGAGGAGAGGGTCCTTTGCTTCCATTTCCAAGTTTTTGTCTTAGGTATGTCTATCTCTCTCAGGGAGTGTATACTTAATGTCACTCCTGCTGCTCTAAGCCTTGGGAGATGATCACATTTTATTGTATGATTAAAGTGTGAGAAAATCTGGCAATAGCTGTGCGTGATTTTCTCATGGTTAGAGAGATGTCTTTATGGGAGGGAAGAGACTATGTGAAAAAGGTTTGCGAGGTGCTTCAGTTCTTTGCACTGATTGACCTAGTGGCCAATTCTGTGGCATAGCCCGCATGTTATCCTAGGTTGAACCTTGGTCATGTTTGGTTGGCACGCATTCCTATATTGCCAAATATGTCGAAATGGGTATGGAGTAGGCTGATTGTGGGAATTCTGCCTTCCATCATGTTTGTTAGATTTTGGATTGATAAGATCCCATCGTTTCGTCTTTAATAGATGTATCATGTCGATTAGAGGGCGTACTTGTAGGATATGGGTACAATGCTACTCATGGTGATTTCCTTGACATACTAGGCAAAACATCCTAACATGGGGGTTCCCGTCCTATTCGTTTGATGACGTGACTGGGTACCAACGGCATAGCGCTTCTAAGTCAAGGCAAGTGGCAACCACATGATTGTGTGTGTTACATAACACACATGTTGGTCTTCTTCGTGGAGGTTAGTTGGGGTTGACTAAGGGTTCCCCGACTGGCCACTTTTTAGCTGGCAGGAAGAGGATGGATCTACTCATCACATCCTCTTGGGTAGTCGATCTATTCATGGATTTAGTGTTAGAGTCGTCTTCTTGGGAGAGGCGAACTATGGATGAGTGAAAACTAGCTAGTGCTAAGTGAAATCGGGGGATGTAATGGCACTATTCTAAAGTGTGGTTGCTAGCACATATCGGACATGTAAATTGTGCAGCTCACAAACCAAAATAGTATACGCGCTCTACTAGATACCACCTGTGGATGAGTTCCAAGGCTGCACACTCGTCTATGAAGTGGTCACATTCCTCACATAGTGCGTAGCACATAATAGGAGGGGGGAAGATGAACGAGAGTCTTTCAGGTGAATTTAATTCCTCCTGCAGGTGTAGAATGATGTGGGGTTCATCTCCAGTAGACTGGATGGAGGGTGTAATATCCAAAAATTGGGATTACACAACAAGCTTGCTGAAATAATGCATTCCTGGGAGATTGATGCACAAAAATGAGTTTACAGCCATTGGATCCCTTAGATCAGCATATTTGGAGTCTATATCCAAAATGGGATAAAAAACAAATCAAAATAGGTGTGGTAAATAGATATCCCACCACCTAGTCTAGCTGAAAAACACCCTACAAGAGGGGCTGCAGCTATGCACAACAAAATTCTTCAGAAATAATGCAGTCTTGGAAAGTATGAGCAGGAGGCCATTAAATAATATCAAATTATGAACATACAACAACAAATCATAATTACAATGATGCTCTTACATTATATAGTAGAATAGAGGAGATAAGAGAGAAAGACATCTTCAGAAAAGAAGGCTGCAACATATATATAAACTACAAAATGGTTTAACAACGTTATTTGAAGGAGTTGTAGCAGTTTATTGTTACACTTCAGATCTATAAAATATATGTGGATGAAATATTAGATCCATTACAGATCTGTACTCTATAAATACTCTATTACAAGATCCCTTTGGGGTTTTGACCAAATCATGCATTACAAAGATTAGATCTGAATTTTAAGTGGCAGATCTGCAATATTATTCATAAATTTCTGAAGATGAATTTACATTAAACATATCAGATCTAAACAGAACATGGATCAGCAAGCTAATATATGGATCACGAAAGTGAAATTCAAAGCTTGGCACTAGAGATCTCTCATAAAAAATGGGATCAAAACACCCTACAAAACCTCCACTGAAAATAACGCAGTCCCTCAAGGGAAAATGCACTGTAGCTTGAATAAAATAGATGTCTTCAAGGAGGTTAAAATACACACTCACTGAGAAGCGGCTCCAATACAAGCTAGATCTGAAAAGATCTAGAGTTCCACTTGCTATAGCCTACAAAAGCAAACAAACCCTCACTAGATCTGCATTGCAGTTGGAAGTAGAGCTTGGCCCAAAGCCTGATAGTGGATCAAATCAGAAAGAAATCCTCCAACAATCCTCAATGGAAGAGGTGAAATCCCTGCATAGGAACTCCAAGTTCTAAGCAACACAATTCTCCACTGAACAACAGAGAATGGTATTTGTCTAAATAGACAAGATACTCAGAAATATAGATAATCAACAACCCTCTCTTGCTTCCTTCCCCTTCCTTTTATAAGATGGAAGCCTTTGCAAACCCTAAACCACCTTGATGAGTTAGCTCCTTTCACATGAGTGGCCTCCTTCTAGAACTGCGTTGTCCTTCATGAGGTACATTGAATCTAGACAACACTAGAGATTTCTTCAAGGTTGACACAGTCTCACAGCTCAAACCCCTTTCACACCTACAAGTGATTTATTTACATGGCCCTGATTTATCCTTGTTCATATGGGAAATTATTTATTCATTCTTTTTAGGAGTTTTATATTTCCTCCTTTATTCATTTATTCATGCAACAGAAAGTAAAAAAAAAATTCATATTCCTCTTAGCTCATGCTAAGTAGGAATATTACAGTCCTCCCCTCCAAAATGTTGCTTGTCCTCAAGAAAATGATAGGGTGAGTGTTGTAGTTCTTTCACTCCTCCATTGCTGACATCATCAAGGATCAAGTCCTCCTCATAAGCCAAGTGTTCACCAACCCAATACATCATGAATTGTTCCTCCAAGGTCATCATAAGAGGTGCATAGTTCATCCCACAAGGAGTGAAAAATTCAATAGAAATAAACATGGTTGGAGCAATTGTTTCTCTAAAAAATGTAGCATGAGGCACATAGAGAAGTTCCAACCCATGTGGTACATACAAACTTTCCATACTTCCTCCATGCAATCCCAAAAAAAGTACATCTATATCATCCAAGTATGGGAGCAGAACTACATATAAAAAAACAGAAATTTGACCTTGAAGAGGTGTGTCAAATTCCCACATGTGATGCCAGCAGAGTGCATCTCCTACCTGCATTAGATCAAGGTGTGGTAAGTGGCATTCCCCCCACAAATTTTCTGCATAAGTCATCTCAACATAGCTAGAGATATCAGATATATTTGGTGCCTTTGGGAAGCACCCATCATGAAAGGGAATCTCCCTTTGCACAACAAGGGAGTGGCCAAGTTCATAATTTCTATTGGCCCTAAAAAATATATGAGATCCACATGATATCTAACCCCCTTTAGGAGTCATAACCTACAAAAACATGGTAAAAGAATGTGATAAATCAAAAATAAAACTTTCTTGGCATGATCAGATCCTTTACCATCATAGCTCTTCATACACATGGAGTTGTGCATGAGCATTTCCCTCCTCTCAAGAAAAGGAAGAACTGGCTGAAATGACTCTTGCAAAGAGCCCATTGGCTGCCCTAATTCTTCATAACTAATGCACTCTTGAAAGTGCTGGTTTAATTCCTCTCTCATCCACTCCCAATCAAAGCTCCTCATGATCAGGGTGTAGATCTTCATGGACTTCATATGGCTGAGAAGGAATTATTTGTGTGCCCCTTGTAGTATCTTCTTCTTGAGCTTAGAAGCTCTAGACAGGAAGATCCTATCATGAAATTAGATGACTCCCCTTGGACTAAATAACCCTTTTCTTGCTACAGGTCATCTAGTATCATACCGGTGTGGAGAGCTTTGGAATACTCTACAAGTAGTTGAGATTTCCAGTACATATCCACATTGCTCAACAAAGACAATGCTGATGATACATCCATGGAAGTTCCTGTCATGTTGTTGATCTCTTCTTTGACATCTCTCATGCCAAAGGTGGGTGTTGGAAGGCTGATCCTTCCATTCTTCTCCTCCCACATCGTAGATCTAGAAAAGAGAGAGGGTGATAGTGATGCAGGGAGAAGATTCCCCTCACTCTTGAGTTGTCCCAAGCCCTCTAGCATTGTAGCTTGGTCTCCCATTGCTCCAATCCCTCCTAGATATAGATTTGGAGCAGCACTTTGTGAGGCCTCCCCCACAAGATCTGAATCTGGTGGCCTCCTAGGTGGTTTTCCACTAGATAGGAATGTCCCTTGCATAATCCTCATGAGCATAAGAGAAGGGACTGTGAGATCCTTGCTTCCACTGCGCAAATCCATCTCTGTTGTTTGTGTGGAAGTGCTTGGTGAAGGATAAGTATGCATGCCTCAGATCATTTGGGGTTTACCACTCTTCATGTCCACCCACTCCATCTACAATGCCTTCCAATCAGTGGTGAATTTCCCCAATGTAATCAACCATTGGACACCCAAAATGATATTGGTGTCTGGTATGTCAACTACAAAAAAATGATCCACCAAAGTGTAGGACCCCATAGTGACTGAGAGTGATGGGAAATATTGCATGCATTGCATTGTCCTATCTCCTAGAACCAAAACAGAGAATCCCTGAAAAGTATCAATGGGGATTTCTCTACTCTGCACAAGATGAGCATCAATAAAGTTGTGGGTTTCCCCACTGTCAATTAGTATAGATACCCTCTGATTCATGATTGAACCTTGTAATCTTAGGGTCAAGTACTTAGGCACTCCTCTCAAAGATGAAAGAGTTCCTCCTATTGGAGCAAAGGCTCCATCCCCATCTCCAGATGGTGTTGGATCTCCCTCAACATTATCAGCACTGTGACCCCTCCTTGGTTCATTATATTCATCTTCCTCCTCAAAATATAAGAAGACTTCTATGTAGTGTGCTTTCCCAACAACACAACTATGTCTAGGTGCTCATGACTCTTGGAAAGTGTTAAGTCCCTATATTAATAGTGTAGTCCCTTATTATTGTTAGTGTAACTCCCTTATTGTTATTATTGTACCCTTGTAACCCCCATTTTGTTATTATTGTGCCCTTAAATTATTATTGTTAGGTCGGCTAGGATTACATTGTGGCCCACTAGGATTACATTATGGCCCCATGGACTCCTATATATAAAAAGGAGGTTTTGTAAATTGTATCATCCAAGAATTGTTCATTTATGTAATGTATTGGAGGTTGCCCCCTCGAAGTGGCTCATTTCTAAGGTGTTGATATCTCTTTTCTTCTATTTTTGGAGTTGGTTACACAACATTTGGTATCAGAGCTTTGGATTCTAGGGTTTCGCTGTTCCAAACAGGTCATCGTGGAATTTTCGCTATAATTTTTTTTCTACGAAGTTTCAGAAGCTGAAATTTTTAGGGTGCGAAGCTGAAATCCTGAGGAAGATTGGCTAAAAATTTCAGAGCTTAGTTCACAATATTTTCGGAAATATCATTTGTGGAAGTTAGGTATTCTTTCAAGCTTCCAAACAGGTCATCGTGGCATTTTCGCTATAAATTTTGTTCTACGAAGTTTTAGAAGCTGAAATTTTTAGGGTGCGAAGCTGAAATCCTGAGGAATATTTTCTAAAAATTTTAGAGCTTGGTTCACAATATTTGTGGAGATATCATCTGTGGAAGTTAGGTATTTTGTCAGGCTCCTAAACAGGTCATCGTGGAATTTGCGCTATAACCTTTTTTGTACGAAGTTTCAGAGTCTGAAATTTGTGTGGTGCGAAGCTGAAATCCTGAGGAAATTCGTCAAAAAATTTCAGAGCTTGGTTCGCAATATTGTTGAAGATATAATCTGTGGAAGGTAGTGCTTTTTCAGGCTTCTGAATTTCATCTCAAAGAGGTGATCGTGGGAAAAGTTCAATAACTCTCTCTCTGGGCATTAGATTGGAGTGCCGTAAAAAGTGGTCGCAAGTACACAGACTATAGTTTCTTGGCTATCAATTTCAGATAGAAAGGATGAAACAGTGACACGTGGTAAGTCCTACAAGTTCGCTCTACTGAACCAGTCTAGAATTAGGTCATTGTGGGAGATTGGACACAACTTTGTCTTGGAGAATCCAAATCAGGTCAGACCTGTGGCAGTCGAAAGAGAATTCATAGGGCTACTACAGTGCTGAATTGCAGATATTGAAGATTTGCAATCACCGAGATAATACAATTTCAATATCGAGCTCCTCAAAGCAAGAAAAAGGTGTGTATTTTTTTCAAATTGCACAAGTCTTGTTTGAATAATCAAGTTAAATTGATTCCAAGGGCCTATTGAGCATTTATTTCAGTATTGTGTTCTGAAATGCCTCCTAAAAATAATTCAACACCCATTAAGCCCTCAGAAATCTATACTATGATGCATGAAGTGGAAGAATTGCAGTATGAGATATCAAAATTACGGTACCAAGTGCAACAAGTTTCAATCTTACGAATAGCAATTGAAGATGAAATAGATGGTTTAAAAGTAGAATTGGAGGCTAAGTTGGATGGTTTGAAGGATCAAATAAAATATACTATGGATGATAAAGTAGTGGAATATCAGATCAAATATCAGCAACAAGTTCTCCAACTCTCAAAGGATAACCTAACTTTGGTGCAAAAACAAATGAAACAACCGGAAGATCAACATCACATCGAAAGAAGTTCTGAAGGAGTCACAGAAACAAGAATGCGACAAGTACAATCAATTTCAGATTATCTCAGCAAGTGGAAGAACTTTCCTGTAGAAGATTCCACATGGGAGGATGAGAATTTTATACAGAAGCATCAAGAAATAATCAAGCGTTGAGGACAACACTTGTTTGAAGGAGAGGGGCATGTTAAGTCCCTATATTAATAGTGTAGTCCTTTATTATGTTAGTGTAGCCCCCCTTATTGTTATTGTTGTACCCTTGTAACCCCCATTTTGTTATTATTGTGCCCTTAAATTATTATTGTTAGGTCGGCTAGGATTACATTGTGGCCCACTAGGATTACATTATGGCCCCATGGACTCCTATCTATAGAAAGGAGGTTTTGTAAATTGTATCATCCAAGAATTTTTCATTCATGTAATGTATTGGAGGTTTCCCCCTCGAAGTGGCTTATTTCTAAGGCGTTTTCTTCTATTTTTGGAGCTGGTTACACAACAGAAAGCGAAACATAGCCTCTTATTTCTTAGCTCCCTCCCGAGTTTAATATTAAGAGGCTTATTGAATGAGATCTCCTTGGAAGGAGCAACATTATCTTCCTTCCCCTTAGAAAGGTAATGGGCGTTGCTCTGAAAAGTGGCCTTTCCTTTTGGCAAGGCATCTTGGAGGTTCCTAGCCCTATCAATGGCATCATGCAAAGTGATGAGCTTGGTAGATTTAACCAACCCATGCAAAGGTTCTTCCAAGCCATCGATGAACATATACACCCTCCTTGCTGCAGATATATCAGGAACCATAACAAATAATCTTAGAAACTCAGAGATATAAGTTTCTGCATTTCCCGATTACTTCAACTTTGCAAGGCTCATGAAAGGTGCTTCTGGATCCTTTCTGTCAAACCTCTCCACCAATATTCTAGTGAATTCAGAATAGGCAGTCACATTGGCATGGCCCAATGTAGACAACCCATGGAACCACCAATTGTGTGCTTCACCTTCAAAGTGCAGCGCTGCAATCTTGATGGCTTCAATATGAGGGACTTTTTTCAACTGAAAGTAGATGTCGAACTTTTCTACCCATGCCTTGGAAGAACTGGGGGATGACCCATCAAACTTGGGCAAGAAGAATCTGCCCATAGATTGATGTCTATCATGATTATGAAAGAACCCACCATCTCTATATTGATGCCTTAGTCTTCTTTTGTCCTTGAGGTGACAAAACTCATGGAAACTCAAGTGGTGTTTGAATCTATGATTTTGAGATTCATATTCCAAAAATTAGTCTTCAAGGGATTTTTTCTCTTGTGGTCCTTCATTCTCCACATCCGAGAAGGTAGGCATGGTGGAGCATTGTGGAGCTTGTGGAACTTATGGCTGGTTCACTGGTTGACCAGTCCAGTGATGGAACATGTCAGAGCTTTCCCCAGGATGAAATCTCCCAGGAGATTCCCTCATCTTGTACGTTATCATCTCTTTTATCCCTCTAGCAAGATCTTGCATGGCTACCAAAATATTTCTTGCAAACTCTTCTCCTTCTTTATCACTTGTAGTTTCAGGGGCTTTACCCTTGTCTTGATCATCAGTGGTGTAAAAAAAAATCTTGTGACTTCTATTCTGATACCTCTTCTCCCTCTTAGTAAGAGTTTCATCTTCTTCTAAATGAACCATAGTTGTGGTGCTCCAGGGAAAGCACAGGATGTGCCAAGAAAGGAGCTCTGATATCACTGTAATATCCCAAAGTTGGGATTGCATAGCAGTCCTGCTGAAATAACGCGCTCCTGGGAGATTGAATCACAAAAATTAGTTTACAGCCCTTGGATCCCTTAGATTATTAGATCCGGAGTCTAGATCCAAAAGGGGAGAAAAAAAAAATCAAACTAGGTGTGGTAAACAGATCTCCCACCACCTAGTCTAGCTGAAAAACACCCTACAAGAGGGGCTGCATCTATGCACAACAAATTGCTTCAGAAATAATGTAGTCTTGGAAAGTATGGGAAGGAGGCCATTAAATAATATCAAATTATGAACATACAGCAGAAAATCATAATTACAATGATTCTCTTACATTATACAGTAGAATATAGGAGACAAGAGAGCAAGAAATATTCAGAAAAGAAGGCTGCAACATATATATAAACTACAAAATGGCTTAAAATTGTTATTTTAAGGAGTTGAAGCAACTGAATGTTACAATTCATATCTAGAATAGATATATGTATGAAATATCATATCCATTACAGATCTGTACTCTAGAAAGACTGTATTACAAAATCCCCTTGGGGTTTTGACCAAATCATGCATTACAAAGAGTAGATCTGAGCTTTAAGTAGCAGATCTGAAATATTATTTAGAAAATTCTGAAGATGAATTTACATTAAATAGATCAGATCTAAACAAAACATGGATCAGAAAGCTAATCCATGGATCACCAAAGTGAAAGGCAAAGCCCAGCGCTAGAGATCTCTCATAAAAAATGGGATCAAAACACCTTGCAAAACCTCCACTAAAAATAACGCAGTCCCTCAAGGGAAACTACTTTGTATCTTGAATAATAGAGATGGCCTGATGCCAAGATACAAATATGAAGCTCAAACAACAGAATGCACTCTTCCAGGAGGTTAAAATACACACTCACTGAGAAGAGGCTCTAATACAAGCTAGATCTGAACATGTCTAGAGTTCCACTTTCTTCAACCTACAAAAGAAAACAAACCCTCACTGGATCTGCATTGTAGTTGGAAGTAGAGCTTGGCCCAAAGCCTGATAGTGGATCAAATCAGCAAAAACTCCTCCAAGAATCCTCAATGGAAGAGGTTAAATCCCTGCATAGGAACTCCAAGTGCTAAGCATCACAATTCTCCACTGAACAACAGAGAATGGTATTTGTCTAAACAAACAAGATACTTAGAAATATAGATAATCAACAAACCTCTCTTGTTGGCTTCCACTTCATTTTATAAGATGAAAGCCTTTTCAAAACCTAAACCACCTTGATGAGTTAGCTCCTTTCACATGAGGGGCCTCCTTCTAGAACTGCATTGTCCCTTCATGAGGTACATTGAATCTAGACAGCGTTGTAGATTTGGTCAAGGTTGACCCAGTCTCACAACTCAAACCCCTTTCACACCTGCAAGTGATTTATTTACATGGCCTTGATTTATCCTTTTTCATATGGGCATTGATTTATTCATTCTTTTCAGGAGTTTTACATGTCATCCTTTATTCATTTTTTCATGCAACAAAAAGTAAAACAAAATTGCATATTCCTCTTAGCTCAGGCTAAGTAGGAATATTACAGAGGGATCCTCTTGATAGGATTTCTCAATGGCATGTAAGGCGTCCTTGTATTGCAAAATTTTTGGGAAATGATGGGTATAGTGCCTATAATGGCTGCAGATAGTGCATGCGTGATTGGCACACAGTGCCTTGCTTTGATTTTTGGTGGTTGTTTCATTTTTACAGGAACTTGTTGCTCCGATATTTACCACAGAGCTAAGGAGCAGTTTTATCTCGTACAATGTTGGGAAGATGTGGGTAGGGTGTCCTACTATGTCACATATGGCACAAGGTTGTTATTTCCATTGCATGGTGGGATTTTCTACCTTCTTCCCTTTTTTATTGGTGGTCTTGGTCATAACCAATGGTTTTACGATGGGAATTTCCATCGCAGGGATGTTTGCAACAGTCTCCTAAATAGTCAGGGCCTACTCGGGATTGATGGAGATTAACCCTGTAGAGGTGATGTGCGCGAATACCATTCTAGTAGGTGGGACTAGGTACCAAACTGGGATTTAAAATGATAATTTTGGTAGGACAATCGTGGCCATGACTTGCTATGACATAAAACCAGCTGGGGGGAAGAGGAAAGTAGTTTGGAAGGTGGCGTAGGCTAGAGAGGCTACCGTGGCCGAGGAATCGGTGTCATTAATGCTCATCTCTATTTCTTGGTTGGTTTTGGTGCTTGATGAGGACATCATGCACATTGGAGCCTCTGTGACATCAGATGATGATTTTGGTATAATAGGCGGGTCTCCTAGGAATGAACCAAGGATGGACGATGGTTTGAATTGGTTGAGGCCACATTCTTAGTACTGTATAAGTGTCTCGACAGATGTGTGTATGTAGGGTATAACATCATCAATATTTGTTAGGGGTCACTTGTCATGGTATGTTAATTGGTCGACAATAATTCTTTGATCCTCATGGGGGAACATCATAGTTCAGAAGACGGAGGAGGCTATAACTGACCTAGCATACATATAACTCCAGCCAAGGAGTATATTGTAATCTAGTTGAGCATCCAAGACTTCAATGTCTATAAGGACCATCTTTTCGGCTAAGAAAACCTAGATGTTTTGGTAGAGAAGGATGGGAGATGAAGGGTGCCCGTCGTATGCTCTGAGTGTGATGTCTGATGGCTTTGGCTCGGGAGACCCTAACTTCTGCCATACATTCTTGGACATGATACATGTGTATGCACCCTTGTCAATGATACATCAGTGAATGGTGATGTTTTGATCTGACACCAGTATATGGAAGGCGACCATCGAAGGAAGCCCAGGGATAGCTTTATCTAAATCGAAAGCCATTAGGTGTGAATCGACAGGGTTGATGGTGCCTAATGCGGAAATTAAGGCTTTCCTTTGCTTTGGGCATGATTTTAATACCTCCAAAGCGAACATGGCGAAGGGAGTTTGGGCTAAATTGTCCATAATGCTATAGTTATGGGACACTTTGGAATGGTTTCCTACTCGCCTAGTCGGTCCCTTAGCTATCTTTGGCAAAGGTTCAATAGGTATCTTTGATATGGTCAAAGGTTTTGTTGGTGCACTTGTACTAGCCCTTGAAGAATTAGTGTCTGATGGGGTATCGTAATTTCAGTTATGTGTGTTATCTCCAAATTCTATCCTGTTGGGCTGCTTCAATGGTCAACTTGGACTAACTATTTCAGACCACTTTTGACTGAGGATTAGCCTCTTCACCCTGAGATGGATCTCTCGAATTATAAAAGGATTTACTCAATTAGTGACAGAAATGGGCGCCCAGTCGAAAAGGTATCCATTTCCATTTAATTAAATGTGTGCAAAAAACTCCAAGTCTTGCGGAATAAACAACTACTTGGAACTATTCCATAGATTGACTGTAGGGGCATTTACTGGATATGTCACCTTTAAAGAAAGGATGAGCTCGAGAGGCTACCTGGCCCTTTACAGACTCTGTCTATATACCTTATAGAAGTTAACACTCATAATATTAAAATTAAATGACTTATATTTGCTGTTCAAGATAGTCATTTTCCATCAAATGACATGCCAATTGTTATGCTTGACTTGCAATTGAAACTGAGTGTTTTTGGTAGCTGTATAAGAGTTTATGTGTCAAAGTAAGTTATTTAATTTTTTATTTAACATAATAAAACATATTTTTTCATAAAGAAAAATTCAACAACACATGACACAAATTTTTGATGAGCAGTTCACCCCTCCTGGGCTACGTCTGCTGGATCAAGCCTCCCAAAATGAGCTTGTCCTCTTGTATTAAAGTGCTTCAAAGGCTAATAAAAGTTAAAGAGTTTCTAAATAGAAAAATATGAATGCAAATAATGATTCAAAAGGTATTTAAAAGCTAAGAATTCCTTTCCAAATTCACAAAACAATGAAGAATTACCATACACAGTGATTTGTTCAATAAGGCCCTGCTGGCTCTCTGAAATTCTCTGCTACTTTTTGTGTTGTAGAAGTCCTCAAATGACTATGAAACCTCTAATGGATTCATAAGGTCTAAATTATATTAAATATATATTTTTTTCACCTCAAACAGATAACCACAACTCAAAACAGCTAAAACCCCAAAATGGCCCTATGGCCCGGAAAACTCTCCTGAAGGATTTCTGCCTCTGAAAGTCTTAAAAAGGAACTGAAACATGTTCCAATGGTCTTGAAAGGTTTAAAATAGTCAATAATGATTTTTTTTTCACCTAAAATGGTTAACCACAGCTCAACACAGCTCAAAACCCAAAATGGCCCTAGTGGCTCAAAAATATTCTATGAAGTTAAATAGGCTGAATGTTAGCTCCAATGGCTCTCACACCTATACCATTGGCTTTATAATGCTGAGACGATACGAAATCAAAAAAAAAATCACTCCAAAAGGTTCAGTAATGAGAAATTTATGACCAAAACAACTTTGCCCTAATTTCCTCCACTAAATGTGGGGCAACTGCCAGTTAACTTCACTAAAAGTGGAAGTCCGCCTAAATTTGGGAGTGCCTCCATAATCTCCACCATATTAAAATCCAATTAAATAAATCTTAATTAAATAGTAAACTTGAGATTAGGCTCCTTAAGCGCTCTTAACATTAAGCTCCCACACTGGTCATATGATGAGGTTCCATGGGAGGAAGGCTAGCCCTTCCGTGCTCCGTTGGACCCACTCAGAATTCAAAGTGCAATAACTTCTTCATATGGTGTACATTTTTTGAACTGTTTGTGGTGCTAGAATCAGGAAGATGATACCTATGCAAACATATTATTTTCAACCAATTTTGAACGCTTTAATTTTTGAGAAATTTTCATAACCTGGACATGATCTCCTGATCACACCTCCCAAATGAGAAGATTTTGGACCCAAAAAGCTCTCTAAAATAAAGAAACTAAACTGTAATACAGAAAATGAGAGAATAACAACATCCTCTTCTCTTCAACTTCCAAAATATTCCTGACTTGCCAACTGTTTACATGGCGAATTTTGTTGAATGAGCTATGTACTTGTGTTGAATCTCGACCAAGTTTTCTCGCCAAACCAATCTACCATACTGAAACCAACAATGACCCTTGCTGAAAATTGTGCCCTCTTTTCTTGCATGCCTTTCCAACTCATGGAATATTGCACTACTTTGCACTGACACTTCGTTCTCTACAACAATCGACACCAAAAGCATCTTGTGCAACATACAACATCAACAACAAGTTGACAATGAAATGTGCTATACAAATGACACAAAAAAATTGTAAAAAGTGTGCAAATAATCGACACAAGTTGAAAAAAATGTGTGACACAGTTGACACAAGTCAATAAACAACATGATACATTTTGACAAACACATGTGTATGTATCATGTACAATGAACTATATACAATTTGCTAATTACACATACAACCTCTATGTACATGTGCAACTTCAACTTTTCTTTTCAAATACCAACAAGTACATCATCCAAAACACATGTGGGTGACTAAGAGCTACATAAAAAGACATTGCTGCAATATAAGTGAGTATCCTACTCATATTTTACACCTCCATGGCGAAATTTTGCAACAACAAAGAAATTCCGTCAACTGAAAGTTCTTTTGCATGCAATTTTGCATCAACTTTTCAACTGAAATACATGCATACAAATATGAAATTTTCATGTAAAAAATGAAGATGACTTACTGAAATAATAAGTTAATCCACTTCTTACCAATCCAACTCCATGGCGTCTTTTGTTTCAACTGCAATTCTTCATGTGAATCTTTCATTTCCACATCGATAATGGACTCCATAGATCCACTTGCGCCAAAATTTTTGTCCTCTAGCTGCATGTGCTTTGGATGACTTGTTGGATGCAAGGTCCAACAATGAGAGACATCATGTCCCTTCCTTTGAAAAAATGTGTAACTCTTAAGAACTTTATGAGAAAGTTCTCTTTGTCTTTGCTGCTTCATGTGTGCTTTCTTTTTCAACCAGCATCTTGAAGTAACATGGTTAAATCCACCACAAAATGAACAACAAAACTTTATTTCATTTGAACAAGAAAAAATATCATTCTTTGCTGAAACATAATCAAATTGATCATGTGAATAATTATACCTCTTTTTCTGCATGGAATTTCCATCCTTTTTGTCTTCAAAAGACAATGAACTAGAAGAGGAAACAACTTTCCTTTTTCGACTTTCATCACAATTCTTGTCTTGAAAACTGTTTGAACTTGAAGGCTTGCCATAAGAGACATGTTTACCCTCTACTTGTTGCAATGATGGCTTAACAAAATTAAAAACATCCTTTAAACAAATTTGACATTTATGCATAGAAGAACTTGGAACAAATGTTCTCTTTAAATTTACATTACATGCATTCAAGGTTTTGAATTCTTTGCCATAAAACAGCACATAACCAAGACTAACATTATTTGCTCGCTCCACAACTGAAATAGGGTCAACCATGCCTTGTGCATTCTTTCCCAAACCTTTGCCTTCTTGATAGCCCATCTTAAACATTAGTTTGGACCGATTCCCCTTGTATGTTTTTCAAAAGAACCAACACACTTTTCAATAGAGGAAATTGAAGACAAGTTGGAATGGTTTACCTATTCCTCATGCTTGTTCTTGGACAAAGCTTCTTGAGCTTGAAGGATTTGTTTCTCCATGTCATGCAAACTTTGGAGAATTGATTCCTTCTCTTCCTGCATGACTATCAATTGTGCATGAAGCTTAACACTTTCTCTTTGATCCTCAATGAGAATATGCACCATGTCCTTCACCTTAAAGAACTCATTCTTCATGTCATCATTGAAGAATCTCGTGAAGGAGGAAACTTCACTTGTAGAAGAATTTGACATCATTTAAATGGTAGATTTAACAAAAATAAATCTTGAAGAAAATTTCTCAAATATTTCAATCAAGCGACAAGCTTATCACCAAATGTCAGTAAAGACCCCTTCTTATTCAAGCAGCCATAAAACACAAACTATTGGAGTTTGTTTTCCCAAAGATAATCTTGAGGTACTTTGGGATAAGGAAATAGCCTACAACTCTTTTTTCCTTTCCAAGATTTAGCTATCAACAACTATCTTTTCAACTCAATAAAACTCATACAATCAACCATTTTGCAACCAGTAAAACAGTAAGATGATTGTTTTAACACCTTTTGCATAACAACAAATGCTCAACATAAGCACAACCAATGCTCAACCTGAGCTCAACCAAGTTTAACCAAAGCTCTGATACCATCTGATCTGAAAATGGAAGTACTTGAAAATGTGTGCAAGGTATCCATTTCCATTTAATTAAATGTGTGCAAAAAACTCCAAGTCTTGCGGAATAAACAATTACTTGGAACTATTCCATAGATTGACTGTAGGGGCATTTACTGGATATGTCACCTTTAAAGAAAGGATGAGCTCCAGAGGCTACCTGGCCCTTTAAAGACTCTGTCTATATACCTTGTAGAATTTAACACTCATAATATTAAAATGAAATGACTTATATTTGTTGTTCAAGATAGTCATTTTCCATCAAATGACATGCAAATTGTTATGCTTGACTTGAAATTGAAATTGAGTGTTTTTGGTTGTTGTATAAGAGTTTATGTGTCAAATTAAGTTATTTTAATTTGTTTTTTAACATACTAAATCATTTTTTTTTAGAAATAAAACTTCAGCAACACATGACACAAATGTTTGATGAGCAGTTCACCCCTCATGGGCTACATCTTCTAGATCAAGCCTCCTAAAATGAGCTTGTCCTCTTGTACTAAAATGCTTCAAATGCTAATACAAGTTAAAGAGTGTATCAATAGACAAATATTAATGAAAATACTGATTCAAAAGGTATGAAAAAGCTAATAATTCCTTTCCAAACTCACAAAACAGTGAAGAATTACCATACACAGTGATTTCTTTAATAAGGCCCTACTGACTCTCTGAACTTCTTTGCTACTTTTCGTGCTATATAAGTCCTAAAAATCCTCTCAAAACTCTTCCAATGGATTTATAAGGTCGAAATTAGTTGAAATAAATCTTTTTTTCACGTCAAACAGATAACCACAACTCAAAACAGCTCAAACCCCAAAATGGCCCTAGTGGCCCTGAAACATATCTTGAAGGATTTCGGCCTGTGAAAGTCTTAAAACAGAATTGAAACCTGTTCCAATGGTTCTAAAAGTCTGAAAATAGTCAATAATGACTTTTGTTCCACCTAAAATGGTTAACCATAGCTCAAAACCCAAAATGGCCCTAGTGGCTCAAAAAGTTTCTTTGAAGCTAAACAAGCTGAATATTAGCTTCAATGGATCTAAAACCTATACCATTGGCTTCCGAATGCTGATAATATATGAAATTAAAAAGAAAATCACTAAAAAAGGTTCAGTAATGAGAAAGTTATGACCAAAACAACTTTGCCCCAATTTCCTCCACTAAATGTGGGGCAACTGCCAGTTAACTCCACTAAAAATGGAAGTCTGCCTAAATTTGGGAGCGCCTCCAGAATCTCCGCCATATTAAAATCCACTTAACTGAAGCTTAAATAAATATTAAACTTGAGATTAGGTTCCTTAAGCGCTCTTAACATTAAGCTCCCACACTGGTCATATGATGAGGTTCCATGGGAGGAGGGTTGGCCCCTTCATGCTCTGTTGGACCCACTCGGCATTAAAAGTACAATAACTTCCTCATACGGTGTCCATTTTTTGAACTGTTTGCGGCACTGAAATAAGGAAGACGAGAACTATGGAACCATCTTAGTTTCAACCAATTTTGAACACTTTCATTTTTGAGCAATTTGCATAACTTGGACATGATCTCTTGGTCAATTAGGTCTTAAAATACATAGCTAATTCTGTGAGTGTTTTAGTGTATGTGATTGTAGGTGAAAAATGAGAAATATTCAACTACCATTGGGCTCATGGAGTTAGTAAAAGGAATTCAATGATAAGCATTCCTACTTATGGAAGCTAAGGCTTTTTCTGTTTCAGCGATAGAACAACACTAACACATGAGAATAATCAGTGACTCAATGCTAAAAGAAAGTCAAAGCATATTTGATATGAATTCTGAGTAATTTAGCATCAATTCTATTAGAAGATATATATAAAATAGACACATAAACCCATTCAAACACTTCAAGAATCTTAGGTAAAGTAGGAAAACTCATTGTTTGTCTATTACCGATATCATAAATTACAATATTAGTTGTATCAAAGCATTCTCCAACCCTTTCTAACTCTAAAAATTTCTCATTTATAGAGTAAGGAATCATACAAATGATTTTCCACCTTAATAGCTTCAAATTCCCACCTCATAGACCGATTTCAAACATGATTCCATCACTTGGAGACTTCCTAGGGATATTTCTGTTTTACAGAGTTTGAATACAAAAAGGACTCTTCTTTTATCAATAGTTCAACAAATCCATTGAATAACCCTTATCAAATTCAACGAAATAATTTTATGAGTGTACTGGAGTGCTGATATGTAATTATTCCATGTGTATGCTAAGCTGGACCTCCTCCAAGTCGAATTTTTACAATTTCTTCACAAATCTGGTTAGTGAAAATTCTGAAAAATAGGCTTCAAAGATGAGTGTATAATTTCCAAACCCTGATGTATTTGTAGAAACTGAGAGATTTTTTTGTATATGGACCTGTGATGAAGAAAAACCTCTTTCATATTTCCAAAATAGTTTTTCATTTGTTCATAAATCAAATGTGAAGTTGACCTCTAAAACAATCATGTACAGAAATTTCATAGTGCTCATTTCGTAGCAAACTCCAAAATCCACCTTTTGCATAACCTTTGACCTTTCTGACTGTTGGAGGATATTCCTTGGGGCTAATGAGCTAAATAAAAATTTTATCCCTCCTTATTTTTCCATGAAACTGAATTTAAAGGAAAAAGAGCATCTTCAGAAATTTCGTAGCGTTTTTCGGCCTTCAAGCCTAGAGCATGCTACGAAACTACCTGATTATGGAGAAAATTCCAAATTATCCATTTTTTTCCAAATTTCACTTTTATTTCTGAAAATTGAAATGATGAAGTATGGTCATGAAAACTTGCCTCTTACCCTCTTCAAAAAACACCATTTTCACCTTTAGCAAGTTTATTTATCAATAAAATGACTGTTTTTCTGAAAAAATAAGGTTCATAGATGATATTTTATCTCCCTATAATTGATAGGTGTTGCAAAATTGAAGGAGGTTTTTGTAGGTCAGTATGTTCTGAAGAAAAAATTTTCTTGGGTTTTTGAAAACCATCTCCAGCTATCCATAATATGCATTCTAAAAACATGTATAAAACAGGAATATTCTGCATTATGAAAATAGAGCCGAAAGACATCTCTGAATATCCCAATTCGTAGAACCTTTGAGAAACATGAAATAGGTTAATGTTATTTTATATGTGCTTGAAAATAATTTCTCTCAAATTCTTAGAATATTTCTTTTTTTTCCCAAAAACGGCCCTTAAAGTTGACTACTCAAAAGTAAAAAAGAAGAGAAATCCTCATATTTGCTACGAAATTGTCAAGTAGTTTCGTAGCGAAATCTGCCTATTTTGCATTGAATTCACTATGAAACTATGTTTAACTGGAAAGTGGAAGATATTTCTTATTTAAAAGTGTGAGAATGAAAACTAAAGGACATGAGGTAGACTTGACTGATATGACAAGGCTCTAGGTGGTTTTAGACTTATGGTAGACATCCCCATATGCAATGTTTTCAAGAATTTCATGAAAATGACTATGAGACAACATGAACCTAGGTGAATGACCCTATCCATAAAAAAATAAAAATTTATGTGATAAAAATGTGTCTCATGTCTTCTCTAGTCATGTAGATTTCATGGCTATTTTTTCCAGAATCATCGGGAGTTGTTCACTACTATTGGGTGGTAACTGTCCCTTGATGGGGGAAAGACTCCTACATGATGGCTTTCCGTTGTGAGGATCCCTCTTGTCCAAAATTATATTGAAGATTCTTCAACTCAGAGATATCGAGACAATGGTGAGTGTAATTGTTGTACTCACCACAGATTGAACAAGAGTGGTTGGTTAGAAGATTCATCCTCTTGTTCTGCCCTTGGGAGTTGTTAGGCTCCTATTTTTGAATTCGGTTGGAGTTTCCTCCACTTGAGATCGTGGAGGGCATTGTTGATTGTTGCCCCCTGTCCAGGATTTCCCTTAGGCTTGTTTTTTCCTTTTTTCCTTGCTGCATTAGGAGGATAGCTAAGATTCTCCTGATTGTATGGTTGACACGGTTGTGCTTGGGAAGGTTTAACAAAGTTCACCTATGCATTATTCTACATGGGTGGGTTTTGTGTTGGGGACTTGGCATATTGTGGTCCCTGTCCCTAGTTTATGAATGGATTTTGGGGGGGAGCTCTTTCCATCAACATGTCTAGTTGCGTACTGGGTCCCCTGAGCCAAAGGATATGGACCTCGTTGCTGATGGTGGTAAGACGATGATCTATTGGTCATGTTTTGAAAATGTGCATGATGACTCTGGTAGCCAGGTTGTAGGATGTTTTGGTTAGAATCATATGCGTAACCTGGGTATTGAACGTTGTTTCTTAGGCTATTTTGGGCCAATGATCTAATTAAACCGCCTGCGTAGTTAGACGTGCCTGGAAATTCTTTGTAAGTTTGCAAGTGCGAGGCGTTAGGCAGGATATTGTAAATATATCCTGACTGCGTGTAGATCAGCTCGAGCTATTGGGCCTTGTTGATGGCGTCCTCTTTGGATATGAGCTTTTTTATTGCCACATCCGTTGAAATCTCTGCAGTGATAGTTTTCAGGAACAGGTCTAACAAAAAGTGATCGTCGAGTTTGGATTTGCACAAACTATGACGTCAATGTCATTCATGGAGATGGTCTGAGATATGGATGATGGGTGTCTGCCTAAAGTGGGTTAGTAATTCCATCTCAAAATCGTGGTGGATGGGTAACTGAAAATAGGTAAGAAATGCAGTTGAAAGGGCACTAAAAGTTCCATGTGTATCAGATGGTTTCTTGACATACCATTTCATGGCTATTCCATTTAGGGTGCATTGAAATAGTCTCAGTCGAATAATATCTTCAATGATGTTGTTTGACGAAAAAAATAGGTGGAAAGTCATAATATCATTTCTAGGGTCTTCCACTTTCTTCCCTTCAAACTTTTGAATTTCCGAAGGGAGCATTGTGGGCATGGGTGGCCATATTGGGTTGTGTGAAATAGGGTCATTTGTTAGCTTGGTTAGATTTGGTAGGTTTAACAAAGCTAATAATGATGACTGAGAGTTGAGAGCCATTGCACACTATGAAGACACAACATTCTGGTTAGCTATAGGGTTTTTCTATGACCTACTCGGCTGTGAGTTCACTTGGATTCTCAAATGGGTAGCGCTCCTTTGCCCCCTAGGGGTTGTGGGAGGAGTGGATTGTGGTGACCTTGTGGGGGTGTTCACTGTTGTGGCATTGGGTGAACGACGAGGGTTCCCAACTAACGATGCCCCAATAAAGGATGAATCGATAAGGTTGCAGTGTTTCATCTTTGACACCTAAATGGCGAAAGACCTGGAACCCCTCCCGGTAATGGGGGGAGGTACAAAAGCCATCTAGATCGATGAGGTCCCATTGGGTCCATTATGGCGTCGACTATGTATGGTTTTGGAAATATTTGAGAGGACATAGATTATAATAAAATAAAAAATCCAATCACATACATAAAACAAAGTGAAAAATGAAAGTTAAATTTTCCCTTTAGATTAATCCTATGTGATCAATCAATCCAAAAATATGGTTTTTGTTGTTTTTGCATATGATACTCAAATCCTAGAAGACCTAATAATCCTCACATTCTAAAATTTAATTGGGCCTCAAGAATATATCTTGAAAATGATGGCACAATGTCCGGAAAGAGTTAGCAACACCCCCAGTCAACCAAAGAAAATCAACCAAGGTAAAGGTACAGAATCTAGTGTTACCTACACCGTCACCTGCAGGGAAGGATGCCCTAGTTTTGGCTGCTAATTACCATCATCCCACGTGAGTGTTCAAGTCTTGATATTATTGGTAAATCAGCTACCAGTACCGAGTATTGGACGGGTCAGAGAGCCCCAAATAATACTGCACGCACTGGGCCTAAGCTTAACCCCCTCTGAATCAGCTCTCTCTGGCGCTCAGGTTTTCTTTTCCATGGGCGGATAGATAGATTTTAAATTTCCCTAAAAATTCAAATTCTATGTTTCAAGATGTAAACTGACCAAGGCGACTTATTGGATGCCTACCCCCTTGGTCATAAATTAAGCTATAATTTCTCTTGTGGCCCCTGTGGGGAGAGTTAATGAGTTTATTTAAGTTAGTTTTAAGGTGTCTTTGATTCACTTAAGGTGTGAAAGTGTGTGAGAAAGATGTGAACAATCACATAGTTTTAACATGTGGATATGTGATGGCCCTTTTCAATTCTCCTATTAATCTACTTTTGGTTGTTCCTTGCTCAAAAGAAAAACATGTGCAGATATGGGCCGCTTAAAATGTTGCCTAGTTAATCAAAGTGATCAACTAAAGGGAGTTGGAAAATTATCAGTGGAGGGTGTTCATATGCTTGCCTAGGGTCACCAAAAGGTCCAAATGTAGCATATATTACTTTCTCTCTAAGGATAATTAAATCCTAGTCCCAAATCCCAGTGCCAAAAATAAAACTAAAATTAATGACTTTAAATAAGGAAAAATGAAAATTTTAGCTAAGTATGTGTGAACTAGGGCCACTTACTTTGGATAATTACCTATGTTTTTTTGGTGTCTAAGCTCACAAAACATAATTTATTTCAGATTGGAAGTAAATTTCCCCTACTTAAACTATGTAGTTTCTTTGCTAAAATAAACTTGTAAATTTTAAAACTAACACCTAAAACTACTCAAATGCATCCAATAGTGAGTTTTAACTAGTCATGGGGCACCTCACATAGTGCTGGAAAATTTCTTATGGGTTTCTAGTCACTTTACAAATAAGAAATGAAGATAAATAACAAAAAATTTCTTCCTCTGGTTTTCGCGCGTAAAAGTCTTGCACATGCATGAAATCTATTGCGCAGATCAGTGTTGAACATGCACGGTCAGGCATGTCTGTTTGTGTAAAATGCATGTGAATTTCCTGCAACAAATTTTTTGGAGCTTCTGAGCTTCGACCTCTCACTGAGGGTGAACAAGCAGAGAAGAAGAGAAGAGGGGTTGTTCAAGTCAAACTTCAAAGCAAAGAAAAATATCTCTACAAAAGGAACAACCACATTAACTAGAAAGTAAAATTAGTGGAGTTTCCAATCCTGTGTTGGTAGATTTGGTGCACGAGTGTAGCAATACACACTTGCTTAAGAGGAGTGGTCACTACCTCTTAAGCTTCTGGTCACATGCAGATAAAAAAAAGAGTTAGTAGGTTAGTGAACATGCCATAACACAAAACAGACTAGATAATGATATAGTATGCATATGTAGAAAGAAAACAAGACTAAACTAAACAAATAACATGAAAGCTCATATAGAGTCAAACAACACAATAATACTAACGGTGGCATCAATGTCCCCTCTTATTATGTGCTATTAGGAATAAAAGATAGAACATTTACACACTTTCCAAGGGTCCCGTATAACTATGGAGTTCTAAGACTCAATGCATGGACATTTTTACCTCCTAGCTGCCTTGGTGCAAGGTCTCTCTCTTTACTCCAAAGGATTGGAGTTGTTGGATTGCCAACAAATGAATTCCCTCTCTACTTTTTCTCCCAATCACACAAATCTGGATTGCTTGAAAGAAATTTTGGCTAGCATAACAATGTGCTCTCCCTTTTTTAATCTCTTAGTGTCATTTTATAGATGAATTCAAACTCTCCTTCCCTCTCTTGGTACATTGATGGGTGTTGACCCAAGAGAGGGGGTTGATTCCATTGTGTGCCACATGATTCCATTGTGTGCTCCCTTGAGGTCCAAAGGAGGCTTAGGTGGCTGTCCTTGAGTAGCATCAAGTGTGGGATCAATTTACTGGAGTGTGCCTTCTGGTCCTGGAAAGTGACTTCCACGCTCAGGTCCGTGCGGATTTTTGAGGGAAAGCTACGAAAAGGCACGCCTATCGAAGAAAAATGCACGCGAAGGCGCATTCTGCTAGTTTCTTGAGTGCACAATTTGATTTTTCTTCTAGAACTTAGAGTTTTTTAAAAAAATTCAGATTCTAAATGGTACCTTATCCTTGTAAATCCTTCTTCCTAACATTTGATAATTTCATCTTTTCTTGTCCGATTTTCCAGTGATAACACTCGGGAAGATTCAAGAAGCTCCAATTTGTATGCCATAGTACGAATCTTTGCAACACCTTGTAAGGACCATAGTAATTTGGCAATAATTTATTATCATTCTTAGGTTTCTTGAGGGAAATTTGTTTGTATTGTTGTAGCCATAAAATTACCCAGTCACCTACGTCAGAACTTCTCTCGCTGTGATGTTGATCTGCCTGTTGTTTCATTCAATTATGTGCCAAATTTAGGTTATCATTTAAGATTTGGAGAAATTATTGTTGATGCTCGATGTGATATTCAACTGCTTGAACCTTAGAATTTTCTCTTAAAGATGATGTTATGGACGATGGGTGATATCCATAAAGTGCCATAAATGGGGTCACTTTTGCTACAGTGTGGAAGAAAGTGTTATACCACCATTTAGCGAGAGGTAACAACTTGACCCATTGTGTTTTATTATCAGATACAAAGCAACGAATATATCCTTCCAAAAGAAATTTCACTATATCAATTTTCCCATCATATTGAGAATGATAAGATGAGCTATGAGCTAGTTGAGTACCCATAAAAGAAAATAATTCCGTCTAAAAATTTCCAGTGAAAATGGGATCTCTGTCACTTACAATAATCTTTGGGTTTCCATGTAGATTTTGAATTGTTTCCATAAATGCAGTAGAATTTGTACTTGCTTTAAATGGATGAGATAATGCACAAAAGTGTACATAATTGGTAAGTATATAAAATAACACAATGGCAACACTCTTTCCAAGTTATGAGCTGCCTAGGATTTATAGTGCACACATGAATTTTTTTCTTAAAAATGCCTTTTTGACCAAATAAATATGAATTTTCCAAATGTGAAAGAGGTTTTTGTCCATCACATACCAAAGAAAAAAAAAATCCTTCTGTTTATACACAAATATTATGATTAGGGATAAATTATAAAAATACAATTTCCACTAGAGGTTTTTTGCACTTCTGGACAACTTGACTTCAAGACAAAGTTTTAGGGGTTTGGAGAAGGTTTTTGCAGTGCTTGATGACTCCATTCTGTAGAAGACATCAAAATATTTCCAATGGTACCTTCAGATACTGATTTAGACACCCAGAAGGCCTCCAAAATTAATTTTTCCTCAGTTCGCTATTCTTTCCCTGAGCTCGCTATGCTTTCTCCTGATTTCGCTACGCTTTCTCCAAAAGGAAAATTTTCACTGAAATGTTGACCTAGTTTGACTTTCTACTGATGTAATTGATGAATAATGATGTTAAGATGTGTAATTGAGTGGGTAAATGGTAAAATAGGGTAGATAAATTATTTTTAATGTAATTTTGGTCAAGTGTATCTAGTTTCCTATGATGAGGTGAATTGGTTGACCTCCACTAGACATTAGGGTTTTGTTGAGCTTATCATGTAATCAAAACTCCACAACTGATAGATTAAACCCCTGATAGAGGGGATATGTTTTTTTGGTCTATATATATCATTTTTAGAGTCATTTTACTGGTTTTACATGAGAGGATTGTAATCTTGTAGCTTGTACTTTCCCTTTCATATTCAGAATCAAAGGATGCGGTTGTAGCTATAATCTAAGAATTCATGTGCAATGAGTTTATGATCATGTATTTTCTCTGTTATAGTCTTTATTGAATGATATATAGCTCCTCTTTCCATATCTTGTGTCTTCAGTGGCTTTACTTATAGTTCATAGGAAAAATTATATTAATTTATCTCTGTTTATATGGATGTCATTTTATGTTTCATGCTTCCAGTTTAATTAATTCGTGATTGAACATGCTCGTTAAATCCCTCTACTTTTCCAAACTCTCTACTCTACCTACAGAACCCTAAAGCCATCATATATCCACTTATACCTTGCTCCTTTATATATTTACAGCTGTAAACCCTTTGATACCTAGACCTAGCTACTTGGTTTCATCCCTGATCTAGCATCAAACCCTAAAACATTCAAAGCCTATCTAAGCCAATCATATCTAGCTTAATATCTTTCATGTCACAGTAAATCCATGGCTGTGATTTCATTGAGAGAGCCATCTCAACCTGGTAGGGATAGCTACTAGGCTAAAGTGATCTATGGTTAACTTTTTTAGTTTCTTTTTCAGCCTTCACAGAATTGGTGGAGTGCTAACACCTCCCTTGCTTCGGTTATCCAATCTAGTTCGATAATAGAAATGGCACAAAGCAATGCTTCCACATCCTCATCCTTATTGAGAGTGCATTTGCAACAACCTTTAGCTTCCCTTTTTTGTAGATGATTTCAAAGTCATAACCCAACATATTTGTGACCCATTTTTTCTGCTCTTCTTAAGATAGTATTTGTTCCTAAAAGTATTTAAGACTATCATGATAAATTTTTACCTTGAAGTGTCTTCCCATTAGGTAAGGTCACCATTTCTTTAGTGCATGTAGTATTTCCAACATCTCCTTCTCATAAATATCTTTATGTAAATACTTTCCTTTGATTGGAATACTTTCAAAAGCAATGGGTCTTCCTTCTTGCATTAAAACAACACCAATTCTATTCCCGAGGCATCACATTCCACAATAAAGGTTTTTTTGAAGTCAAAAGTAGCTAAGATTGGTGCTTGGCACATTGCCTCTTTAAGATGTTCGAAGGCCTTAGTTTCTTCTGGATTCTGTGAAAATGCATCTTTCTTCAATAATGTTGTTAGAGGTGCTTCTACTCTCTGATAATTCTTAAAAAACTTGCGATAATACCCTATTAACCCGAGAAATCCGCGCAACTGCTTTATGGTTGTGGGGACGTTACATTACTTAATGGATTTAAGTTTGTTAGGGTCTACCGTAACACCCTATTGAGATACAATATGACCCAGATATTCCACTTCTTGTACTCCGAAGAAACATTTGAAGGTTTTTGCATATAATTGTTACTCCTCCAACAGTTTGAGAACCATATCAACATGTTGAACATGATTCGTCCAAGACCTCTTGTAGATTAGTATATCATCAAAAATACTAACACAAAGTTTCTAAGGAAGGGTTTGAAAATGGAATTCATCAACCCTTGAAATGTAGATGGTGCATTGGTAAGGCTAAAAGGCATGACCAAAAATTCATAATGACCCTCATGAGTTCTAAATTATGTTTTTGAAATTTATTTAGTCTTCATTCTAATTTGATGATATCCTGAACGAAGATCCAACTTGGTGAAATAAATTACTCCATGTAATTCATCAATCATAGGAATGGGAAATTTATCTCTAATAGTGAGCTTATTGAGCTCCCTATAATTCAAAAACATGAGCCATGATCCATCCTTCTTGTGCACCAATAATACTTGAGCATAGAAAGAACTTTGACTAGGTTGAATTATACCATCCTCTAGCATTTCTGCAATCATACGTTTAATTTCACTCTTTTGGACATAAGGATATCTATAAGGCCTGATGTTTGGTGGAACAATTCCTGGAATCAAATGAATAGCATTATCACGATCATGAATAGGTGGGAATCCTTTGGGAGTTTCAAACGCCTTGGAATTATTGTCCAAATTTTTTTGGAGATCTAGAGAAATAGATGATTTTGATGTTGGAACTTCTGGTGAGCATAATTATGAAATTATGCCTAGTTTTTATTTCTTCAGAATATTTTTCATGACATTAGAGCTTCTAATATTTCTTGGCTTTCTGCGATACCCTGTAATTCAACTTCCTTTCCTTTCGAAAAATTTTCAAGAAAAGTTCTCGAATTAAAACCTACCGTCACCAAAGATTGTAACCATTATACTCCTAGTACAACATCAGGACAGCCCATTGGAATGGAGAGCATTGGAATATTCAATAAATATTCCCCCATGGTTAGCTTGATATTATGGCACTTTCCAGTTAAATTTATAGTTCCTCCATTTTCAACCATCATTTGACACTCTGTTGTTGGGTATAGGAACCAATTCAATTCCTTTCCTACCTTGCAATGAATAAATATGTCCTTCTATCTTGAGAGTTTGAGGAGTGGTAATTCCTTCCAATGCATTACATTATATGGTCGGATTCATTTCTTCTTTCTCTATGGTTGGTTCTCGGTGTAGATACTCTTCTTTTGTAGTTTATTGTTCATTTTCTTCCTCCTCTTCACAATCTATGTAAAATAGTTTCTTCTCAACACACTTATGACCTTTAGTGTATTTTCTATCACAACTGTAGCAAATCCATTTTTCTCTTTTTCTTCCAATTTTTGTGGTGTCAACATTGTAGGTTGTCGAATTCTAGGAGTAGGAAAACTTCCATCTTTATATTTTTGAGTGGTAGGCTTCCCTGTCACCATAATCTTGCCTTCAATTTTTCTTTCCAACCTAATTGTATTCTCCAATGAATCAGGTTCCCAAAGGCGAACCCCATGTTGGATTCTATCCTTTAAATTTACTATGAAGACATCAATCTTATGTTCCTCTAGAATATTAATTACCCTTATATTCAATTTTGGGAATTCCTCAATGTGCTCCACCATTTAACCCTTTTATTTGTTATTTATCAATTGGCTAAAGAAGGTGTTTCTCTTTGTATCATCATAGTGTGCTATTATTTCCTCCGTAAAAATTGACCAAGTGACAATTTGTTTACAAGATAAAATCCATCGATACCTGTAATATTCCCAATTATTCATGAGCTAATTGGAATATTCATTTTTGCTTTATTACTTTGTTTAAAGAATAAAAGAGCAAAGGAGGTCCATAATACTCTTTAATAATGAATAAATTAGTGCCAAATGTGAAAGGTTTGAATCTTGGCTATCAAATCAAGCACCCTTAGGTGTGAAAGGGGCTGGAAAATTTTAAAGGAGTCAACCTTGACCAAATCTACATCGCTATCATGGAGGAGTGTCCATCAATGAGGCACATCGCATTTTTAGATGGATATGCTTTTAGTGAAAGAAGTGATCTCATTGGAAGTGGTTTAGGGTTTGCAAGCTCTTGTCTTATAAAAGGAAGGGGATGGCAGCATTACAAGGTTGTTGATATTTACCATATTTTCTGAATATATTTTTGTTTAGTCATATATCTTTCTCTTGTTGTTTATCTGAGATTGAATTTTGTTTAGCATTGGGTGTTCCTAATCGGGAATCCCACCTCTTCCCATTGAGTATCTCTTGGGAGAGTTTCTATTGTGTTGTCCACTATCTAGCTTTGGGCCAAGCTTCTTCTTTCAACTACAACATAGATCCTGTTGAGTTTTTGGTTGTTTTTGCAAGCTGTAGAAAGTGGAGACTAGATATTCAGATATAGGCCATTTCAGTTCTCCTTTTCAGTGGAGGAGGGTTCTAATTCATTCGGAGGAAATTATTGAGGGCATTGAGCCTCATTTTCATATCTTGGCATCAAACCAACCATTTTTTGATCCCTGCAATGTAGTATAGATCCAGATCTGCGTTATTTTTGTAGGTGAAGTTGCAGGGTGGTTCAACACACTAGTTGGAGAGTGATTTTCTGAATGTTGGGGATATACCCTTCACTTTAGAGATCTATTGGAGGAGGCTATTCTATTTTTTATATCAGATCAGCCCCACTTTCTAGATCTGAATATTTCAGTAACTTTGTAGTCTTAGATCTCATATCTACACTTTTTACTTGGTGTTTTGCTGAAAACCCCAAGGGGGTTCTATACAGGAGTTTGTATAGTGCATGGATATAGTATAAATCTAACTTTTTATGCACTCATCTGCTCTAGATATGATGTGTAACCTACAACTATTGTAGAGCTAATAAAATAACATTGTAAGGCTATTCCAGTCTTAATATATGGTTGCAGCACCTCATTTTGGGGGATTTATTTCATTGGGGGCTTTCTTTCCACGTTATGCATCTTATGGGCCATATTTTACATCTATCTTGTTGTTGTTATAACAAATTAAAGGTCTCCATATTGGTATCCTTCTTTATAAAATATGATCTATGTTATTTTCCTATCTTTCTGCATTGTATTACTACATTCCCCATTTGGGAATATTAAAATGGTATCAGAGCATCATCTTGGCACAACCTATGCTTTCTAAAAAGCCAATATGTCTTCTGAAGAAGGAGAGCCTCTTACTGATAGAGAGAAGAGGTATCGAAAGAGAAGACACAAAAAGTTTGATTACACAAATGATAATGAAGACAAGGGTAAAGCCCCTTTATCTAGAGGTGAAGATGAAGATAAGGATTTCCCTAAGATACTTCTTAGAGCCATGCAAGACCTTTCTAGAGAAATCAAAGAGATGAGAATGGATAGAATCAAGGAATACCCTAAAGGATTTCATCTTGGATAGGGCTCTGGCATGTCTCATCACTGGAATGATCAACTAGTGCATCAGCCACAATTTTCCTAATGCTCTACCATGCCTACATTTTTGGCTGTGGGAAATGAAGGGTTTCAAGAGCATGAATCCCTTGAAGACTATTTTGAAGAATATGAGTCTCAAAATCAGAGATTCAAAGATCAATTGAGTTTTTAGGATTTTTTTCACATCAAGGACAATAGAAGACTAAGGCATCATCATAGAGGTGGTGGATTCATTTAGAATCGTGATCGACACCACACTATGGGAAAATTATTTTCACCCAACTTTGATGGGTCATCCAAGTGTTTTGCCAAATCTTGGGTAGAGAAAATTTACATCTAGTTTCAGCTGAACAAGGTTCCAGAGATGGAGGCTATCAATATTGCAGTGCTGTACCTTGAAGGTGAATCACATGACTGGTGGTTCCATGGCTTGTCTACATTGGGTCATGCCAATATGACTGCTTATTCAGAGTTCACTAGAAGGCTGGTGGAAATATTTGATAGAAGAGATCTAGAGGCACCATTCATGAGCCTTGAAAATTTGAAACAATCAGGTAATACATAAACTTACATCTCTGAATTTTTAAGACTTTCTGTTATGGTTCCTGATTTTTCTACAGCAAGAAGGGTGTACATGTTCATTGACGGTTTAGATGAACCTCTTCATGGGTTGGTTAAATCTACCAAGACCACTACCCTACATGATGCTATTGAAAGGGATAGAGACCTTCAAGATGCCTTGCCAAAGAAAATGCAACTTTTCAACATAAGCCCTTTTTTCCTTCAAAGGGAAAGGAAGAAAAGGTTGCTACTTCAAAGGAGAGCGCATACAAGAAACCTCTTGATGATGATATTCGAAGAGATCTAAGAAGAAGGAAGATATGCTTCACTTGCGAAGAATCATGGGCACCTAGACATATATGTGCAATTGGAAAAGCACATCACATAGAGGTATTCTCAGATTATGATGAGGAAGAAGAATATGAACCAAGGAAAGGTCACAACATTGACACTGTAGGAGGAGAACCAACACCATCAAGAGATGGGAATGGAGCATTTTCTCCTATTGGAGGGGCTCTTGAATGTTTGAGAGGAGTACCTAAGTACTTGAACTTAATATTTTAAGGTTCCATATTGAATCAAAGGGTTTCTATTTTGATTTATAGTGGGGCTACCCACAATTTCATTGATGCCCAAATAGTGCAAAGGAGGGAAATACCCACTGATTATTTTGAGGGTTTCTCTGTTTTGGTCCTAGGAGATAGAAAAATGCAATGCATGCATTATGTACCATCCTTATTAGTCACCATGGGGACATATACATTGATTGATCACTTCTTTGTGTTTGACATGCCTGACACCAATATGATATTGAGTGTTCAATGGTTGATTACATTGGGGAAAGTCACCATTGATTGGGAGGCCTTGCAAATGGAATGGGTGGATAAGAAGAGTGGTGAGGCTCAAATGATCAAAGGCATGCATACATATCCCTCACATAAAACTTCCACACAGAAAAAAGAGATGGATTTGCGTAGTGGAAGCAAGGACCTTACAGTCCCATCTATCATGTTCATGAGATTGCTGCATGGGACACTATTATCTAGTGGCAAACCACCTGGGAGACCACCTGATTCAGATTTTGTGGGAGATGTATCACAACATGATGCTCCAATCATATATCAAGGAAGGATGGGAGCATTAGAAGACAATGATATATTGTTGAGAGTCTTGGGTAGGCTCAAGGAGGAGGGAGATCTTCTCCCAGCATCATCATTACCCACTCTCATTTCAGATTTTTCGTTGTGGGAGGAGAATCATGGAATGGATGACCTTCTAACATGTACCTTTGGCATGGGAGATGTCAATGAGGAGAGAAACCATATGAAAAACATTTATGTTGATATATCATCAGCGCTGTCACTATGGGAGATTGATCCATATTGGAAATCCCAACTATTGCTGGATTACTCCAAGGATCTTCACAAATGCATGATACTTGATGACCAACTACATGAAGAGGGCTATTTAGTCCAAGAAGGATTCATCTATTATCATGGTAGGATCTTGTTATCTAGAGCCTCCAAGCTCAAGGAGAATTTACTACAAAGGGTCTATGAAGAGTTATGTTTCAGCCACACATATTCCATGAGGATCTACAACATCATCATGAGGAGCTTTACTTGGAAAGGCTTTGAAGGTGAAATACATCATCATTTTCAAAGATGCATGAAACATGTGGAGTTGGGACAACAACATGACTCTATAAAAGAGTTAATTTAGCCATCTCTTTCTCTTTGTGAGGAAGGGGATAGATCTATGCACCACTCCATTTGTTTAAGGAGGAATGGTGGTGGAGAATATGGTCATGTAAATATTTTTTCATTTGATTATTGTTTTCATTATTTCACCATGTATATGTAGGCCATTACTCCAAGGAGGATTATTGTACCTTATAAACTTCACGGCCAACTTTGGGCCATAAAAATTTCTGAACATGGCCTCTCCCTTGGAGGACAAAGGGATATTTTATTTCATGATGGGTGCATTCCTAAGGCACCAAATATATCTCACACTTTCAGCCATAGTGAGATGACTTGGACAAAAAATAAGTGGTGTGGATCCCACTTACCACTCCATGATCTGGTGCGGTCAGGAGATGCACTGCGCTGGTTCCACATGTGGGACTATGACCCACCTCCATATGCACAAATTTTTGTTTGTATTTATGTAATTTTGATCCCATACATTGATGATGTGCTTGTACTTTTTATGGGGATGTATGGAGGGAGTATGGGAGGCATGTGTGTTCCCTATGGGATGGAGGTTCTCCATGTATCTTATTATACATGTTTTAGGGAGAAAATTTGGCAAACCATGTTTGTTTCATTTGAGGTATTGTCTCCTTGTGGGATGGATTATTTACATCTCATGAGAGCTTTGGAGGAGCAATTCATGGTGGGATGGATTGGTGAAAACTTAGCTTGTGGAGGAAGCTTATCACATGTTGGTGTCACCAATGGAGGAGGACAAGAGTTGAAACACTCACCTTATCAGTTGCTTGAGGACAAGCAACATTTGGGAGGGGAGGACTGTAATATTCCCAATTAGTCATGAGCTAATTGGAATATTAATTTTTGTTTTATTACTTTGTTTAAAGAATAAAATATCAAAGGAGGTCCATAATACTCCTTAATAATGAATAAATCAATGTCAAATGTGAAAAGGCTGAATCTTGGTTGTCAAATCAAGCACCCTTATGTGTGAAAGGTGCTGGAACATTTTGACTGAGTCAACCTTGACCAAATCTAAAACTTTGTCATGGAGGAGTGGCCATCAATGAGGCACAACACAGTTTTAGATGGAGATGCCTTGTTTGAAAGAACTGATCTCATTGGAAGTGGTTTAGGGTTTGCAAGCTCTTGTCTTATTAAAGGAAGGGGATGGCATCATTAGAATGTTGTTGATGTTTATCATATTTTTTGTAATATTCCTAAATTAGCATGCAGCTAATAGGGATATTAATTTTTCTTTAAAAATCTAGTTAGATGAATAAATGTGAAAATGAGGTTAATAAAACTCCTAATGAAGAATAAATCAATGCCAAATATGAAAAAGGATAAATCTTGGCTATGTAAATAAGCACCCTTAGGTGTGAAAGGGGCTGATCATTTTGACTAGGTCAACCTTGACCAAATCGACAACATGTATTGAAGGAGTGCTCATCAATAAGGCACAACGTAATTCTAGTTGAAGATCTCTTGTGTGAAAGGGATGTGTCCATTGAAGGTGGTTTAGGGTTTTTCACACTCTCATATTATAAAAGGAAGGGGGAGGAAACATGAGGAGGTTTTTCAGGATATGATATTTTGATATATTGTTTGTTTCGACCATATAGCTTTCTGTGGTTGTTTAGCCTAGATTGAAAATGTTGTTTAGCATTGGAATTTTCTATTTAGGAGTTGCTCCTCTTCCCATTGAGTAGATCTTGGTGGAGTTTGTATACCATAGTCCACTATCAGGCTTAAAGGCCAAGCTTCTCCTTTCAATTACAACTCATATCTTGTTGAAGGTTTGGTTTTCTTTGCAAGCTGCAGCAAGTGGAGATTAGATCTATTCAGATCTAAGACATTTCAGTGCCCTTTTCAGTGGAGGAGTCCTCTACTCTATTGGAGGGAGTGTATTGGAGTGATTGAGCTTCATCTCTTGATCTTGGCATGTGGCTAACTATTATCTATAACCTACAATGCATTTTCTATTCTATATTTGCATTATTCTTGTAGGAGTTGTTGCAGGGAGTTTGGGTGCACTATTTAGAGAGCTGGTTTCTGACTGTTGGGGATCTGCCCATCACTTTGAGTTCCATTGGAGGAGATCTACATATTGTATATTTCATATCTGATTTGCATATTCTAAATACTTTAGAATTTTTGAATATTTCTGCAGATCTGCTTTCTTAGATCTCAGATCTGCTGCTTATCCTTGGTGTAATCCTCAAAACCCCAAGGGGATCTGAAAGAGGAGCCTTTCTAGTGCATGGATTTGTTATGGACCTGAATTTTTATGCACAGATCTTCTCTAGATCTGAAATGTAATCCACAATAGTTTGCAGCCTAATAAAATAACACTGTCAAGGCAGTTTTAGTTCATTCATGTGGTTGCAACACCTCTTTTGAGGGAATTTCTTTTGTTATGTCTTGTATTTCTATCTATGTATTTCATGGGCCTCATTATAAAATTATCTTGATGCTGTAAATACTATTGAAGAAAATTTTATTGGCCTCCTTCCCTTGATATAAGTGAACTGCATTATTTCATTGCTGTATTGTTCATACATTACTGCAGTCCTTTTCTTGTGTATTTTCTAGTTGTACTAGGTGTGGGAGATATGTTTAACCCACCTAGGAAGATTTGTTTATGTTCCCCACTTGTATTTGGGTCTTAGATTATCAGATCTAAGGGATCTAAGGGCTGATTTCAAATTTTGTAGCAGCCATTTCTAAAAAATGCATTTTTCAGGCATGCCTAGCTAGCAGTCCCTATTTTGGGATATTACAGTGGTATCAAATCAACTATCTTGGCACAGCCTGTACTTTTCTTATTGAAGAGAAAATATTCCTTTTCATGGAAATAAAATAATGATGAAGAAGTGTGGTTACACTAAAGACACAAAAGAAAAGGGTAAGATCCCTTTAACTGGAAGTTTGCAAAGGGAAGAGTTCTCTAAAACTCTTTCTCAAGTTTTGAATGAACTGAAAGAAGAAATCCGAGGAATGAAGAATGAAAGACAAGTAGATCTTTTGAAAATTTTTGCACATGAAGGAAGCCCCACTACTTCATATGATGGGTGTGAGAATTCAGCCACATCAACAGATTTACAACACTCTATCAACCAATTTTTCATGAAGAAGAAAAATAAGAAAGGAGATGTGCCAAAGAATGAGACTCTTGGTGATTATTTGCAGGAGTATGAAGTTCAATCTAAGGATTTCAAATATCACTTGAACTTCCAAGGGTTTTGAAAGATCAAGGAGGAAAGAAGAAGTAAGTAGCATGGTGTGAGTAGATTCTTCTTATCTACTTTTGATGGATCACCTAAATGTCCAGCTAGGGCTTGGGTGAAGGAACTTAACACCTATGTGCATCAACATCAAGTTTCAGAAAAGGAAGCCATCAAGGTAGCAGCACTGCATTTTTACGGTAAGGCTTATGATTGGTGGTTGTTTGAATATTTTTCCTTAAAGAATGCAAATACATCTACCTATGCAAGGTTCATTAGAAGAATAGTGGAAAGGTTTGATGAAAAATCTCATGAAACACCTTCTATGGAGTCTATCAAACCAAATCAAACAAAACTCTTCCATGGATTGGAAGGGTCCCTAAATTAAGCTCCATTTTAGAAAACCATTGAAGGGAATGGAAACTCATGTGACATATTTCCAAGGGCAAAGTCCCCATTGCATGAAGATATTTCTTCTCAAGAGGAAGACATGGATATTCCTCCTTCAAAAGAATACCAAGATCTAAGGTCTCTTATTGATGATGAGGCATTTTCAACTATGGAAGAAAGGGCTGAAGATGATAACGTAGTCATGACAAGAGCACATCTAGGACCTCATGAAGAGGAAGATGGAGTACTTACTCCAAGGAGAGAAACTCTTGCAATCTTGCAAGGAGTTCCAAGGAATCTCACATATGGATATTGTGGCACAATCCATGTGCAACATGTGCCATCATTATCAAATGGTGAGATCTTGAAGATACAAGAAGGAAGAGAGGAGGGAAAGTACCACATGTTGAGGAGAATACACCCCTATTTATTTCAAAAGGTTGATGAAAAAAGAAGGAAAGAGGATATATGCAAGGAAGGCAAGGAAAAATATGTCCACACACATACACATCCTGTTCTATGCCTTGATGTCTCTTTACATGGAGGCATTCCACCAGAGACACCTCTTGATGGGAGGAAAACTAAAGTGTTCTCTCAACTATGGGTAGCATATACATACTTATCTAAGGAGGGAGCTTTGGGAGAAGCTATCACATCGTAGATAATCTTTCATGGATTCAAAGAAGAGATAAGAAATTCTCAGAATTGGACATTGCTATCTCCCACTCAGTTATTTGTGCTGAAAAAGGAGAATTCAGAAGTCTATGATGGCATGTACATGATGTCATATGGAAACTCCATATCTTTGGGGAAGCCAATGATATTTTCACTCACAAAACCGATTTCTGAACATGACAAGAGGATATCAACACTCTTGCATGCATGGGCCAAATTGAGGAAGTTTTGGAAGACAAGGACTTTCCAAGGGGAGGTTTACTTCCATCTACTTCAATCTTGTCTTGAGCAAGATAAGCTGCAAAGGAGGCAACAAAAGGAAGTTGATAATACTCCAACATGTGACTTTGACATCAAGCATGTCAAGGAGGAGAGCCATACTGTGACAAGGGCTACATTTCATATTTCTACAACGCTGTCATTGTTGGGGAGCCTAGACCCTTATTGGGATTCCCAACTTTTGATGGAATACTCCAAGGACCTTTTCACATGTAAGGTTATTGATGGGCAAGAGATGGATGGAAGGTATAAAGTAGTTGAGGGAGTCATTTATTCCCATGATTAGATCTATTTGGCTAGAGACTCCAAGCTCAAGGAGAAACTACTTAATGAAGCCTATGAGATTTTGCTTTCAAAACACACTAGTTTCATTAGAGCATATCATACTATATTAGATGGATTCATGTGGTAAAAATTCAAAGAGGAGATGCACTCTCATATGAGGAAGTGCATGGATCATTTGTTGGTTGAGGAGGAACATAGATCTTGGGAAGATTTATCATTACCACCTCCTTATTCATTGAGTGTGAGAGGGAGATCATCCATGAGCTACCTTGCTGATTTAAAACAAGTGTATGATAAACATTGTATTGATGAACATCATGATATATTTATTATATACTTCCATTTTCTTGACACTCATGTGCAGTTCTTGGCTCCAAGAGGGGGCACTTTTTCTTATGGGCTTCATGAGCCACTTGGGGCCATGAAAAATGGTGATGTTGGTCATTCCTTGGGAGATCTTGGAGAGATTATGTACTCTTCATGGTGTAATATTCCCTACGGGAGCGTTATCTTCTCTACAAACAACAGCATTGGACTTGAGGTAGGCCTTCTTCACAATTTGGTCTATTGCAATTAGTAACTTGCACCTTAGCGTGATACGATTGTTGCTAGACCTGATCTGGGCTAGTAGGGATCACCTCTATTCGCAGAGGGGATTTACCTATACAAAAAACGTTGTTGCAGTCTCTGAAATTTCTATTTTATGAAGTAGTGGGATTGGGGTGCTTTTGAGCATATTTGAGATGGGGAGATCTATTTAGTGTAGCTAGAATGATTTATTTCTGATGCCCTTTTATATTTAAGCTAAATACAACATATAAAAGAGGATCCAAGTCCTGTTCAACATTTTTATTGCATGGTTTTCCTTATACAACATCCTCATTGAATAAATTGCAGAAATTATTGAAAAAGAATATTACATCTAGCTCCTTTTATACATCAAAGAGATAACCCGTCAATGGTTTCATGAGAACACAAGTACATAATAGAAGATCTATAGATCTAGATCTGGAAAATGAATTTACACTGTAGATCTAAATACAAATAGCTAAAATATAGAAGAAATAGAAGGAGGATGATGTACAAGCTTTTCGGGAGAAGGGTTGGCCCTTCCTCCAAGGAATAAGCTCACAAGAAAGGGTTCAAACCTTGCTACTACAAAACTATGAAAAATAACGTATATCCTACCAAGGACTACACATTAAATTATGGAGAATGCTTTGGCCACATGCTAAGATGTACATAATTCTCAGAAACCTCATTAGCAGATCTTGCAAAGAAAGGGAAGTTCCCTCCTGAGAAAGATACGCTGAAAAAGTTGTGTTGGGGACTTTCCACTGCAACACCCTGCAACACAGGAATATACTCTGCAGAAATAATGTTATGGCTGAAGTAAGATGCTTGGCCTCAAGCCTGAGTGTGGAAAACTGAAGTGCAATACTCCTCCAAGAGGCTTCTCAAGGAAGGAGAAGGATTCCTAAACAAGAGATCCTTGTGCTAAACAACATTGCAGCTCTGCTAAACAGCAAGAGGATGCCAAATAGTCTAAGAAGACCAAACTAAATAATATCCAAGCTAACCCCAAATGGCTTCCATACTCTCCCTTATAAACTTTGTGAGCCTCCTCACCTTGGGTCCCACCCATTAGGGTTTCCAACTCCACATGATCAATCTCCCTCCAAAATTATGTTGTACCTTCATCAAGGCCACTCCTCCATACTGCGCCGTGTGATTTGGTCAAGGTTGACCTCTTCAATCTACCTCATCCCTTTTCACACTCAAGTGTAATCAATCCAGCTCACAAATGTCTGTCTATGCTGATCCTCATCCACACTAAACTAGTTTTATTGATTATCTCCTCTTCTTCATGCATGCATGTTGACTTAGTCAAACTTGAATATGTCCTCATCCATTTTCCCTTGTTCACACCCATAAGTGTAAGATCTGACTACTGTGATGATCCCCTTTCACATTATAATGGGTTTTATTCATGTTTTTATTAAGCATGGGCCTCCTTACCCATTTATCCAAATACTAAGTGCAAAAATCAAAATTTTAGTATTCCCCTTAGCTGCTTGCTAAAGTAGGAATATTACACGGCACTTCTGGCTGACGCGAAGATCCCATCCTTGGTAAATCCACCCGATGGTGTATGGTTGTGGGTGCGCTATGGTTGGAAAGCCCAACCAATTCACGACATCGACTAAAATGAGGTTCTTTTGGTTCCCATTGTCGACAATGAATTGTAGCGAGGAACCCTTTACCCACATCTGGGAGTGGAAGAGACGCTTCACCTCATCTGGATCTTATGTTTCCTCCTTCTAGATCTTCATAGTGGCAACAGTGGCGTTGGGATCCGCATCAATAATATACTTCCCTTTGTCATTCCCCTTGTTATGTTTTGATTCAGAGTTTGAGCATGCATTTGATTTAGAAGCCCTCATCTTGGCCACCAGCGACTGCTTGGCCCGACACTCATTTGTGTTGTAAGTGGAGCTCTTATGGAACTCACACCACTTTCCCATGTCCTTCTTTTTATTTGTGGTGTTATTCTTTGCATGTGGCTTTGGTAGGTTGTATTGGGCCACCATGCCTTGGATTTGTCCTTTGGTTTGCGGTTTGGGGGCATCTTTCCCTTTCTTTTTATTTGCAGATCCAAAGTCTCGCTTCTTCTGTTTGAATTTCTGCTCAATCTTGGCAGCATATCGGTATTCCATACCAAGTGAGGATATGTTGAGGAACTCCATTTCCTCTTGAATGTATCTATGCAGACAACCACAATACTTTAACACCAAATGTTTCTCTGAATCTTTGATACCCAACTTTGTGCGCAGGGTATGGAACATATTCGTCAGCTCATGCACATCTTGATCCCTTTGTTGCCACAGTGTGGTCCATTATATGTACTTGTCCTCATAGATCTCCACAGGATAGTATTGTTCCTTGATGGCATCTCAGAAATAATTCCAAGTGGGTATGACTGAGAATAGAGAGGGTTATGTCTCGTCCTTTTTCTCACAGTAGGTTTCCCACCATTCCTTGACATGAGGGTAGCTTTGAGGAGTGCAAAAATAATCTTCTCTCGGTCGAAAAAGTCATGAACCGAGAAATATCCTTCCAATAAATTCAACCATCTATCTACAACATCTGCATCTATTTGACCTTCAAATATGGGAATTTCAAAGTTTACTTGTACCTTAAAGGGAGTCGCGCCTCCAGAGTGGCTGCTAGATGTAGATGCACTGCTGGTGGGAAGTCGTTGAAGGATCTGGGAAAAGTTATCCATCATCGCGTTCCTTTGTTTTTTGAGGGGCTCCTCGAGCAATATTTTGATAGGATCTCATGTTCCCTAATATTTATTTTTGTCCCCCATGGGCGTTCATCAGGGTTTGCAAGGCTAATCTTGCAAAGGTTCCACCAGATCGAGCCCTAACTCCTTATACCCCAACCTTATTAGGGACATGCAAAGAAGGATCGAGAAAAATAAGACCACTCTTATACCGCTGATTCAGATTTATGCAGGAATGAAAAAGAATACACATATAACCATAAATACAAAGATGCAGTAGAAATAACCCTTCATTTCATAATATCAAAGAACTGAAATTTGCTTACAGACAGAATGGAAATAAACTAGCTAGGGTGCTGGTAGCGAATCTCTGAGAAGAGATGTTGTGGCTACAGACCTCTGAATTGTGTTACAATGAGGCTTGAGGGCATATTTATTATTGAGAAACAATGGATAACTCTAAACTCCCAAAAACCTAACACTAGGAGATGAAGTGCAAAAACTATGGGCCCTGTTTAGGTAAATTGGTCTTTCAACTTCCCAGGGACGTAACTTCGGCATACGATCTCCGTTTGACATGTGTTAGACTCAGTCTTGTCAATCATTAAATGCCATTTGGGTCAAAAAGAGCCATTTTAATTCTTGACTCCGGGGTTTTGTCTTCAGAAGTGCTTCAATAACATGTGCAGGCCAGAGGAAAGTTCAGTAAGTTTTTATTTCAGGAATAGAGTAGGGAGATCTGAAGGATGGCAGACGCTATGCTGTCTGGGAAGATCCTTTCAAGAAGCCTTGCTATCTGTTTGCTTTGGTTGCTGGATTCCAATGGAAAGGATATGCCTCTTTCATCAATCTATAATCGAGAATATCTGCAGTCCTTTACTAGTGAAGGGCATTCTGTTTCAACAGTAATCCTCCGTTTTGAAAAGGAGGAAGAAGAGTTTGTCTTTCTTGACATTCCTGAAAGACCAATTCCCTCTCTACTACACAATTATAGTGCTCCCGTGCATCTTGTTTCAGATATCACTGATGATTATTTGTACTTTCTACTTGCACATGATTCAGATGAGTTTAACCGGTGGGAAGATGGCCAGACATTGGCAAGAAAACTCATGCTTTCTCTCGTAGATAAGGCACAACATAATCAACCTTTGAGTGTGGATCCAAAATTTTGTTAATGGACTAAGAAGTATTCTCTGTGATTCGATTTTGGACAAAGAGTTCATAGCAAAGGCAATCACTCTACCTGGAGAGGGAGAAATCATGGACCTCATGGAAGTTGCAGATCCGAATGCTGTTCATGGAGTTCGTCGTTTTGTTAGAAAACAACTTGCATCTGAATTGCGTGCAGATTTTTGCAGAGCTGTTGAAACTAACCGAAGCTCAGAGGAATATGATCCTAATCACGATAGTATGGCAAGACGTGCTTTGAAAAATACTACCCTTGCTTACCTTGCCTCATTGAATGAGCTAGAAATGATGGAACTTGTATTACATGAATACAAATCAGCTACAAATATGACTGAACAATTTGCAACTTTGGGTGCTATTGCCCAAAATTTCGGAGATGTACGAGATGAAGTTTTGTCTGATTTCTATCAAAAGTGGAAAGAAGATGCCTTGGTGATCATTAAGTGGCTTGCATTGCAAGCTGTCTCTGATATCCCGGGCAATGTTAAGAATGTACAACGCTTGTTGGAGCACCCTTCTTTTGACATTCGGAATCCTAACAAGGTTTATTCTCTCATTGGAGGGTTCTGCAGCAGTTCAATTAACTTCCATGCAAAGATGGTTCTGGTTATGAATTTGTTGGAGATATGGTGTTGAAGCTAGATAAAATTAATCCACAGGTTGCATCCCGCAACATTTCAGCTTTCTCAAGGTGGAAGTGATTTGATGAGGGCAGACAAACTCTTGCAAAGGCTCAACTAGAGCGTATTCTATCTTCCAATGGGTTGTCGGAAAACGTGTATGAGATTGCCTTAAAAAGTTTGGCTACCTAGTTGCATAGGATACGGTTCTTTCACTTGCAAGCTATGATACTTGAAGGGTTTTTCTCAAGACCTTAAGAATTGTATAATCTACACCTTGCGTGTTGAATGCTCAGATGCGGAGACTGCGGTTACAACAAATCTTCGATGCTTGTTAATGAATGGTCATGGGTCAAATATCTCTCTTTACAACTGTTCTTGTGCATGTATCCTATCTCTTTTGAGTACATTAAAAATAACAGCTTGTTTATACCAATCGATATAAAGATCACAATAGTAGTCAACAATGGAATTGGATGTAATTATCGCAAGTGAACTAGAAGACTAGCTGTATTGATTGATGTTGAGTGAATGTGCAGATCTGTAATCTAAGTAAAATTTAAGTTTGCATAATCAGGTTTGGCAAATTGCGCAATCTATGAAGAATTGGAGCAGTTTCCAGTGGTAGCGGCCATTTAGAAAATTTTGTATGCTATAGATGAGAAATTCATTCTTTGCAATGCAACGAGTCATTGATTTTGAGATTTCTCGACAGGTGACTTTCCACCAGGAAGGTCAAGGTAATGAGATTTTCCAGGAAAATCGACTTTGGGAGGAGGAAAGTCAGCGTACAATTACGATGCGGGTGAAAGAGGGACTTGCTGATTACAGATACTTTCTAGAAACTAATCTTCCGGACATTATCTTAATGTAGGATTATGTTGATGCCGTTAAAGCTAGTCTTCCAAAGCAACCAAATAAAAAAAAAAACATCGACGTTATGAAAGAATGGGGGTTAGCATTCAAGATGTCGTCATACTAGCAAATGACAGTGAAGTAATTGCTGAATGATGAATGTAAAATGATCCATCTTCGTATTCCTGATCCAAATTGAACCAAAAGTGGCATTATGTTGTATGTCTTAGGTGGCAGTCATTGTAACACTTGGAAATCTTCAGATCCAAAGAATATATGTGGCGGATTTGACCCATATTAGCATTAAAATATTGGGGATATTTTTCCAATTTCTGTAAAGTGGCAAACGCATCTCCAGAAATTTGAGGGCAGTTGTGTAGGAATGTGCCAAGTGGCATTCAAAGAAATAGAGTCTTTAGGCCTAAATCAGCAACTACACGATTCTAGGCTCAAAATTTAGCAAAGGAATAGGATTCAATTATCTATTTTGTTTTCAGTTATGACTTAGAGGGTCTATAGCTATGGTTTCCGCCCCTTCATTGGTCCATCAACAGATTTGAGCAGAAAATGTAACGCTGCTCCTTTTACAGATGATTGGCTCATCATCTTTTGATTAAAACAAATCCCTTATTGTTTGGTCGATTTTTTGTTCCCTAGAGGAGTCTATTTATTGTATGAAAAATCATTTGTAAAGGGTTGAAAAAGTTCTGAAAATCTGTGGGAGGAAAAATCTAGTGCTCTCATTGTACAGTTTGACAGAGGAATAATTAAACGGTACAGCTCTGAGTTATAAGATTCTTGTGGTGTGAAGTTTAACATATGTTTTTCTTCTGTTTCATATGTCTTTTGTAATGTTTCATAGCTCATTCATAATCGTTTCCAACTGAATACTTTACAGTAAGAAAGGTAGAATTCAGTCATTGCTCTGCCTTGAGGTGTTCAAATGTTCTATGTTTTCTTCTGTCTGTAAAGGACTCATTGATTAATGCCCTTTTCAGCTTTTTAAACAGTCTTTCACCCCATATTATTCCAAATTTGATTGTTAAACTTCATTCCTATCTCGCCTTATGAAATACCCTGTGCCTTTGATTAAATTTCTGTTTCATGCTGTTTCTTGATCCCACGCTGCCCAGAAAATTCATCCATTTATCAAAAACCCCTTTCCTATCTATTTACTAGCCTAAAATTAGTTCCCATTTTAAGTCATCTCGCACCTTATTGCTCATTTTATCGAGATTGATTGGAGAGATCCCTCTCTTGTCCTCGTAGGGCTAGCTACGAGGCTGAGCTTGGTTTGAGGTTGCCTCGAGTTTTGCCTTCCTCAGCCTGAGGCAGATTCGAGTGCTAACATAGTGGCGACCATACTGGGGAAGACTTTTCCCCGGTAAAGGATGACAAAGTTCAGATCCGATTGCTGATGGTGGACAGCAGTCAGGCACTTGAAGGCTGAAACATTCACCTGACGACTCCAGCTTGATCCAGAGATTCCAGTGCTCACTGATCCACTCATGCAATGGTAGGGTATGTGGAAAACCCTGCGTTTTGTGAAGTTTTAAAAGAAGTAAGAAATCAGTTAGTGGATTTTGAAATTAATGAAGAATTTTTCAGTGTTTTGCTTCAATGTTTGAAATCTCCGAAGTTTCCTCTTGAAACTAAAACTAGTTTCTGTGAGTTAGTTGTCGAAAGAATTGAGAAGGAGATTCAGTGTTTAAATGATCAGATCCAGTCATCTGATTTCCTAGATCCCAAAAAGTTCTTGGAAACTCTTCCTCCTTCGAAACAAGAAACAATAGAGCTACCTGCAGATGTTTGCATTGACAGTGTGCAGCTGGAGGTATGTATTGCAGAGTTGGGGCAGCAAACGGAGTCTGGCTTTTGCGATCCTATTGCGATGTACATGGAAATGTTTTTTAGTTTGAAAGATAGATCAGATTTTCTTTTACATAACCAGACTCATTACGGGCATGCATGGCTGCCAGCAATTACATCTGTGTTCTGGTTGAAGCACTCTCAAGCAGCGTTCTTTTCAGATTTACTTGCATGGTTGACCTGGCATTACAGCATCACTTGATTCATGGACTCTGCAGCAAAGTAGGGTAGATAAATAAGCAGCCAAAAGGCAGCATTTTGTTCCAGTTTCATTACAGTTTTAGTTTGAAGTTTGCCGAATCAGTTTTTCAATCATTTCAGTCAAGTTTCAGTCCATAAATGAGTCGAAAGTCTCGTGTCTGTCGAAATAATGATTCCATAGCCCAATGGATGGAGGCACTGTATGCTCTCCCAAAGATCTGTAGTTCTTGGCACCTCCAAGAAGCGGCAGCTGCCATCCCCATTGGAGCCAATGTTAGACTCCGTCTTGTTAGTCCTATGTCATTTCTCGTCATTTGCAGTCATTAAATTCCATTTGCATCAAAAAGAGCCATTTTAATTCTTGACTCAAGGGTTTTGTCTTCAGAAGTGCTTCAATAACATGTGCAGGCCAGAGGAAAGTTCAGTAAGTTTTTATTTCAGGAATAGAGCAGGGAGATCTAAAGGAGGGCAGACACTATGCTGTCTTGGAAGATCCTTTCAAGAAGCCTTGCTATTTGTTTGCTTTGGTTGCTGGATTCCAATGGAAAGGATTTTCCTCTTTCATCAGTCTATAATCGAGAATATATGTAGTCCTTTACTAGTGAAAGGCATTCCGTTTCAACAGTAATCCTCCGTATTGAAAAGGAGGAAGAAGAGTTTGTCTTTGTTGACATTCCTGAAAGACCAATTCCCTCTCTACTACGCAATTATAGTGCTCCCATGCGTCTTGTTTTAGATATCACTGACGATGATTTGTACTTTATACTTGCACATGATTCAGATGAGTTTAACCGGTGGGAAGCTAGCCAGACATTGGCAAGAAAACTCATGCTTTCTCTCATAGATAAGGCACAACATAATCAACCTTTGAGTGTGGATCCAAAATTTTGTTAATGGACTAAGAAGTATTCTCTGTGATTCGAGTTTGGACAAAGAGTTCATAGCAAAGGAAATCACTCTACCTGGAGAGGGAGAAATCATGGACCTCATGGAAGTTGCAGATCCGGATGTTGTTCATGGAGTTCGTAGTTTTTTTAGAAAACAACTTGCATCTGAATTGCATGTAGAGTTTTGCAGAGCTGTTGAAACTAACCGAAGCTCAGAGGAATATGATCCTAATCACGTTAGTATGGAAAGACGTGCTTTGAAAAATACTTCCCTTGCTTACCTTGCCTCATTGAATGAGCCAGAAATGATGGAACTTGTATTACATGAATACAAATCAGCTACAAATATGACTGAACAATTTGCAGCTTTGGGTGCTATTGCCAAAAATGCCGGAGATGTACGAGATGAAGTTTTGTCTGATTTCTATCAAAAGTGGAAAGAAGATGCCTTGGTGATCATTAAGTGGCTTGCATTGCAAACTGTCTCTGAGATCTCGGGCAATGTTAAGAATGTACAACACTTTTTGGAGCACCCTGCTTTTGACATTCAGAATCCTAACAAGGTTTATTCTCTCATTGGAGGGTTCTGCAGTAGTTTGGTTAACTTCCATGCAAAGATGGTTCTGGTTATGAATTTTTTGGAGATATGGTGTTGAAGCTAGATAAAATTAATCCACGGGTTGCATCCCGCAACATTTCAGCTTTCTCAAGGTGGAAGCGATTTGATGAGGGCAGACAAAATCTTGCAAAGGCTCAACTAGAGCGTATTCTATCTTCCAATGGGTTGTCGGAAAACGTGTATGAGATTGCCTTAAAAAGTTTGGCTGCCTAGTTGCATAGGATACGGTTCTTTCACTTGAAAGATATGATACTTGAAGGGTTTTTCTCAAGACCTTAAGAATTGTATAATCTACACCTTGCGTGTTGAATGCTCAGATGCGGAGACTGCGGTTACAACAAATCTTCGATGCTTGTTAATGAATGGTCATGGGTCAAATCTCTCTCTTTACAACTGTTCTTGTGCATGTATCCTGTCTCTTTTGAGTACATTAAAAATAACAGCTTGTTTATAGCAATCGATATAAAGATCACAACAGTAGTCAACAATGGAATTGGATGTAATTATCGAAAGTGAACTAGAAGACTAGCTGTATTGATTGATGTTGAGTGAATGTGCAGATCTGTAATCTAAGTAAAATTTAAGTTTGCATAATCAGGTTTGGCAAATTGCGCAATCTCTGAAGAATTGGAGCAGTTTCCAGTGGTAGCGGCCATTTAGAAAATTTTGTATGCTATAGATGATAAATTCATTCTCTGCAATGCAACGAGTCATTGATTTTGAGATTTCTCGACAGGTGACTCTCCACCAGGAAGGTCAAGGTAATGAGATTGTCCAGGAAACTCGACTTTGGGAAGAGGAAATTCAGCATACAATTATGATGCGGGTGAAAGAGGGACTTGCTGATTACAGATACTTTCTAGAAACTGATCTTCCGGACGTTATCTTAACGCAGGATTATGTTGATGCCGTTAAAGCTAGTCTTCCAGATTTCCCAAATAAATAAAAAAACACCGACATTATGAAAGAATGGGGCTTAGCATGCAAGATGTCGTCATATTAGCAAATGACAGTGAAGTAATTGCTGAATGATGAATTTAAAATGATTCATCTTCGTATTCCTGATCCAAATTGAACCAAAAGTGGCATTATGTTGTATGTCTTAGGTGGCAGTCATTGTAACACTTGGAAATCTTCAGATCCAAAGAATATATGTGGCGGATTTGACCCATATTAGCATTAAAATATTGGGGATCTTTTCCCAATTTCTGTAAAGTGGCAAAGGCATCTCCAGAAATTTGAGGGCAGTTGTGTAGGAATGTGCCAAGTGGCATTCAAAGAAATAGAGTCTTTAGGCCTAAATCAGCAACTACACGATTCTAGGCTCAAAATTTAGCAAAGGAATAGGATTCGATTATCTATTTTGTTTTCAGTTATGACTTAGATGGTCTACAGCTACGGTTTCCTCCCCTTCATTGGTCCATCAACAGATTTGAGCAGAAAATGTAACGCTGCTCCTTTTACAGATGATTGGCTCATCATCTTTTGATTAAAACAAATTCCTTATTGTTTGGTCAATTTGTTGTTCCCTAGAGGAGTATATTTATTGTATGAAAAAACATTTTTAAAGGGTTGAAAATGTTCTGAAAAGCTGTGGGAGAAAAAATCCAGTGCTCTCATTGTACAATTTGACGGAGGAATAATTAAATGGTACAGCTCTGAGTTATAAGATTCTTGTGGTGTGAAGTTTAACATATGTTTTTCTTCTGTTTCATATGTCTTTTGTAATGTTTCATAGCTCATTCATAATCGTTTCCAATTGAATACTTTACAGTAAGAAAGGTAGAATTCAGTCATTGCTCTGCCTTGAGGTGTTCAAATGTTCTATGTTTTCTTCTGTCTGTAAAGGACTCATTGATTAATGCCCTTTTCAGCTTTTTAAACAGTCTTTCACCCCATATTATTCCAAATTTGATTGTTAAACTTCATTCCTATCTCGCCTTATGAAATGCCCTGTGCCTTTGATTAAATTTCTGTTTCATGCTGTTTCTTGATCCCACGCTGCCCAAAAAATTCATCCATTTATCAAAAACCCCTTTCCTATCTATTTACTAGCCTAAAATCAGTTCCCATTTTAAGTCATCTCGTACCTTATTGATCATTTTATCGAGATTGACTGGAGAGAGCCCTCTCCTGTCCTCGTATGGTTAGCTACGAGGCTGAGCTTGGTTTGATGTTGCCACGAGTTTTGCCTTCCTCAGCCTGAGGCAGATTCGAGCGCTAACAAAGTTTATGATACATCGTTAGAAAGATATACCTAAGGAATACAACTATTTCCACAAATTTAAATTTTGGAACTAAATCATAATCACCAGACAAACGATGCTCAAAAAACATCGTTTAGGGCCTCAAAATGGCTCTGGAATTTCAGGACCCAAAAAACTGCTAAAAATAGCAAGTTGTGCCAAAAATGAAAAAATAAAAGAGACAATGGTGGGGCCCCAAGTGGAATAGGTAGGTGGACACCAATATACACCTTTATCAGTAATGATGTTTGAACCAGATTTTAATCCGCGCGTTAACGAAACTTCCAGATAAAATTAACCGTAGCATGGCAGGTTATAAGTATAGCATATTTTCTGATGGGTTACAAGCTAGAGGTTAATTTTAATGTTGTGGTTTGTTGCGATGCCATGTGATAACCTTCCATGGGACCATTGGCGAGTTGGGACCATCGACGGTCCCAACCCCCAATGATGATTTGAATCAACCTTAAATATAACCTTTGGCCCATAGAGGTTAAAACTTGATGCGCAATGCATGTGGTGTGGTAGGTGGTTTCTCTACCGGAGGTTGCAGGGTCCAGCCTTGCGGACCTCCATAAAATTTTAATAAACCTTCCCGTGGACACGTGGCAGCCTCAGGGCTTGCCATGTGTCACCCTCCTATTGGCTCTTAAAAAAACACATACAACCCTTAAACAAATCATATAGCACCACTTGCCATCCACTGGTTGGCCCGGAGAAAAGAGATATTCTTCGAAATATTCATTTTTGCTGACTGTGCATCCTCCATGCTGACTGTGCATTCTAGTCAACCTTGTCGCAAAATTTAGTTGTTTGGGAATTCGATCAGAACATGATATATCCCTCATACGACATTGGTTTTTTGAACCGTTCATGGCGCGGGAATCAGGAAGACGAGATATACGCAACCATCCTGGTTTCAACCCAATACTGTAACTTTCAATTTTGAGAAAAAATTATGAACTCCTGATCACTTATCCAAACCTTCCTATACTTGATGTTAGGGCTAAAAGATTCCATATTGAACCTACAATCATGAGATATTTGCCCATAGTTGTGGAATTTTTAACATTCAATGTTGGGACTATATGATTGAGATAATGACATATACTTTGTGTTGGCAAATTCATTTTGAAATATGCCTTGTGATCCTGCAATATTGCTTTTAGGGTTTTGATAATGACTTTGATAGTCAGCCTTGTCATACATTCTACAATTCCTATCCATATGCCTAAAGTTATAACATGGAAAATAATAACCATTAAACATGCTAGGATACCTAGATGCATTCTGTTGTCCTGAAGGGATTCTGAAGTCATTCTTCTTTGAAGGTTGTGAAACCTTTTGTTGATTACTTCTTGGAGAAACAACATTTTGAACCTTCTTTTTTCCTTCATTTCGATTTAGCCTCTGAGGGATCCTGCTGTCATTATTTCTCATTGAGTACTTGAAGCTTGTGCCTTCCTCATATGGAGCTTCACTTGCTTTTTTTTTTTTTTATCTTCAATTTATCCATGTCATTATTCTTCCTTTCGTCTCCAACAATTTCTCCTTCTCGAGCTTATCAATTTCAGTTAGGCAACATTAAGTTATTTTTTCTTTTGAGTAATATCTTCCTAAAATCGACTTTTCAAGACTTTTCTTCTTTCTTCTGCCTCCTCTACTTGCAACTTTAGAAGAGTGACCTTTTCTGCTACTCTCTTGAGATCTTGTATTTGTTCCTTCTTCCTTTCATTTTCACTTCTGAGGCTACTAAATTTCTGCTTAAGATGCATCTAGTTCCTTTTGTTTTGATCAAATCTAGTTACTTACTCCTAATCAGATTCCTTTAATTGGATTTCTAGGTCTTTCTTTTTATTTTCTGATTCCTACACTTGAAGTTTCAAGAGAGAAACTTCTTCATTGAGTGTGTGATTTTCATTTTTTATGTTCTTCCATTATTTGAAGGCACTAATTAATTCTTTCTCCACGTGCTCTTCTGCTTCTTATTCTTCATCATTGTTAGATTACTTGATATGAGGATCTTCTTGAGTTGAATCATCATCATCTTGATCTGCATGCTTATTTGAGTAGATATTATGGACCCTCTTCCAAATAAATTTGGTGGTTGAGCACTCACCAAATCTGGTAGGTAAAGAAAAAGATACACAATGATAGATATTTTCATATCAAGAACAAAAGGGGTTAGTAGAGATTGAAGATGAACAACGTTAGAGAAAAATTTATGGAGACAACATTGAAGAAAGTCATAGAGAAGTTCAGGATGTATCTCTTCAAGTTTGTAAAAGGAAACTTAGAGGTATACTTGATAGGTTTTATTTTTTTTTCTAAGTGTTCATTTAATCATTTTTGAGGGATTTTTTCAAGTTTTAGAAACAATTAGAAATTGGGAAGAGACAAGAGGACATATGTTTTACAGAATTGTGAATCAAGACAATGTGGAGATAGTGAAGGAGGAGATGGTCAGAGGAACCTAGCTCAAGGTATTTCAGAAAGCTTAGAGGAGGCTATAGGAAGTCAAGGATGAGAAGACAATCGAGAAATTTCTATGGAATATGAGGCATTAATGTCTCATACAATCCAGGAAATTGAAAGGTAACTTGTGAGGAAAATTACGAGGAAGGAAAAATAAACCAAAGCAATGATAATAGTGAAGTAGAATAGGAAGTTATTTTTCGAAATAGTGATGATGATGCTCAATATAGTCAAGAAAATTCAAATGATGAAGAAGGAGCTCATGTGAATGAATAAGTGGGGTCTGTACATTTGTTGAGAATGATAAAAGAAGAGAAGTAGGAATATTTGAAGCTAAGGAAATGATGATTGCAGATGAGAATCAATACTTAGAGGAAATTTCTGAGGATTTCAATGAAGGACCTGAATTGTTGGAAAATGTGTTACAACAACCTGGAAGTAAAGTTGGAGAGATTGAGGTAATGAATTCACCAATAGTAAATTCCATTTTCTTGAATAAACATGAATTTATGGTAAGAAAAGGTAGAAAGAATTTTTTTTTTGAAGACTACAATAGGATTCGAAGAAAGAATCCTTTCCAATATAATACGATGGAAACTAAATTTTTAGGACTAGTTGAGATTGGAGAAAGATCAAATCAACATAAGGATTTTGTAAACAAAGGATGGAGTAATATTTTTAAGCAAATAAGAAAACACAATTATAGGAAAATTCAGCCCAAAAGTGCAAATTAATTTTTCATGTAATTTCCATGTCATATTGTGTAAACCAATCAAAATTCTTTAAATTTAAAATAAAGGCACATGTAAATATTTTGGAGGGAAAAGAAGAAAACTATTTTATTTGTATTTTTAGATTATCTCCTTATAGGCTTACTCAAATTTCAAGTGTAGACACTCATTAGATGAAAAATTAAATTCCACAGCCAACGAGTACCCAGTCCTAGTAGAATAAATGAAAGGAAATAGTGCATTCTCACTCACTGAGAATACATCATCCGAAAAGACACAACCTTCATGGATTCCTAGGATCCTTAATAGTAATTTTCATGATAAAATATATAATTCCATAATTGTTGCCCAAGAGTTCCAAACCAAGCCCAATTGGGAACTCCCTCCTATTGCAATAGAAAAAATATATGATCTTCCCATGTTTCAGTTTCTTGCTGCAAGTCTATTTCGTTTTACCTCTGTAAAATTTTCCAATTTCTCTATTTAAACCAATATATAAAATACATTTGATCAAAAAAGAAGAAATTAAATGGGGATAAGCTCAATAATACAATTATATGTTAATATTTGTAGCTTGGGAGGTAGTCCAAACTCTAGGCTACGAGTTTTTGGAGGAGTTGGCACACAAAAGTAGCTTGTGGGCTAAGAATCCAGGCCCGTGGAATTTTCACCCAAGAATGTGGGTGTGAAACCGTGATGAGACTTGGTAAATTGAAATTTGGAGGTGGTAGGTCACCCCTAGAGGAAGATCAGACAACTTGAAGCACTGAAAAATGCCTTTTAGAAATGATTAAAATAACATTTAAAAGTTGTATGGGCAAAATTTTCTAGAGAATTCAAGTCGACATTGACTTAAGGAGACCCATTATTGGGATAGATGTTTCCCTAAGGAAATATATAATTATAGGAGAGATGGAAGGCTATTGATCACATACAAGGAGCAACATTTCAAAGGCAGAGACTTCTGATCTAGCTACAGACACCAAGAAGCCTAGTGAAGTGGAAGTAAAGCCCTAGTTTTGGTGTGTTTTCTTTATGATAGGTAGGCCGATATTGGTAGAAGCTAGACATAGAAGGAGAAGTGTTGTTTAGGAAGATATTGTGCATATATAGGAGGTTTTTTTATTCATATTGGGCCAGATATTCTTTGTAATATTGTAGGTGGGTAGGTGTTGTCTTCAAGAGGGCCGAGAAGTTTGGGAGGAGCCTAAAATCTAGGCCGCATGCTCAAAAATAATAACATAGGAGAGAAGTCATGATCTTGAAGGAGAGAGAAGGTTTTAAGGTGTGTTTCATACTTTGTTTAGGACACACACAATGTGTGAAATTTTATAAGTGTGGATATTTTTTTTTTAGGAGGCCAAGGGGGTCTAGGAGGGAGCCCAACCTGGGAAGCATGCATAGAAAATAACAACTTGTAGATTGAGATTGTTCTGAGGAAAAAACACATAGTTTGGGAAGGGTATTATAGAGATGATTTTTTCCCTAGCTAGACCTACAAACCCTTAGTAAACGTGCATAAGAGCCAAGGAAAAAATGAGTAGTGAGCATATATGTTGGTCTCGTTTTCTTGACTTTGTTTGCTAGGGATGAGGCAATTACAAAAGGAGTTTGGACAATACTTTTGAGGACACCCTAAGGATAAAATTACATCAAAATTTTCTTATGTGCCATGCCAAGAAGAGCAACAAAATGTTACTTCTTGGGATTATGTGATTTGCAGGTGGATGGTGTCTAGGCTGGACAATTTAGTGGTTTTGTATTGTACTCTCATGGAATGTTGGAGGGTAGCATGAGAGTGGAAAAAATTTGATTCCTAAGTGAAGTGAGTTAAGAAGGAATTTAGACCTGCTATAAGTGGTAGAGATGGATCCTAAAGAACAAATTGTGGAGGATTGTAGAGGATTGATTTAATCCTTAAGGAACAAGTCTCTTGAAGGACTAAGGGATTGTCAGAAGTGGTAGAAGAAGAGCTCAAAGGTTTGATAAGCCTAAATAATTTTGTAGCATAAGAGTTTCCTTGTGGAGAAGGACATCTATAACAAAAGTTGGGCATTATTTCATGCACTAGGTTCATTTTTGGAGAAGGAAATTTGATAGTGATAGTGGGAAGTGCTCCGACCCAAAGTGTGTCTTCATCAGGAAACACAAGAAGGAACTAGTGGGAAGAAAGTACCAAAATATTTGAGGATAAGCAGTGGGTAGTTAAGAGTTTTTCACAAATGAAGTTGTGAATAACTCAATGGGAGTCTCGATGTGTTGATGCATTGAACGACTGATGGTCAATGAGATAACAAGTGGAGCTAACTTCAGTGACCTAATGGGGCTAGTTCATTGATAGAGATGGAGTTGCATCATTGCATATCAAGAGCCAAAGGATAGGGTAGATGTGTACAAGGTACAACCAAGGTAGTTGTGAGGAGCTCTACATCAAATAGACAGTCAATGTACTTTTTTTAGGGTAGATTGGTAATCAAAGGACAAAAAACAAGCCCTAGTTATTTTCATCTTGTATCAGTGGATGTATGAGGGCCATTGTCCTCTATACGAGAGCCCTAGACAGTTGTATTATCAGTTTGATTAATATGACAAATTTGGGTTAGTCTATAAATTTGTAAAAAGTTTTTTATATTTGTGCACATGTTGATTTATTTCTATTTATTGTTCCAATGTGCAAAGTAGTTTGTTGTGATAATTGGATTAGTAGCTTCAATGATTGTAATATTCTAACATAGACTCCAATATTATGGAAAAACAACATTATATACAACTCGACATGATCTATTTTGGAATAAATCATTTAGTCCACCCAAGACTTAATCTTTCATGTCTCACCTGTGTTATAAAATCTCACCATAATAAATTGACAGATGCTTTATTTGGAGTATTTGAGGACCCTCTTCATAATGTACTTGCCTAGTCTTCAATTATATGAACCTATCAAGTCTCTCTAATAGTTACTCATATTAATGAATTATTACAAGCACACATCCAATTTTTTGGCTTTAATATGACCCCTTGTTCTGACATTTCCCATATTTATACCACTATTTTCCTTCACTTTGTATCTACAACTATGCCATATCTTAATCCTAAATTGCTTAACCATGCACAATCTGAAGGTTTGTTGGTTGGATTTATAAATTCTCCTCCCATAGCCCTTGTATTTTTAGAACTGATTCTTCTTGAGAAGTGGATACATACATACCAACCATTAAGCCAAAAATACCTTATAGAAAGTGAACCTTGAATATTGCAAGTTGTTGAAACAAATACTGGCCCAATAATTAGATTACAATATGCTTCCTCTTAAAGTCCAATATTTTCTCCCGAATTTCTAAGATTAGGACGATCACAATCCAAAAAATCCATTCCTACTCCTTGTATAGCCATTTCTAATTATGATCATTGCTTCTAGGTAAAGTCACATAGATTACTTCCTTCTTCTCCCTATAAATATTGATCATAAGAATCTAAAGTATCTTCTTCATAAAAAAAAATCCATGATGTACAAATGAGAGTTTTTTAAGTTACCAAATATCTTCTTTCTACAACAAACGATCATAATGGGTAGCATTTACACTATCCAAAACACATTCAGATGATAATTCCGGCTAATGAGATGAAGATGTTGTCTAGTGCTCTTACTAGGTAAAAGGAGGGTGAAATAAGAGTATATTTTCAATAAAGAAAGCTTAGCCCTGGGAATTCTACTCCAAAATTTTATATAGAGCATTAGTGTCAGATATTGTATTCCTGCACTATAGAAAAACTTGATAAGTAGAACCATATAAACTTATCAAGTTAAAAAACTATAACAACCATAAATCTCTTTTCCTTGCACAAAATATTGATGATTTGGCTCAAGATGTTATAAAGACTAAAGAAATTTTGGATGAATTGTGTCCTTTAATCAATTCTCTTGATGAATTGTAAAGAAAAAATTAGTAGAGCATAGAAGATATCTAAGCAAAGTATTCTATCATTATGTCTATTTTTGCTGAATTGAAGGCTTCTCTACCAGATATAGAGCCATCATCTCCAATACATATTGGAGAATTTAAAAATCAAGTTTTAAAGTCTCCATTTCTTAGTTCTTCTGATACAATTCATAAAAAACTAATTTATGGGCCAGTTGAAGTAGAAAAAAATAAAGAAAGCACTTGTATTGGCTTATGAAAAATTTGAATTATTATAATCTATAATTCCTCAAATAAATATGGTTAAGAGGGAGGAAGATACAAAATCCTCCAAGAAAAGGGAACATCATGGATTCAAAAATTTTGAGGTTAAAATGCCAAGAACCACTAGTGAAATAAAGGTTCTAAAAAGTTTAAACATGCATGGGAAAACTGGTGTAAAATGAAGTATGGCTCAAATTCTTGGGTTCCCTATGACCCTCTAATATTGATAATTATCTTGCTCGAAGCAATGAAAATCAAGTTCCTGCTCGTATAATTAATCTTACTTTCAAATCAAAAGATGAATTTTTGATGGCTATTCAAAAACTAAATGCATGGGTCGTGAAACAAAAATCCTAATATAAGAAACACATTTCATGGAAATAATTAGCATTAATAATTACTTGGGGATTCATAGGAGTAGTCAGATTATGGTGGGAACAACTCTAACATGAAGATAAAATAAGTATTATGGAGTCTGAAAAACCAATGGAGGAATTATCTAAAGAATTAATGAATGATTTTTATGGTATTACTCCTCCCCCAACTGATCAATATGCTTAGTTTAATATGTTACAAAGAATTTGCAATATTAACAACTTTTTGATTTTTATTGCACAATGTAAAGTCTACTATATAAGACTCTAAATCCTGATAATAATGCTTATCTCAAACACTATTTGGTAGCCATGCTAGATAGGCTTCCTGATCTTTTCAAAGAAAATATGGAATTAGATCAAATAAATATTGAAGATCTTTCTTTGGAAGAACTACAAGATAAAATTATACTTTCATTACAAAAGGAGTGTCTCATAGGAAGGGTCCGAAAGAATAAAAAAAAGTAGTTAGAGTTTAATTCCGATATCTGCAATAATTATGCCAAGGCTTACCATTTTGGTTTTCATAAAGGAAAAGAGAAAAAAAATAAACAATCTTCTTCTTTTATAGGTAATAATTTCTCTTGCAACCAAAGTAAATATTCTTATTCAAAGAGATATAAATTCTTAAGAAAGAAGAGATTTACTCCGACCAAACAAAATTTTATTTTCAGTAAAATAAGTCCATTGAAGACTTCTATTTGCTTTATATGCAAGAAGAAAGGTCATTGGGCCAACAATTATCCTAAAAAATAGAAGTCTAAGCACTAACATAAAATCCTAGATATTTTCCATTTTACCTATGAACCAAAGGAATGGGAACAAGTGTCCCATTACAATTATGATGGTGAATATTTTTTAGTCCCTGCATCGTCCTATGATCTGAAACTGACGATATATTACATCAGTTTGGAAAAGTTACTTTTTCTAATGGTTTAACTTCTTCCTATTCATATCATAATTTTTGTTCGGATGGTTTGATGTTCACTAATGTTTCTTCTTTAAAGCATTCATTACCCTCCTCCAAAAATCCCAAGCTTCACTTATGTTGGTGGTTTTAATCTTCTCCATTGATATCAAGAACACATTGATTGAATCACTGATCAAATCATATCCCTGCAATATCCTAGTGTGGTGGATTCTATATATTATTATGAAAAACATATGATTCTTGATCAAATACCTAATTCCATTCTTACAACTACTTCAATAGAACAAGCTCAAACTACTATGTATTATCAGATTTCCTCATAAAATATAGAAGACTAGTTAGAAATGCATATAAGGCAGAAAGAAGCGAGTTTAAAAATAAAATAAATACACTCAGGAAACTTATAAGGTCTATTAAGGACTAAATTGGAGAACTAGACAAATTAAGGGCACAATTAACAGAGGTATTGGCTAAAAAAATATAGAGCCAATTAGAAGATATTCTGGATAATGAAATACTCGATTAGGAAGATAACATTATCAATGCTCTAATGCTTGATATAAATGGGTTTGATGACAAAGTTGTGGAAATTAAGGTGAAAGGCCATAAAAATATTGATTAGATTCAAAAATTTATACACATTCCATGAATAGTTGTGCTAAATATGGGGGAATACTCGAATAATATTGGCATCCAACATAAGTGAATTTTAGGGAAATCAATAAAGTGGTCATGCCAATAATTGCATTTTCTCGTGGTTTTCCAATTATTTTGAATGGTGTTTCCACTTGTGTAAATCTATATTCTTTTGATGTTGATTCTAATATCCATTTGGGCCAAGACTTTGTTCAAAGACACAAACTAGTCATAATTGAACAAGAAGTTTTATATTTCATATTCAAGGTATGGCAGTAAGAATTTAATACAAAAGTGATATTATAGTAAGAATATTTCACAAGCATCAAGATGTGATAGAAGGATCCCTAGAAAAAATGTTAAAGATAAATAAGATAGTAAAACATGCAGAACTACATGGTCAGGAAGAGCTTGGAGATATTGCACAAAAACTGAAGCAATACTTTCCATATGACTACCTAGATGCATTTTGGTCTAAAAAATATTATTTTTTAGATCTCCCTTATAAATAATATTTTGCATGGAATACCCTAGAAAGCCTAAACAAATTCAATGTCTCCATAGGAACTACAAACTTTCAATATATATCGAATAATTATTGAAGAGAATAATAAGTGAAGAAAGTAGAAGTCCTTGGGCTTCCCCCACATTCTATGTCTATAAAAATTCATAACATAAAAGGTGAAAGAAGAGATTAGTAATAAATTACAAATATCTTAATGATGCATTGATCCCTATCAGGTATCCTCTGCCCTCAAAACAACTATTATTTGCAATTTTTTTTCCAAAATATATATATTTAGTAAGTTTGATCTAAAAAGTGGATTATGGCAGATAGGTATAACACCTAAGGACAGTTTTTTTTTTTTTTTTTTGGTGGTTCCCTTTGGTCAATACCAATGGTGTGTCATGTCGATTGGATTGAAGAATTCTCCATCATAATTCCAGAAAAGGATGGAAGATATTTTTAGGGGTCTTGATTTTCTTATTGTATACATTGATGATCTATTAATCTTCTCCAAGGACATAAAAGAGAACAAGGACCATTTGCAAATTGTATACAACAAAATTTTCAGTCATGGCTTGGTATTATCCAAAACTGATTCTAAATTTTCTATTGGGAAAACCAATATAGGCTATCTTGGCCTTATTTTATCACAAGGCAAGGTAGAAGTCCAAGGTCATGTTTTAAAATCCTTACATGAATTTCCTAATCAGATACTAGAAAGGAAGAAATTGCAGAGGTTTCTTGGTTGTCTAAACTACATCAGGGAGTTCTATGACAATCAAACTAAAGATGTTAAATTTTTTCTATAGGGATTGAAGCCAAGAATTCCATGGGCTTATAAAATGACAAAAGCAGTCCAAATTAAGAAAAAAAAAGTCCAGCGTATTCCAAAGTTTCATATTCCAAATTTAGATCTTCCATTTATTTTAGAAACAAGTGCCTCATAAAAAGTATGGGCAGGGGTTATGTTACAAAAACATACCAAGAGAGAATAAATTTGTATGTACTCATTAGGGAATTTCAAAGACGCAAAAACACGATACCCTCCCTCTCATAAAGAAATTCTTGTAGTAAAATATAACATTAAGAGATTTTGAATTTTCCTTAAACCATTTAATTTTACTATAAGAACATATTTAAAACATATTAAGGGTTTGCTCACAAATCAAAGACTACTTGAGCAGGGTAATCATCGAGTATTAAGGTGGAGTTTATGACTATATGATTATGATTTTTATATAGATTACAAATCCAGTAAAGATAATTGCATTGCAAATATTTTAACCAAATAAGGAAGCAAAGTCTAAGAAATCTAAGTCTTAACAAGAGGATATTAGGTTACAACATCTCTTCCTAGTGCCCCACCAGGATACATATAAGCCCTTATCTGCAATTCTTGTACATATCGTTTGTGTTGGTCTTGCGTTGCAAAAATCCTTTATTTTCTAACCTTATTATTCCCTTTTAAAATCCTTAGTTATTGGGTCAATAAGAAAAATTATGATTGGTATTATAGATCCCTAAATATAGTATGTAGTCATAACCATAATCCATCTATTCACTGTATCCTTATCCTTGACCCATACCTCAATCATATGTATTATTGTTCATTATTTAGATATGTAAAAAGATATAAAAATTTTCTATAGTCATGTCCTGTAATGAGATTACCAATCCCTATAATCTATGTATTCCATGGTTGATAATCCTTATATATAAGTGTTTTCCCAAAAATGAGTATATCATAAACCTCATTGGTCCTCAATCCACTTATCTAATTTTATAGGATATGGGAGAAGCTACAAGATTAGAGGCATGGTTCTAGTTTCAATTGAATTTTCTTACATCAGAATCAGAACTCGCACATGAAAATATACTTGGCATCCCACATTTTGAAATAAGTAGTTATTTGTATGGTGAAAAATCAGTACCATTTAATGAGTAGGTTTCCAACATGTATTTATCATCCTTCTTCTATAATTTCAATATTTATGGTCCACACTAGGTTCATGATCTTAATAACCCATGAGATTATCTTGATACCTCTTCTAATGAAGAAGCATGATGGACCCTCCATTGTAGAAAAAATAAAAATATTCTAAGTGTTATGTTACATGGTTTTTTGGGTGACCATTATCACTCCATTTTGTATTATCCGGTTTTCGTGGGTTGTCTGGTCTGACACTATCCACTATGTAACTTATTTTTGGTACAATATTCTATTGTGGATAATATTTGATGTACTACCATATTGTTCCCACCAACAAATATAATCTTAAATAGTAAATCGAGAGGCTTCCTTCAACGCCTCACCTTTTGTATAAATAAGGTGTGAAACTTGGCATTTGAGCATCACATCCTAGAGAGCCTTCAAGAGTTTTTGTGCTTCCAGTGTGTCTACGTCTTATATACTATGTGTCATAAAGTATTATAGGACAAAAGTGTATGCTCTCATCTTGCCTTGTCAAAGGATCCTAATGAACCAAAGCTTTCTGAACTTATGAAGTCTTAAAGGTCATGTATATTCAAAAGTGTATGGTCTCCTATTGCCTCATCATAGGATCCTAAGGAGAATTTTTTTTTCAAAGCCCTGTAATTCTCATATAATAATAATAAGAATTATCTAACTAATAATATTGTATCTATTCCTACGACTGTTTACATTATCGTGGATTTCCCTGTTCCCTGTGACTTGTGTACCATTGATAACTTCTGTCACTATTATAGTCTGCTATATCTAATATATATTGTGTCTAAGTCTTTCTATGGGTACTCCTTGGATGTGGAATTTAATTCTACATCCAACGAGTGTCTACACTTGAAATTTGAGTAAACCTATAAGGACCTAAGCCAAAAATACAATTAAAAAAATAGTTTTCTTCTTTCCCTCCAAAATTCATAACTCTTATTTTAACATTTTAACTATTATTTTATTTATTTTCCTTAGGAGGTTAATTTTAGGCCATATTTTCCTCTAATGTGGATCCTTGTGGTGGATTTTTATAGTAGCTATATACCTTGAATATTTGTGAAGGGAAGTGGGATATAACTCTTGTAACTCTCACACATCATATGTTGATAGCTGAATGGAAGAAGTTGCTTCAAGGCAACAAAATGTATAATAATCAACATAGTTTATAGATGGATAAAATGGAGAATGTTTTATCAAGTGACAAGTATCGAGGAGATAGGTTGAATATGACAAAGGAAAAATGAAGAAAGAGTGAAGACAACTAAAAGGAATATAAAATAAATGAGGACATGGATGAATTCATTTGGCTTGAAAATGACTTAGATTGCAGGAATGTGAGATGGTTGATAAAGAAGTGCAGCAGTGAAATTATGGGAGAAAAGATAGCAATAGAAGGACATGACAATTTTATTGTGTCATTTTACTATCAACAACATTAAGATTCAAATAAATTAAAGGTGGAGATAAATGCTAAGTAAAAATTGATTTTAAAGTTTAAAAATTCACATGTTAATTAGATTTTACAGAATGGAGATGTGTTTATTGGCGTAATTGGAAATGAACATAGAATTATTTGAAATGGAAATAGTCAGGTACCCATATTGAGCCAAGCATATGAGGCTTGAAATGAAAAAATGAGAGTTGTTGAAGCGGTGAAAGATGACTAGAAATACAAAGTTGCAATATGTAACCAGATTTTCCATTAGATCAACCAGGAAGTGAAAATCAAGGCATTATTGGAGAAGGTAAAAATGTGGTTGAATGCAACATGAGTACAATGAACTATAGGCACAACTTTGAATTTGTTGCAGTAAAGGGGAAAAATATGGAGAAATGTTTTTATATTTTTAGTTGTAAGGATGAAAGGGTCCCACTTGAGAAAATGGATATGTGGACAGTGGAAGAAAAAAAGGATTTGTATAATATAACCTATACAAGTCAACAAGACTAGGAAACATGGATTGTTACACCAGAGGAATTAAAGGAAGCATCTTGGAGACAATAGATGGTGATAGAAGCTAAAAAATTAATAGCTAAGAGAGAATGCATGGAGTAGAATTTTGAATATTTTGGAACCTTATTAAACCATTTGTGTAAGTTCCAAAAGTTTCTTCAAGGAGTAATGTGTCCAATTCAAAGAGGTAGTAGTAAAAAACAAGCAAAAAGTAAAAGGAGAAGGATCGAGGATAAATACTCTCAAGTGAATGAGAAACGACAATCACTATAGCTATGAGCATATCATTGATAATGGAAATTGGAGTAGTGAGTTTTCACAAAACCAAAATCACGTTTGGGATCATGGATGGTTATAGGCTATAATAAAACAACAATAAAACAATAAAAAAAATTTCAAGCTACAACATAAAACTTGGGATCCTGAAGGACTTCAACAACAAAAGGCTCATAATTAGGAAATCATGAAAAAATTGTTCCTTGTGAGTATGATGAAAGAGTTTCGTAAAAATAAAATGATTGAGAAGGTCAAAACATTTTACCATAGGGGTTGGTTCTTCAAAATGTGGATTTGGTTAGATTAGGAGAATTATTTGTTTTCCATGTAATCTATTTATTTTTATTAATTTGTTTGAGAGGTTGTGTTTGAAGCAAAATTTGATCATTTGATCCACTATTCATGGATCTGGAAGGAATTCCACTTATGTATTTATTTATTCCCTAGTTTAATGAAATAAGCACTGGAGAGCGAGTGTAGTGTGAATTGAATTATTATATGCCATAAACTAGTCCTTCTTCAATCTCATATATATATATTTGGTTGAATGCACACTTGTATATTATTAAAATTGTAGGGTATTGTGTTGTCGCCGAGATTTATTTAATCCATGTAACCAAGATAGAGGCATTCATGTCCATATAATAACCCCTGGATAATTTTATGTTGAAACCCTTCAGGATAGAAGATTGGAGTATGTAGTGGAGGAAGTGATAGGGTCTGTAAGAACCAAAGAGCCAAGTTCTGAAGACAAAGGAAAAAGAGGTGATATATTAGTCATTTTTCCATTTTTCCATAAGTTTTTCATTTGATAGGAGTTGGGATACGAAACCAAATTTCCTTCAACATGTATTCTTCAAGAGATAGGATGGGGGTGACGTATCCCTAGAGTCCTTTCACCACAAGGTTAAAATAGTTGCACACAAGGAAAGCACCAGGATAACACAAACCAATATGTTGTGGAAGAGTTAATGGCACAGAGAGTGCTAGGATGAGGTAAAATTAATGTATTATACAATAAGGAATTAAGTGGAAAAGTTAACACACATCATTAAAATACTAAAGCCGAGGACCACTTAGATAAAACTTGAGGGCAACGATTGATGGAAATATTCACATCCCAAAATCTGTCTCCTAGAAGAAAAGCATTTGCACATTATTTATAAGAGTTGAGGTGACACGGATCTCGGGTTACGTGTAAAGATAAAAAAGATTGAAAGTTCAGGGTTATGTGGAGAAATTTTATTGGATGATGAGACTAACAAGGGTTTGGGAGTGTTGTTGATTCCTCCTAGAGGTAAAGACTTGCACAATTTTAAAAATATATTGGAAAAACAACTAATGGGAGCTAAAAAAAACAATTTGTGGGGATAATACATGTTCCCCAGACTCTGTCTTCCTGAGGATCCCCTTTGTGTGCACTTTTGGGACAAGTCAGGGTGACGTGGTCCTAAGAGGACATGTCTTGACAGATAAAAAGTTGCATACCAAACTTAAAGGACTAGACCTAGGTTTTGAGACTTGGTGGTATTGCGAGAAGTGGGGGGGAAATGAAAGTGATGTGAGATTATAAAGGGGAGCCTGATATATAATAGATATATGCGCTTGGTCTTAAAAACCATAAAATAAAACGAATTGAGCCCGATGGTTTTTATACAATATGGTAAGCCCTCTAAGTTTCCAACTATGTGTGTGTGTGTATATATATTTGGCTTTGGGAATATATAATAGAGGATCTCAGCAACAGTGGTACTTTGGGGATTTTGGGTGATATATATATATATAAACCCATTGAGTTTGCAATGGTACTAAAGTGGACTTGAGGGTCTAAATATTAATTTGACCAACATGTTCAGAGTGAATTTAAACTCTAGGCCTGCATCATATCACCTTATGTAGTGGAAGACAATTAGGGTGTCAACAGATATGCATGGCTCGAGAATAAAAAATACAAATTTAATGAACTTGGAAATCAGAGCCAAGTTATTATGAAGAATGATTATAGAAATAATAGAATGGTGGAAGGATATTTCATGGAAGAAATAATTTAGAGTTGCAAGAAAAAATTGCATAGAGAAATAGATGGAGTCACAAAAAGGCTCACAATTTTTGAAACTTTTGAAAGCAACAAACCCCCTAGTAAGATGAAAATTCACATGTATTTCAAGGAATGGAAAGGATATCTTGATTTTAGAAGATAACATAATTTGGAAGGAAAAAATCATTGATAAAAGTGACCTGGCTCATCTTAGACATTAGATGGAAAATGCTAACTTGAAAATCCTATACGATATTATGAGGAAAAATTTGGAAATTGGATAAGATGGAATTTTAAAGTTCCCCCAAAGCCTCCACCACCTATAATCCATGTTATATCTCATTCCCTTAATGGTCACACCCCTTGGAATTTGATAGAAAAATACTATAGGGATGGGGAGAATCCACTTATTTTTTCAAGGATGGCTATATCTTGTTGTTAGCTTCTCTCCTAATGTCTCAATGTCACCGTATTTAGAAGAAAATATGGAACAATGATGGGCTTCCTAAGATCAATATTTTTTTTTGGATTGTGATAAATGGGGAGTTGTTAACTATAGAAAAATTAAGGAAAAGAGGGGTCCAAGGGCCCTATTAAAGTGAAATGTGTATTGCAACAAAAGAAAAAATTAGACATTTATTCTTTGAATGCAATATATCAAGAGAATATCGATATATTCCTTTGTTGGGATAATGCTATGACACAATGGATATCCTCATGAAGAGAGATATTCATGTACTAGAGTAGAAAATATCAAGGATCCTTTAAAAACAAATATATCTTTAGAAGCGTGCATACTACATTTCCAAAGATAATTTATTTGAAGCTTTGGTTGGAAAGGAACAAGGTGATTGTTTATAATGTTTAGGATGAGATTTCATTGATAGTATCCAAATATAAATCCCTTATAGTAAAGTATATCATAACTAGAAAAAGGAATTGAAGATAAAACCTTGGATAATGTGGGAGATATTTGGTTAAAATAATCTAGTCTATTTTAATAATCCACCTCTTCAATCCTTTATAGGCTATTATTATATCCTCAATGGAAAATCACAAAGGAGAAACCATGATTTCATAATTGGGAGTTGCAATCCAAATTATTATCTATTTTCAATAGAGCTTCTAAGAATTATTCAGGGGTAGCAAGAGAGGAGGGGAAGTACTCATGAACCCAGAGGAAGTTCAATAATTTCCTATGAATAAGGCCTTGTCATCTATTAAATAATTTGTTTAAAGCTTACACTCTCTTGTATGGCATATCATTGAAAAAGAAGGAAAATATGAGATCTCTATGAGCCTTCAAGGATTCAATAACCATCATAAAAAAAATGATTAGAAAGTCCATTATTGTAGGATCCATATTAAAAAATGTAATATTTAGAATAAAGTAAGAAATAAAATCTTTCACTAGAGACTCATTCTTCCACATTAAGAGGTGACTGAATGAGGAGTTTTATTAATGGGACAATTGAGTATCTCTACTCCTAACGATTTAATGGTTTTCATAATCATATAAGCGATAACCAAACACATTATACCATATCCAATAAAGGTACACTTCTTTGATTTTTCCTCAAGATTTATTTTCTTTTTTTAATTAATATGTGAAAATGCTTCACAACCAAAGATATTTGGAAATGAGTAGTGCTTTACAAGAACATGTTCAACTGAAGCCCCGCCATCGGAAAACCTACGCAGAAAAATACAACTGATATCTCAAGTACATGATGTATATGCGGTATGGGCGCAGCCATCCGAAACAGAGTACACTATAATCCGGATCTAGGGTATGGGCGCAGCCATCCAGCGAGGATCAAATAAATAGACTCAGGTATGGTCGCAGCCATCCAATCAGTGAGTCATGTACATAATGATAATAATCCACAATCGCAGCCTGGATTACAACATACACAATCCAGGGTCTTGCGCTCCATCTTGACCCAAACAAAGTACAAGTTCAAGCATACGAATATGTGAGCTGAAGTCGAACATGCCAGAACATCGTCTGATTACCAGCCAATGATGAGAGATGTTAATAGACGCGAGAGGAACCACCAATAATGACGATGGCCCTCAAGGTACTACAGGTACACCTAGGACATGTGAATCCATTGAGCTGTTAAACACCCAGCAGCAGAATCGTTCGATCGGAGGCCAATGATGAAAACCCCATGTCGAATGCGACGAACCTGCCATTGAGGCATGCAGGCTCCAAGGTACCATAAAGGAGTCTCTAGATCAACTTCTCGGATAATGAGCTGAAGTCGACAAGAAGTGACCCTGATCGAAGGTGGGTCATAATGTTTCCCACATCATCGACACGAGACAGAGGAACATGATGTTTTTTTTTTCAATCAGGATCGTATGAGAATCAGAGGAAGTTTGATATTCGCAGAGGCCAACTTCTCTTGAACATATAAACGGCACGACATTCGACTTGGCAGTATTTGACATCAACGGATCAGAGGTCATGGTGACGAGGCATTGAGCAGAGGAGAGGTCAAAAAGGATTATCCAAACCCACGGAGGCAAAGTGAAGAAATGAGATGAGATGTCCCCAACCCGACATGAATGCAGGCAAGTTCCATGTTCAAGAGCGACATACTGCCGACGACAACGATGATGGTTCCATTTTTCCCCCACCATTTCTGGCAAGTACCCCAATTATTTTTTATAACAAGCTTGAAGGGGATAGCATATGCTTGTAATATAAGTCCGCCCTTCGGTCGAATCCATCCTAGTGCATTTAACGAGTCCTAGGAAGGAGGAACTCGGAGAACGTCATTTCGACTGGATCCGATGTCATCAAGGTTTAACGAGTTTGACAAAGGGAGAACTCGGCGTCTTTTCATGTTTAGAGAGTTTGAAAAGACAGTAGAAAAGTAAACTCCATAGGTCCCTTTTCGTAAATAGTTCCTCAGATCCGAAAAGGTAGAAAACAATATCTGAGAAAACCTCCTAGTCGCGATAGGCTAGGGTATTCCTTTTTCGTAATCAATCCATCCCAGCCCGAAAAAGGGGTAAACGTATACTGGGTAGATGTCGATTCGTATCCATTTTAACGAGATCGAAACAACAAGGGCCTCGGCAATCTTTTCATGTTTATAGAGTCAGAAAAGAGCTGAAAGATGACTCCAAAGTGACTTTTTCGTGTATTTACCGAGTCTGAAAAAGTATAAAATACAACTCGTTTCCATCGTAAAAGTCGCAAAAACCTACTGCTGCACATACCAAGCAAGCGTAAAACCCATTTTCAACATAAAATATTTAAAATATTCGATAAAAATAACTTTTAAAACTCATTTCATGCCAAAAAAGTTATAAATATGCCTAAATGGTAAAAATAAAATTACATTTACTATTTACCTTGGTAAAAAGCAGCAGTGGTCCATTTGGAGTGCAAACTTCTGACGGTGATTGCGACAGATCCGGTTGACCATTCAGATTCTCGTCTGCTATAGGTAAGAGGCGCTTCCCTGTACTTCATTTCAATCCATTTTTCAATAGCTTTCCCTTATGTATCAGCCCTCTATGGCCACTTTTTGAATTTTTAGGGCCGCGCTCATTGGCGCGGGTATCGGGCACGGACCCGCGCCAATGGGCTTTTTTATGCAAAGGGCTCACGCCACGTGGCGCGACTCTTCACAAAACAGCCGCGCCAGCAGCCGAACCTAAAATTCTGCCTAAAAATCCGAGATTTTAACCAAATTGAATGAAATTTGAAGCCTACCAGGGATCTAATCAAGGGTTAATGACCATGTGGATGCAGGAAATCAAACAAAATGGTGATTGAGTGGAAAGAACGAGAGCATGGAGAAGAGGATGAATAGGCCATAGAAAGTGAGGCTTGCATCAATGCCCTCAAAAACTGTGGGCTAAAGAAGTTCTTCCTTACACCCTGTCTACGAGCTCAGCTCGAGCTCCTCCAGTATTTGATCAGTATTTGGGATGAACATGAACAAGTGTTCAAGTTGCGAGATCAGGTATTGGAGCTGGAGGTTTCTGATGTGTATTTCATCACCATATTTTCTCGCAGAGGTCTGGTACCCATCCTGACTGGGAGCAGACCATTTGGCGAGAAGATGGAAGAAGTGATGGCACGAGTGTGCCAAGGAGCACAAATGGGATCAAGGAGCAAAAAGGTGGATATCCACACTATCCCTGATCTGGCATTGAGAGTTTTCCTACATACCATCACGTGGGCTACAGGATCGCAGGCACCGCACGAGGCCACAAAGGCCCAACTCCTGCTGGCCTCATAATGCATGAGTCCCCTACTGTTCAACTGGGCAACAGCAGTAACAATAAACATGAAGAGACAGCTCACAAAATGCAAACAAGCTAAATTGAAATAGTTTGGCTATGGTTCCATCCTGGTATCATTCATTCTGGAACACTTACCAATCTTCCAGGGCCAAGGGGCCATAGTAGCAGACCCGATACCACGAGAGCCAAGAATGGCTCGCTGGGCAGCACTAATGCCCAGAGCTAGAGGCAGCCAACAGATGTCCTGGAGGCCGGAGTTTTTTAGGTGGTTACGGCGTCAGTTGATTATAGTGGAGGACTGGCCATATGTAGGAATTGACTTCACCAGAGACCCAGATCTCCCACTTCCAGAAGGAGACGACTGGGACGAGGAGTTGGGTAAGACCTCATGTTTTTGGATTTTTATGTTTTATGTTTTTTTTTTTTTTGTTAATACACATTTGTCCTAACACATTTTATATATGTATGCAGATGTGGGACCTGAGAGATCAGCTGGGATGTCTCCAATCTCACGGAGGACTCATCTCGCCCCTGATCCTCAGGGAGAGGGCACAGGAGGAGAGGAGTTGATCCAGAATCTTGAGGGGATTGCCCGAGGGATCCCGGACTATGCTCGACTGGCGGATGTACCGATGGCATACCAGTGTCATATGGTGGGAGTTCTAAGTGGGATCCACCGAATCCTGAGATGCTTAGTGCATGCAGTTACATGCTATCATGAGCACCATGCGAATTAGCTCTTAGGGATTATACCACACCTATTTTTTGAGAGACATATCGTCTCCGGATGTACTTAAGATGATTATGTATATTTTGACTTTATGTGACACAATCTATGTAAACATTTCGATATCTATATATATATATGCATATCTATTTCTGGATGGATCTTTCTTTACATGTGATGATGATTTACAAATTGCGCAAATGTCTGTCTAATACCAAATTTGCTACTGCATCTGTTAATGTATTCAAATGTTTGGGTATATGATGATATGTAATGTAGTCAAAATTCCTTTCTAGTAATCGAATACGCAGATACAGATGTAAAATGGATGGGTTTCTTACCGAATAGTGTCCGTTTAGCTGTAACACTACAAGTTGCGAATCTAGATACACGAGCAATTCACGGATACCAAGGTTTACTGCCTCGGTTAATAATTCTAACACAGCACTATATTCCGCGATGTTGTTCGTAGTACGTCCTAGACATACTCCTTGCATGTTGACCAACTCACCAGCAGGATCATAGATTACCCAGGCTGTTGAAGACAGATTCCTGGTACTGTGGGAGGCACCATCTGCGAAACCAACAAATGGATGAATAGACATATGCACAACCAGGAAGACCTGATCAGCAGAAAGATGTTTACAAGGCACACCACACCATACATGCACACAAATGAAAAACACACACCTATGTACACACACCACACCAAGAAATCACTTCAGGCATAGTACTTTTTGAGGTACAGCCCATTTCTGGGCTGCGCCAACGGAACTCCTTCATAATATATAAGCTCATAAGCCCCGCTTTTCAAAACGTGTTTTACTATATAGGGCCCATGCCACATAGGCTGGAACTTACCGGCTCCAAGCTTGTCATGTGCTTGATCGTACAGGAGGATGAGGTCTCCTTCGATAAAGGAACAAGGGGAAACAGATTGATCAAAATGAGTTTTGACTCTCTTATTTTGTGCTTCGATAACCAAAGCAGCCAGACGACGGGTTTCATCTAACCGTTCTAGATACAGAAGACGTTCTTCCTCAGCAGAAGTATTAGGTAAAAGTTCCACGGCTAATCTCAACGAAGGAATCTCGCATTCAACCGGAAGAGTTGCTTCTAGACCATACACCAATTGAAATGGTGTGAACCCAGTTGCACTCTTTGCAGATGTTCGGTATGCCCAGAGAGCCGAGAACAGTTGGAGGTGCCAATTGGATTTGTGAATACCAACGGTTCGCTGAAGCATAGTGACCAAAACCTTGTTCATTGCTTCAACCTGACCATTCGCCTGAGGGTAATATGGTGTTGAGCTGTCATGATGCAAGCCCAACTTTGAAGTCAGCTCCGCCATCATATAATCTTGGAAATGAGTACCATGATCAGTGATGATAGCTTGAGGAACCCCGAACCGTGCAATAACGTGGTTGAATATAAATTGAGCAGTCATTTTCCTGTCAGCAGCTAGTGTAGGCATCGCCTCGGCCCACTTGGTGAAGTATTCGATGATGATAATTATATACGCATGCCCCCCGGCCGAGTGAGGGTTACACGTCATAAAATCCATGCCCCATTTCGCAAAAGGGCTGACGGTAATAACGCGATGCAAGGGTAAAGGCGACGCGTGCATCTTGCGCTGAAATATCTGGCACGCATGACATTTACAGACTGCAGTGATACAGTCTTTGAATATGGAAGGCCAGAAATAACCTGCTCACAGAATCTTCTAGGCAGTAGCATACCTGGACATATGTCCACCACAGGTGCCACTGTGGCAGTCATTTAGGACCTTTTCAGCCTCCTCCACGGTTAGGCATCGCCGGAGCACCGAATCTACTCCAATGCGGTATAAGGTATCTCATACTATACGGTAGGGCTGGGACTGGTTCCGAATTTGAAGGCGGGAAGCTTTATCCAACTCAGATCGAAATGTCGAGGTCTGAAGATAAACTATTATGTCACTGTACCAAGGGTCACGAGTACTGATGAGGAAAGGCATTTCGTCCGGTATATGGTCTTGAGAGTGTGAGGGAGCAGAGTCTGTAGGGAGAGAGCATATCAGATCCGTGAAGACCAGTGATTTAGTTGACTTAGCGGTAGTGAATTCTAAGTCAAACTCCTACAGGATCACAATCCATTTGGAGTACTTGCCCCCCAATAATTTTCTAGAGAGAATATACGTCATAGGGTTGCAGTCTGAAACCACTGTTATCGTACGCAAAAGGATGTAATGGCGAAAGCGCTGCATAGCATGTACTGCTGCTAATGCCAACTTCTCGACATGAGCATAACGTGTTTCTGGGTCGAGAAGGTTTCGTGACAGATAATAAATAACATGTTCATCACCGTCATCACCATCTTGCACCAAGACCATGGCTATGGTGCTAAATGCGGTGGCAAGATATAAAGTGAAGTCGTGGTGGTAGTCCGGAGGACGAAGCAACGGAGCATTGACAAGCAACATCTTCAGTTTCTCAAAGGATTGCTGAGCGATTTCATCCCAATGGAAGGGAACGTTATGCTTTAATAAACGAGTGAATCCTTTGGCCACCTCGACATAATTCAGGATAAATCGCCGAAGAAAGTTTGCTTTCCCTTGCAGACTCTGTAACTGATATAGGGAGGAGGGTGATGGGAGATTTATGATGGCCTCGACCTTTAAGGGGTCAAGGCGAATTCCGTCCTTCGAGACTATGAATCCTAAAAGACGGCTAGAATCAACGCAGAAGATGCATTTATGAGGATTAAGCCTGATATTGTAGCGCCTGCAACGAAGAAAGATCTGGCGGAGATGCTCAGGATGGTCCTCTCGCTTAGCCAAATGGGCTGGCAAGTCATCCAGATAAGGCTGAACGATATGGCGAATGCCATGAAAAGCGTAGGACATCACACGCTGAAAAGTGGCTCTAGCGTTCTTCAAGCCGAACGGGAGCTTTTTATACGCGAAAGTACCCCACGAAAGTACCTCCCTAGTGGAGTCGCCAAATTGTTGAGGAGGTAAATCCCCTCTGCGGACAGAGGCGATCGCTACTAGCCTAGCAGGGGTCTAGCAACAATCATCAAATGCTACAGTGCAAGTTCCTAATTGCGAATAAATAAGCCAATGATGGAGGCCTACCTGGAGTCCAGTGCTATGATTCGTAGAAGAGATGGTGTTCCCGTTCCTCAGCCTCGGCAGATCATGATCCCCACGATCTCTGTGAATGGACACCTGCACATGCAAGAAACAACATGAATACAAGCATAAAATCTAGAATACGCAACTATATATCAGTCAGAAAGTATATAACTTGTTATTAACATAAGCGAAAAACAGAGTGGAACCATAACCAGTAGTCATTCATTAATAAACAATCGAAAGAGAGTACAACCAATGTTTTGACGCTGCAGTCTCCTTCAGAAGGGTCCCCAGTCATTCACATCTCGCAAAACTCGCTAGGGAAAGGGAAAACCTCTCTAGAGTCTCTCGACGATAGTCTCCTTACTTGAGTCGGCCTTAAGGGAAGAAAGAGGGCTCTTACAACACAAAGGCTCTTAGGAATTTGGAGATTCAAAGCTTAGGCACTTGAAGACTAGCTTGCAATGGCAATAGGCAAGCTTTAATAGATGGGGAAGGAGGGAGTTGGGATCCCTATTATTGTGGGATTGGCCCTATCATCAAGGAAGGTTCCATGAGAGGTGGCAAACCACTTCCCTTCCATGGAACTCCTGCAGCCAAACCTCCCAACTCAAGATAGGCAATGGTTTCTGAGTTTGTTGAAACACAACTTCCACCATTTTTATTTAAAAAACACTCCTTAAATTGGCTGGCGCGACTGCTGCTCAGGGACAGAGCGCTAGTTGGCACGGCCTCTTTGCAGGATTTTCCCCATTGGCGTGAGTGATGAACTGTCTGCCCGCACCAATGCAAAAGGAGATGTTTTCATTATTTTTCGCAAGGAGATGTCTTTAGGGAAATTGAAGCCCATGTTTAGAGGAATGCATTGATGATGATTTCAAGGCATGAAAATGTTCACAGGTCACAAAATGGGTCCTCCATTGTGCTGGACGGGGAATGGTAGGGACGGTGACAAATTACTGTGTAACAAGTAGTTTACCATTTTTCCTGTCCATGCCTCATCTAGGATACCACCATCTAAGGAACTTGAAGGCCCTATATTTATTAGATAAAAAAAATATCTACATCATCTACCCAAAATTGTAAATGGAATTCTACATGCAATATCATACACCTTTCATGCTCCATGATTGTTCAACTCATCCATTTTTATACAGTATTTTCTGGTGGAATTCTTGGAACTGTCTTCTCGTTATGAATTCCATGGCCTGAATAGTAATTTTAAAATTCACTACTATAGTATTCACCTTCATTATTTGATCTGAAACAATTCAACTTCTTTCCTGTCTCATTCTCAACCAAATCTCTTGATTTATTAAAATTATCAAAGACATCATATTTATTTTGAATACAATAAACCCAAGTTTTCCTATTTGCATCATTAATAAAAGTAGCATAATAACAAGATCCACTTAGAGATGATAAATAAGATGGTCCCCATACATCTATATGCACAACCTATAATTTTTCACTCTTCCTTTCTTTCAAAATCTGAGAAATCTAACTCTCTTCTATTTTCCATAAACACAATTCTCACAAAAATCCAAATCAACTTGCTTCAAACCAAGTACCAAATTTCTTGAGTGAAGAATCCACATCCCCTTCTCACTCATGTTCATTAGCCTATGATGTAAGATTATTGTATCTTCTCTTGTGGAGGTTAAATAATTAGCAAAATTAGAAAACCATTTCATAAATATAATGTACCAATCTTATCTCCTTTTTTTATTACCAAGGCTCCGTTAGTGACCTTATAGGTTTTGTCGATAAATGTCGTTACACAAGATTCACTTAAAAATTTCCCTATTGAAATTGGAATTTTGTTTGGATCTGTAACATTCCTTACCTCCTTTAGAAACGATTGGTTTCCATTCGGTTATTATATGAGTACCTTACCCATTCTCATTCTAATAATTTTATAGGGTTTATCATCACCCAAATGAACCTGTTCAAAATTTCCTTGAACATAGTCATGAAAATGTTTCCTATGGGGTGTGGCATGGAATGAAGCCCCTGAATCTATCACCCAGGCATCAATAATATTCTATAATGAAATAATCAAGGCATCTTGAAAAAAATAACTTGTTATGTTTGCTTCTATATTTCTCTCTTGTTTTTCCTTTCAAGATTTACAGTCTTTGTTCAAGTGTCCTTTCTTTCCACATTTTCAGCACTCTATTCTTGGTATAGATTTAGATCTGCCTTTTATTTACTTACCACAATATCCTGGGATCTTTCATCTCTCTATTTTTCTTCCCCTAGTCTCTGCAGTCAACGCATTACTTGATGTCTCATATGAGATTTTCCATCACGTTTCCTCGCTAAGGATAATACAAACAACATCATTAAAATTTAAAGTACTAAAACTAGAGAAAAAATTGCTAATAGCCAAGACTAATCCATTCCAAATTTCTGGCAGTGAGCACAAAAAAAATAGAGCCCTAACTTCATCATCAAAATTTACCCATATAGAACTTAACTGACTTGTAATTGTGTTAAATTCAAATAAATTATCAACAACGGATCCACCTACTAACGTCTTCATATTAAATAGAAAATTAAGAAGAAACACCTTGTTTAAGGCCAATGATTTTTCATATATTTTGTCCAATTCCTTCATTATATATTAGGTTTCCTTTTCCTTTTAAATTTTGAAGGCCATCAATACTGCCAGGCACAACCGTATTGTTCCCAGTGCCTTTATATTGAGAATATCCAATTCTTTATCTATCATGCTTGTTAGATTATTTTATTTTTCACTCAATGGTAGGTAAAGATATTTCTAATACAAATAATCCTCCATTTGCATCTTACATAGTTGGTAGTTTTGGCCATTTAATTTCTCAACCCTAAACCTACCATCTTCCGCCATTGCTCCCACTTGAAACAAGAACCCTTCTTTATTGCGAGTTTATCAGCCAAATAGACCTTCAAATCTGATACTCATTATTTTAAATCAAATAACAGAGCAATGGGACACAAAAATTATTGCAAAAACAAAAACACAAAAAATAATTAAGCAAGAGAGACACAAATATACATGGTTCACCCAATTTGGGCTATGCCCATGAATAAACAACCAAACTTTCCTTTTATATTATTGTTGGAGAGGTAAATCCCCTCTGTGGATAGAGGTGATCCCTACTAGCCCAGATTGGGTCTAGCAACAACTGAGTCATGCTAAGACGCAAGTTCTTAATTGCAAAATACCAAGATGCGACAAGGGGCCTACCTTAAGTCCTACGCTGTCGTTGTTCGTGGAGAAGATGGCGCTTCCGTACCTCGCTTTGGCAGATCACAATTCTCCCGCTCAATGCGATTGAACACCTACACGCACAAGAAGAAACAACAAACAAACAAGCATAAAACCTAACACATGCAATTATGTATCAGTCAGAGAAGATACAACTCATAACATAAAACATGAACATCTGAGTGGAACCATAATCAAAGTCGCTTATTATTAATCAGAACAAAGAAAGATACAACCTGAGCTCTGACGTTGGATCTTCCTTTGGTGGGTCGACATAGGAGTACGTCTCGGTAAAGCTCGTCGGGAAAAGGACAAGTCTCTCTCTCTCTTCGGTTGTCTGATGATAATCTCCTTACAATTGATTAAGCTCTATTCAGGCTACCATGAACATTAAGGTTCAACCCCTTCATCAATGGAAGATGGCTATATTTATAGAGGAGAGGAGGAGGTTGGGATCCCTACAATAGTGGAAGGGAGGCCTTATCCCTTGGGAGGTTCCCCATAAAGTGGAAACAAGAGGCCAAAGGAGGAAGGTCGTGGTTATTCAGTCGAAACCACTCCTCATGACTCATCCACGAAGTTGTTGTAATAAAAAATTCGCCTCTTTTAAAAAAAAAAATTCCATAAGCAGATTGGCGCGGGTGCTTAACTGGGATAGAGCACCAAATGGCGCAGGCTCAGTGTTAATTTTCCTCATTGACGTGAGGACATAACGGGCTACCCGCGCCAAGGAAAAAACAAGTGTTTTTAGGGGTCTGCTCAGGAAATGATCAACATAAGGAATGTTTTCCTCATGGAAAGGGATGCAATGATGGTATTTGCAAGGCATGACACTGCTTATTGGTCACAGAAACAACCATCCAATGGGCGAGATGGGGATTGCAGGGATGGTGAAAAATTACCGTGTAACAGATGCCCCCTAAAGCATGAGGCCAGAGAGAGAGAGAGAGGGGTGAAATGCTTTAGGAAAACGTGTCCAACTGAAAACAATGTCGTCGGAAAACCTGCATAGGCAAGTACAGTTGATATCTCAAATACATGATATATGCGGTATGGGTGCAGCCATCCACAATAGAGTATACAATAATCAAGATCCAAGGCATGGACGCAACCATTCAGTAAGGATCAATAAATAGACTTAGGTATGGTCACAGCCATGCAATCAATGAGTCATGTGACCAATCATAATAATCCACAAAATACGCAGCCTGGATTCCAACAGACAAAATCCAGGGTCTTGCACTCCATCTTGACCCGAACAAAGTACAAGTTCAAGCATGTGAATAAGTGAGCTGAAGTCAAACATGAAAGAACATCGTCTGATTACCAGTCAATGAGGAAAGTTGTTAACAGACATGAGAGGAACCACCAATAATGCCAATGGCCCTCAAGGTACTATAGGTACAATCCATGGCATGTGAATCAGTGAGCTGGCGTCGAACACCCGCGGAATCATTCGATCAGAGGTCAATGATGAAAACCTTGCATCGAATGTGAAGAACCTTCCATTGAGGCATGCAGGCTCCAAGGTACCGGAAGGGAGTCTCTAGATCAGCTTCTTGGATAATGAGCTTAAGTTGATAGGAAGTGACCTTGATCGAAGGTGGGCCATAGTGTTTCCCACATCATCGACGCAAGACAGAGGAAAATAATGTTCTGAATCAGGATCATATGAGAATCAAAGGAAGGTTGAAATTTGCAAAGGTCAACTTTTCTTGAACATATCAGCGGCACGACAGTGGATTTGGCAGTATTTGACATCAAAAGATCAGAGGTCATGATGACGAGGCAAAGAGCAGATGAGAGGCCAAAATGGATTACCCAAACCCATGGAGGCAAACATATAATGAGATGAGATGTCCCCAACCCGACACGAATGCAGATGAGTGCCATGTTCAAGAGCGACATACTGCCGACACGACGATGATACTGGTTCCATTTTTCCCCATCATTTCTAGTGAGTACCCCAACTATTTTTGAAGACAAGCTTGAAGGGGATAGCATATTCTTGTAATATAAGTTCGTCCTTCAGATGAATCCATCCTAGTACATTTAACGAGCCCTAGGAAGGAGAAACTTGAATATTGTCATTACGACTAAACCCGATGTCATCAGGGTTTAACGAGTCTGACAAAGGAAGAACTCGAAGTCTTTTCATATTTAGAGAGTTTGAAAAGACAACAAAAAAGTAAACTCCAATAGTCCCTTTTCGTAAATAGTTCCTTAGATCTAAAAAGGTAGAAAACTATGTCTGAGAAAACCTCGTAGTCACGATAGGCTAGGGTATTCCTTTTTCGTAAATAATTTATCCCAGCCCGAAAAAGGGGTAAACGTATACTGGGTAGATGTCGTTTCGTAGCCACTCTAACGAGATCGAAACGATAAGGGACTCGGTAATCTTTTCATGTTTAGAGAGTTAGAAAAGAGCCGCATTAGGGGAATTCGGAGGAACGAGTGGTATAGAGGGTTGCAACTAGTTTCTATGATGATGGAACCGCTCAAACAAGTAAAGGTTACAGTAAAGGTTATGAGGTCAAGAATAAGTTTGACCACTCATCGCAACGGCTCCTCGTAAATGGGTAAAACAATCAAGTGAAGGCATATGATCGGCCAAGCAGATAACGACGATGGAGTGAGAAAACCAAGGCTCATCTAGCAAAAACACACTGATAAAAATGGCAATCACAAGAGGTAAAATGGGAAAGTTTTCATTTTTACACAAGATTGAAATCAAGAAACTCTGCTTGAAGTTGGTTTCATTTTTACACAAGCTTGAAACAAAGATAAACTATGCTTGAAACCGGTTTCATTTTTACACAAGCTTGAAATGGAAACAAACTATGCTTGAAAAAGTAAGCATGCCCCCAGCATGGTGACTCAATTTGAAGTACATGCCCCCCAAGCTTCAGTCCATGCACTTGAGTAAATAGATGGAGGGAGTGAAGGTTCAAGTTACGAGATCTAAGAAAGACTCAACTGAGATTTTACGAGATCTGATCAAAGACTCGAATTGAACAAAAACGTGTTTCATTATTTGAACTAGGTTGACACATTAAAAGAACTATCCTCAGGACACCTTGTTTCATGGTTTAAGGAGCTTGGCACAAGACAAGGAACTCTGCTCTGACAACCTTGTTTCATTTTTTTAAGGAGCTTGACACAAGGAAACGAACTCTGCTCCAACCAGACTCGGTTTCATTTTTTAAGGAGCTTGACACAGGAAAAGAACCATGCTCTGACAACCTTGTTTCATTTTTTAAGGATCTTGACACAAGACAAGGAACTCTTTTCTAACAACCTTGTTTCATTTTTTTAAGGAGCTTGACACAAGGAAACGAACTCTGCTCCAACCAGACCTAGTTTCATTTTTTAAGGAGCTTGACACAAGGAAAAGAACTATGCTCCGACAACCTTGTTTCATTTTTTAAGGAGCTTGACACAAGACAAGGAACTCTGCTCTAACAACATTGTTTCATTTTTTTAAGGAGATTGACACAAGGAAATGAACTCTACTCCAAACAGAACCGGTTTCATTTTTTAAGGAGCTTGACACAAGGAAAAGAACTATGCTCTGACCGACCTCATCATAATGAACAAGAAGTCATCGCTTCCAAGAGTTCCACTCCCGATGGAAGGAAAACATCCTGGAAGTCAGGACCCAATGCCCCCAGCACCTGATGCACAACGACACTATCACTGAGTATAGGCACAGGGTAGGTAGCCACATAGTTGACCTGCGGTGGGGCATATACAGCGGGTGGATAAGAACCAGGAAGGGATGATGGTGGGTCAGCTGCCACATCAGGACCAAAGAACGAAAGCTGATCAATGGTCACGATCCGTCCTTCATGTGGAAAACAGACCACACGAAAAAGGGAGGAGACAAACAGTCCCATGGCATAGGTTTAATCGTGCCCTAAGAGTAGATTGAAATCCAAAGGGCCTGGAACAACCATCATGTCCATATGGATGGTTTTACCTCCCAAAGTAACAGGTAACCTCGGAAGGATCCCTAACGGTTGACTAGTTCTTCTGTTGAATGCCAACAGATTCTGCGTAATAGGCACAAGCGGCGGCGAACCGAAATATTTCCAATTAGTTGAGGATAGAACACTAACAGACGTGCCTTCATCTATAATAGTTCTAGGTACAACTAGACCAGAGGTTTGTACCGTTATCTCAAAAGGCACATAAGACGGAAGGCGGTATCCTGCAAATCGACTCCAATTGAAGGAAGCAACCAAACTACTTGGAGGGGCTACCATCGGACCAAGATGGTCTTCCCCTAGTGTTATGGAAGAAGAAGGAGCATCCTCCACAACCTCCATCTCGAAGGTGGGAGGAGTATCCTCCGGGACCTCCATCACGGGAGGCGGAGGAGCAGCTTCTTGAGATATAGGGACAGGAGAATCTTTCTCCAAGTTCAAGGAATCTGAAGAAACAAGAAGAACCTGAGGGATGTGAGGTCCAATCTCAACAGAAAAGACTTGGTGCACCACAGACGGGGCCAGTTCAACCGATCCTACGACCAATGGTTGGTCAGGGATGGATTCCTGAATTTGAATTTTTGGGGGAGTGGGATCGACCAAGGATGACTCTTGACCAATCGTAGGATCAACTGGTGGAGGAATCAAAGAAAGTTGTTGGTAACCAGCCGGAAGGCACAATGCATAAATATTCGATTTGTCCAAAAATCACTTGGCTTCATCCATATACGGACAAAGGTGAATGGCATGGTGCCCTTCACACAACTTACAGGGATTGGCAATCTTACCCTGCTTCTTAATATTTTTACTAGCACTAGCTGAAGACGTGCCCCCAACTTGACTCCCGGAAGCCATAGGCAACGATGGATGACCGTTGGACCATACTTCGAGCACCTTGGGAATGCTAGGGAAATCTCGAAGAAGATGGTTTCCCATGCACAACATGCAAGGGAGCTTGAATTTTCGTGGAGGGTTGGAAGGTTTATCAAGAGGAGGTGCTTCGAAAGCAGTAGCTACAGCCTTAGCCTCTCTCTTATCAGACTTCTTCTTCTTTGTCTTCTTCTTCATCTTCTTAGCCACGTGGTTACTCGAATACAGACTTTCACCAGGCAAAGTAGAAGAGGAGGACGTAGAAACAGGCGAAGAAAGGGAGAGGTCCACCTTGGAATCAACATGATGTTGCTCAGGCAGAGGAACTGATTGAACAGTAGCTAAGAAATTCGGAACCACAGAAGTTGAAAACAACCAAACAGACAACCCAATAGTTAACCCAGGAAGGGACAACATGCCATATAAGGAGTGCCAACATTCCCAAAAGGAGGAAAATGACCAAAATTCCCATTGGAGGGGATTCCTTGGTTGGTGAACTCCGGAAAAGTTTCCATTAGAAACAAATCATCATAACACCCTAAGGAAACTAACTTTAACCGGGAATATTTCATGGGAAGTTAATTTTTTAAAACATTGAAACAAAACTCAGCTATTTCATATTTTAAGAGTCGAGAAACAAGAAAAAGGTGACTCTATCACTTTCATATTGGAAACAAGCATGAAAGGACAAGCGCTTGATGATCTTTTCAAATTTATGGAGTCAGTAAATATCAAACTGACTGCTCTGGAACTCTAGGCAAGAGGGTGTACCAGATATCTGTGAACTGAAATATACACCTTGGTTTCAAAATGAAAGAGAAATCAACCAAGGACTTGACGTACGTGCATGCAATCTCCCCGAATGATGTGTCTGGTGTATCACGGGTATAAGGCAGCAGACTCGGATTCCTATGGATAAAGGATAGAAACCAAGTGGGGTCTGCCTTTATATACGCGATGATATGGGGAGCACAAGTCCGTAATAGTGCTTTCTAAAGCCAAGAGGCAAACGACAACTACTAGGTTTAACGATGCCGGAACATGTCACTAGCCTAGACCTATAAACATTTTATTAATGTTTCAATGCTTCCTTAGGTTGATTGAATAAATTTTATGGTTGATCTTCAATTATGTCTCGGTTTCCAGGCCCTACCGTATGTCATTTGACAATCTCCTATATGCAGCTATATGAGAAAAGAAATCTTTCAATTTGATGAATGCTATCTAGTTAAGGGAAGAGCTTCAAACAATGATGCAACAAAAAACAACACTGCAAATGAAATCTTTTTCCAAACTAGATGACTTTCACTATCCAAAATTAGTCTAAAACATTCAACGATGGGAATAATGCAATGTAATCTATGCAAAATCCTGTTTTTAAAAATATGCAATTGTAATCTATGCACAATTTCCTTTTTATTTCGAAATGATAAAAATGCACTCAATGCATTTTTTGATGAAAATCTACTTAATGCATGCTTTTAATGAAAGAGAATGCACTCGATGCGATTTTTAGCTTTCAATCATTAAAAAATGTGATCTAAGTTCAATGATAAATCTCAAAAATACTTTTCAATGCAATGTGATCTAATGCATTTTAACGAAAAGAAAACTATGAGATGAAAACTAAATGAATGCAAATCTTCTTAATGAAGGATGAAGGCAAAAGGGATGCAAACAAACACTAAGAATGCAATCGTTGTTTCAAACACTTTGTAATGAAATCCCTCAAAAGGTGACAAGACATATGAGGTCAAACACAAAGAGGACTTCCAAAGCATGAGATAAAAACAAGGCATTCATTCCCTTTTACATCAAACAATCAAGAAATAATGCATTCCAATGAACAATGAGAAATGTAATCTATGCTCATACAGAGAAAAGACTGGAAGGGATAGACACACTGGTGAAGGATTTAGGAAAAAAATCTCAATTTTCACACACCCTGAAATTGGCACGACTTTCTCATTGACAAGTAGCGCCAACTGGCACGACTTACTCACTGACAACTAGCGCCAATGGAAAATTGGTGCGGGTTGCTAACTGAAAACAAGCGCCAACGCCTGAAAATGAAAAAACAAAGAATTTCTCCCAACCAAGACCAGACTCACCACTTCAAGCAGAATCTAAAACAAACCCAGAAGCAAAGTACTGACCAAAAGAAACTTCCAAACGAGGGTAACCCTAGCACCTATAGGAGATGGCACGACTGTCTGGCTATAATTCGCACCAGACAGGGGATGGCACGAGTGATGAACTGGAAACTTGTGCCAACTGGTGTGACTGTTAGGGTGGAACTCGCGCCAATCAAGCCAACCATGAAAAGGTGAAAATTTCGGAAAAGCAGAGGTTAAATCTAATCCTCCGGGGCTGAACAGAGGTTTTACACTAGAAAAAAGTGAACCAAAAGAGCTGATCAAGCAAACAAAGACCAAAATCAACCAAAAAGACAAGAAAAACTCCAATCAATGTCTCCCCAGCGGAGTCGCCAATTTTTTGGAGAGGTAAATCCCCTCTGTGGACAGAGGCGATCCCGACTAGCCCAGATCGGGTCTAGAAACAACCGAGTCACACTAAGACGCAAGTTACTAATTGAAAAATACCAAGATGCGACAAGAGGCCTACCTTAAGTCCTACACTACCGTTGTTCATGGAGAAGATGGCGCTTCTGTCCCTCGCTTTAGCAGATCACAATTCTCCTGCTCGATGTGATCGAACACCTACACGCACAAGAAGAAACAAAAAACAAACAAGCGTAAAACCTAACACATTGTTGTAGAGGTAAATCCCCTCTGCGGACAGAGGCGATCCCTACTAGCCCAGATCGGTTCTAGCAACAAACGTATCACGTTAAGGTGCAAGTTCCTAATTGTAATAGACCAAATTGCGAAAAATGCCTACGTCAAGTCCAACACTGTTGTTCGTAAAGAAGATGGCGTTCATATCTCCTTGCTTCGGCAGATCACAATTCTCTCGCTTGTCGCGATTAAACACCTACACACACAAGAAACACCACAACACAAGCGTAAAACTCAATATATGCAATTATGTATCAGTCAGAGAAGACGCAACTCGTGATCATAATGAACAATATGAGTGGAACCATAACCAAAGTCGCTTATCATTAATTCATACAAAGGAAAATACAACCTGGCTCTGACGCTGAATCTTCCTTCGGTGGGTCGTCAGCGGAATACGTATTGTTAAAGCTCGTCGGGAATGGGGACAAGCCTCTCTCTTCGATTGTCAATCTCCTTGCTATTGATTTGGCTTTATGAGGACTATTGCAGCATTCTTCAGGCTATGAAGGCTCTTGGAGACTAGCTTGCAAAGGGAAATGGAAAGCTTATATAGATGGTAGAAGGGGAGTTGGGATCCCTACAATCATGGTATTGGCTCTATCCTCAAGGAAGTTTCCATGAGAGGTGGAAAACTACTTCCGCTACATGGAGATCCAGAGCCAAAATTCCCAACTCAATTTAGAGACCAGTTCAGGAGTTGGTTGGAGTCAATCTTCCACCATTTATTTTTAAAAAACACTCCTTAATAAGCCTGGTGTGGGTACAACACTGAGAAAGTTCACCAGCTGACGCGCTCTCTTTGGAGGATTTCCCCTATTGGTGCGGGTATAACGTTGACTAGTCGCGCCAAGGATAAAAAGGCTATTTTTAGGGTTTTTCACAAGGAGTTGTCTTCAGGGGAATGAAAGTCCATGTCCAGGGGGATGCCATAAAAGTGTTTTTCAGGTCATGTCACTGTTCACAGGTCACGAAATAAGCCCTCCAATGTGCAGGACGAGGGATTGTAGGGACAATGACAAATTGTTGTGTAACAGATGCCCCCTAAAGCATGAGGCCCGAGAGAGAGAGAGGGGTGAAATGCTTTACAATAACGTGTTCAACTGAAAACACTGTCGTGAAAAAACCTGCATAGAGAAGTACAACTGATATCTCAAATACATGATATATGTAGTATGGGCGTAGCCATTCATAACAGAGTATACAATAATCTAGATCCAAGGTATGGTCGCAACCATCCAGTGAGGATCGATAAATAGACTCAGGTATGGTCGCAACCATCCAGTGAATGAGTCATGTAACTAATCATGATAATCCACAAAATCGCAGCCTGGATTCCAACAGACAAAATCCGGGGTCTTGCGCTCCATCTTGACCTGAACAAACTAAAAGTTCAAGCATGCGAGTAAGTGAGCTGGAGTCAAACATGCAAGAACATCGCTTGACTACTAACCAATGATGAATGTTGTTAACAGATGCGAGAGGTACCACCAATAATGACAATGGCCCTCAAGGTACTATAGGTACAGTCTACGGCATGTGAATCAGTGAGCTGGCGTCGAACACCTGCAAAATCATCTGATCGAAGGTCAATGATGAAAACCTTGCATCGAATGCGAAGAACCTACCATTGAGGCATGCAGGCTCCAAGGCATCAGAAGGGAGTCTCTAGACCAAATTTCTGGATGAGCTGAAGTCGACAAGAAGTGATCTTGATCGAAGGTGGGCCATAGAGTTTCCCACATCATCGACATGAGACAGAGGAACATAATGTCTTCGTGAATCAGGATCAGATTAGAATCAGAGGAAGGTTGAAACTTGCAGAGGTCAACTTCTCTTGAACATATCTGCGGTACGACAGTGGATTTGGCAGTATTTGACATCAAAAGATCAAAGGTCATGACGACGAGGCAAAGAGAAGATGAGAGGTCAAAAGGGATTACCCAAGCCCATGGAGGCAAGTGGAAAATGAGATGAGATTTCCCCAACCTGACACGAATGCAGACAAGTGCCATGTTCAAGAGCGACATACTGCCAACACGACAATGATGCTGGTTCCATTTTTCCCCCACCATTTCTGGCGGGTACCTCTTTATTTTTACATAAGCTTGAAGAGGATACCATATGCTTGTCATATAAATTCGTCCTTCGGACGAATCCATTCTAGTACATTTAACGAGCCCTAGGAAGGAGAAACTCGAATAACCTCATGATTGACAATTTCCAATGTCATTAGGTTTAACGAGTCTAACAAAGGAAGAACTTGACATCTTTTCATGTTTAGAGAGTTTGAAAAGACAACAGAAAAGTAAACTCCAACGGTCCCTTTTCGTAAATAGTTCCTTAGATCTGAAAAGGTAGAAGACTATGTCTGAGAAAACCTCCTAGTCGTGATAGGCTAGGGTATTCCTTTTTCGTAAATAATCTATCCCAGCCCCAAAAAGGGGTAAACGTATACTGGGTAGATGTTGTTTTGTAACCACTTTAACGAGATCAAAACGACAAGTAACTCGGAAATCTTTTCATGTTTAGAGAGTCAGAAAAGAGTTGAAAGATGACTCCTCCTGGAGGAACGAGTGGTATAAAGGGTAGCAACTGGTTCCGGTAATGGTGGAAATCCTCAGAACAAGTAAAGGTCAAGAGTTTGGCTAACAAGACCACTCATCGTAGTGGTTCCTCAGGAACGGGTAAAACAACCAAGTGAAGGCATATGATCGGCCAAGCAGATAGTGACGATGGAGTGAGAAAACTAAGGCTCATCTAGCAAAAACAGGCTGATAAAATGGCAATCATAAGGGGTAAAATGGGGATGATTTCATTTTTTCACAAGCTTGAAATCAGGAAACTCTGCTTGAAGTTGGTTTCATTTTTACACAAGCTTGAAACAAAGATAAACTATGCTTGAAACCTGTTTCATTTTTACACAAGCTTGAAATGGAAACAAACCATGCTTGAAAAAGTAAACATGCCCCCAGCATGGTGACTCAATTCGAGGTACATGCCCCCCAAGCTTCAATCCATATGAAAGGCAGATGGAGTGAAGGTTCAAGTTACGAGATCAGAGAAAGACTCGACTGGGATTTTACGAGATCTAATCAAAGACTCGAATTGAACAGGAACGTGTTTCATTGTTTTAACGAGGTTGACACATTAAAAGAACTATCCTCATAACCCCTTGTTTCATTGTTTAAGAAGCTTGACACAAGAAAACGAACTTTGCTCTGACACCCTTGTTTCATTTTTTAGGGAGCTTGATGCAAGAAAACGAACTATGCTCTGACAGACCTCATCATAATGAATAAGAAGTCATTGCTTCCAAGAGTTCCACTCCCGATGGAAGGAAAACATCCTAGAAGTCAGGACCCAATGCCCCCAGCACCTGATGCACAATGGCACTATCACTGGGTACAGGCATGAGGTAGGTAGCCACATAGCTGACTTGCGGTGAGGCAGATATAACGGGTGGATAAAAACTAGGAAGGGATGATGGTGGGCCAGCTGCCACATCAAGACCAAAGAACGAAAGCTAATCAATGTTCATGATTCGTCCTTCATGCGGAAAACAGACCACATGAAAAAGGGAGGAGAAAAGCGCTCCCATGGCATAGGTGTAATCGTGCCCCAAAATCAGATTGAAATCCAAGGGGCCTGGAACAACCATCACGTCCATATGGATGGTTTTACCCCCCAAAGTAACAGGTAACCTTGGAAGGACCCCTAATGGTTGACTCGTTCTTCTGTTAAATGCCAACAGATTCTGCGTAACAAGTGCAAGCGGCGGCGAGCCAAAAGCTTTCCAATTAGCTGAGGATAGAACACTAATAGATGCACCTTCGTCTATAATGGTGCTGGGTACAACCAGACTAAAGGCCTGTATCGTTATCTCGAAAGGCACATAAGACGGACGGTGGTATCCTGCAAATCGATTCCAATCGAAGGAAGTGACTAAACTACTCGAAGGGGTTACCATTGAACCGAGATGGTCTTCCCCTGGTGTTACGGAAGAAGGAGCATCCTCCTCGACCTCCATCTCGAAGATGTGAGGGGTATCCTTCGGGACCTCCATCACGGGAGGTGGAGGAGCAACTTCTTGAGGTATAGGGACAAGAGAATATTTCTCCAAGTCTGAAGAATCTAAAGAAACCAGAAGAATATGAGGGGTATGAGATCCACTCTCAATGGAAAAGACCTAGTGCATCATAGACGGGGCCAGCTTAACTGATCCCATGACTAATGGTTGGTCGGTGACGAATTCCTGAATTTGAATTTCTGAGGGAGCGGGATCGACCAAGGATGAATCTTGACCAATCGTAGGATCAGCTGGCGGAGGACTCAAAGAAAGCTGTTTATAACCAGTCGGGAGGCATGGTGTAGAAACGGTTGTGTTGTCCAAGACTCTTTTGGCTTCATCCATAAAAGGACAAAGGTGAATGGCATGGTGCCCTTCACACAACTTACAGGGATTGTTAATCTTACCCTACTTCTTAGGAGCCTTAGCAACACCAGTTGAAGATGTACCCCCAACTTGACTCCAAGAAGCCAAAGGCAATGGTGGATGACCGTTGGACCATACTTTGAGCACCTTGGGAATGCCAGGGCAATCTCAAAGAAGATGGTTTCCTATGCACAACATACAAGGGAACTTGAATTTCCATGGAGGGTTGGAAGGTTTATCGAGAGGAGATGTTTTGGAGGCAGTAGATGCACTCTTAGCCTCTCTCTTATTGGACATCTTCTTCTTCTTCTTATACACCTAGTTACTAGAATCCAGACTTTCACCAGGTGAAGTAGAAGAGGAGGATGCAGAAACAGGTGAAGAAGGGGAGAGGTCCACTTTTGAATCAACATGATGTTGTTTAGGTGGAGGAACTGATTGAACAATATTTGAGACACTCGAGACAACAGAGGTTGAAAACAACCAAACAGGCAACCCAACAGTTAACCCAGGAAGGGACAACGTTGCCATGTAAGGAGCACCAACATTCCCAAAATGAGGAAAAGGACCCGGATTCCCATCAGAGGGGATTCCTTGGTTGGTGAACTATGGAAAATTTTCCATCAACAACTCAAAACCACACACAAGCTAAAAACCAAGGCACACAATCAAATGGCCAACAAGAAAATTCTAAAAGGGCATGTGATCATAGGTGATTTATTTTACCACATTGAAACTTATAAACTTCACCGTTTTCATGTTTTAAGAGTCGAGAAACGGATGAAAGGTGACTCTATCTCTTTTAGTTTTGAAACAAGCGTGAAAGGACAAGCGCTTGATGATCTTTTCAAATTTAAAGAGTCAGAAAAGACCAAAATGACTACTCAGGAATCCTAGGCAAAGGGTGTACCAAATAACCATGAACTGCAATATACACCTTGGTTTCAAAATGAAAGATAAATCAACCAAGGACTTAACGTACATGCAGGTAATCTCCCCGAATGCTGTGTCTGGTGTATCACGGGTATAGGGCAACAAACTTGGCTTCCTATGGATAAAAGGATAGCAACCTAGTGGGGTCTCCCTTTATATACGCGACAGTACGGGGAGCACAAGTCCATACTAGCGCTATCTAAAGCCAAGAGGCGAACGACAGCTACTAGGATTAATGACATCGGAACACGTCACTAGCCTAGACCTCTAAATATTTCGTTAATGTTTCAATGCTACCTTAGTGTAAATTGAATAAATTTTAATGTTAATCTTCAATTATGTTTCAATTTCCAGGCCCTAGCGAGTGTTATGTCTCAAAATCGCCTAAATGCACACTACATGCCACAGTATATCATTTCATTCGATGAAAGCTAATTACGAGAGAGTTAAGAGATTTTCACAAAAATACCAAAATGACCAAACAACAACCAGTAATGTCTCTAACGCAGCTAATGGAAACTAAAAGATTTTCTTTCAAAGTTACTAATCACTAATAACACCGAAAAGATTTAATTCACACTAACTAATCAACAGCAAAAGAGATTTTTTTTTGTATTTTCAATGTTTAAGGGCAAAGTGCACTAAAAAAAATGAAAAATAATGAAACAAGCAATTTGAGAAGCAATAGGAAAAGAGAAAAAACAATCAAATTTCACTCAATGCAAGCACACAATCAGACCTCAAATTGACAAAAATTCCCTCAAATCAAAAGACACCCAAAGACTCAAATGAACCATGTAATCTAGGCCCAAAATGAGACAAGGCAGAATTCGAATGAAGAAGAAGCCAATCACTCAAATAACGCAACAAAATGATAGACAACCACCAAACGAATGTAGAGAATAAATCAAAAAGTTGAATGAGCAGATAGAAACCACAAACTCCCAAGGGAGGCTCGACGCACAACAACACCTAGATGCCCTAGGGCTAGAATGTAAAATTGATAGAAATAGGAAAATAACCAAAGGATGAAGGTCATAGTCAGTCAAGCAAGGCTCCAGAACACTCAAGCAGTCGTAAAAATGACACCAAAATCATAGATCAAGCTTAGAAAGCTCAAAACAGAGCAAACCCTAGCACCTTCCAGCATTAGCGCAACTGTCAAGCTGAAACTAGCACCATAACAGGATTGGCGCAGGTAGTAAATTGGCAACTAGCGCCAATTGGTGTGACTGTCAGGATAATAAGCGCGCCAGTCAAGTTTGCTATGTGAAAAATAAAAGAAAGCAATCCAAGAAGCAAGCCAATGATGTTGAAGCTCAAACCAAAAGCCAAAGACACGAAAAGAGCCAGCCAAAAGAGCTGATCAAGCAAGCAAAGTCAAGAATCAATCAAAAGAAAAGACAATACTCCAAGTGTTCAGTTCATAAACTAGATCAGATATTTACTGAAGCAACAATCATCTACTTTCGGTAATGCAGAGCAAGAGTGTTTTGAAGGCTATCTGGCTAACTTCAGGCTCCGTCTGTAGTTTACAAAGCAAAAAACAAGCTAACTCCCCAGTGGAGTCGCCAATTTGTTGTAGAGGTAAATCCCCTCTACAGACAGAGGCGATCCCTACTAGCCCAGATCGGGTCTAGCAACAATCGTATCACGCTAAGGTGCAAGTTCCTAATTGCAATAGAAAAAATTGCGAAAAAGGGCTACGTCAAGTCCAACATTTTTGTTCGTAAAGAAGATGGTGTTCCCATCTCCTTGCTCTGACAGATCACAATTCTCTCGCTTTTTGCGATTAAACACCTGCACACACAAGAAACACGACAAACACAAGCGTAAAACCCAATATATGCAATTATGTATCAGTCAGAGAAGACACAACTCATGATCATAATGAACAATACGAGTGGAACCATAACAAAAGTCACTTATCATTAATTCATACAAAGGAAAATACAACCTGGCTCTGACGTTGAATCTTCCTTCGGCGGGTCTTCAGCAGAATACGTCTCGTTAAAGCTCGTTGGGAATGGGGACAAGCCTCTCTCTTCGATCTTCAATCTCCTTGCTATTGATTTGGCTCTATGAGGACTATTGCAGCATTCTTCAGGCTATGAAGGCTCTTGGAGACTAGCTTGCAAAGGGAAATGGCAAGCTTATATAGATGGTGGAAGGGGATTTGGGATCCCTACAATCAGGGGATTGGCCCTATCCTCAAGGAAGTTTCCATGAGAGGTGGAAAACTACTTCCTCTACATGGAGATTCGGAGCTAAACGTCCCAACTCAATTTAGAGACCAGTTCAGGAGTTCGTTGGAGTCAATCTTCCGCCATTTATTTAAAAAAAAAACTCCTTAATAAGCCTGGTGTGGGTACAACAATGAGAAATTGCACCAGCTAGCGCACCCTCTTTGGAGGATTTCCCCCGTTGGCGTGGGTATAACACTGACTAGTCGTACCAAGGATAAAAAGGCTATTTTTAGGGTTTTTCACAAGGATTTGTCTTCAGGGGAATGAAATTCCATGTCCAGGGGGATGCCATAAAAGTGTTTTTCAGGTCATGTCACTGATCACAGGTCACAAAATAAGCCCTTTAATGTGCGGGACGAGGGATTGCAGGGACAATGAAAAATTGCTGTGTAACACACATGCAATTATGTATCAGTCATAGAAGATACAACTCATAACATAAAACATGAACATCTGAGTGGAACCATAATCGAAGTCACTTATTATTTATCAGAACAAAGAAAGATACAACCTGAGCTCTAACGTTGGATCTTCCTTCGGCGGGTCGACAGAGGAGTACGTCTCGGTAAAGCTCGTCGGGAAAAGGACAAGTCTCTCTCTCTCTTCGGTTGTCTGACGATAATCTCCTTACAATTGATTCAACTCTATTCAGGCTACCATGACCATTAAGGTTCAACCATTCAGCCCCTTCATCAATGGAAGATGGCTATATTTATAGAGGAGAGGAGGAGGTTGGGATCCCTACAATAGTGGAAGGGAGGCCTTATCCCTTGGGAGGTTCCCCATAAGGTGGAAACAAGATGCCAAAGGAGGAAGGTCGTGGTTATTCAGTTGAAACCACTCATGAATCATCCACGAAGTTGTTGTAATCGAAACTTTGCCTCTTTTTAAAAAAAAAATTCCATAAGTAGATTGGCGCGGGTGCTTAACTGGGACAGAGCGCCAACTGGCGCGGGCTCAGTGTTAATTTTCCTCATTGGCACGAGGACATAACGGGCTACCAGTGCCAAGGAAAAAACATGTGTTTTTAGGGGTCTGCTCAGGAAATGATCAACATAAGGAATGTTGTCCTCATGGAAAGGGATGCAATGATGGTATTTGCAAGGCATGACACTGCTTATTGGTCACAGAAAAAAACCCTCCAATGGGCGAGATGGGGATTGCAGGGACGGTGACAAATTACTGTGCAACAATTATCTGTAATATTCCTAATTAGTCCTAAGATAATTGGAATATCCATTTTTGTTTTTCTTTCTTTGCTTAAATAATAAATGTGTAAAGGAGGTTCATTAAACTCCTAATAAATAATAAATCAAGGCCAAATGTGAAAAATGCTAAATCATGGCTACGTAAGCAAGCACCCTTAGGTGTAAAAAGGGTTGGATAACTTGATTGGGTCAACCTTGACCAAATCTACAACATTGTCTTGGAGGAGTGGCAATCAATGAGGCACAGTGCAGTTCTAGATGGAGATAGAATGCGTGAAAGAGTAGATTTCATTGAAGGTAGTTTAGGGTTTACAAGCTATTAATCTATATAAGGAAGGGGATGACAACATGAAGAGAGTGGAAGATATGATATTTTGATATATTTTCTGTTTAGACAATATAGCTTTCTTTCGTTGTTTAGCCTAGATTGTAAATGTTGTTTAGCATTGGGTTTTCCTGTTTAGGAATCCCACCTCTTCCCATTGAGTAGCTCTTGGGAGAGTATTGTATTGCATAGTCCACTATCTAGCTTGAGGCCAAGATTCTCCTTTCAACTACAAAAAATATCCTGTTGAGTGTTTGGTTTTCTTTGCAAGCAACAACAAGTGGAGGCTAAATTTATTCATATCTAGGACATTTTAGTTCCATTTATGAGTGGAGGAGTTTTCTACTCCAATTGGAGGAGTGTATTAGAGTTCTTGGGCATAATTTTCTGATCTCGGCATGTGGCCAACTATTATATATACACTACATCACAATTTCTCTTCTAGATATGCATTATTCCTGTAGGTGTTGTTGCAGGGAGTTTTGGTGCACCATTTGGAGAGCTGGTTTCCTAGTGTTGGGGATCCACCCTTCACTTTGAGATCCATTGGAAGAGATCTATACATTGTATATTTCAGATCTGATCTACATATTTCTGAATACTTATGAATAACTGAATATTACTGCATATCTGCATTCTTAGATCTTAGATCTACTGCTTGTACATGGTGTAATGCTGAAATACCCAAGGGGATCTGAAAGAAGATCCTTTCTATTGTATGGATCTGACTTTTCATATATAGATATACTCTAGATCTAACATGTAATCAATAATAGTTTGCAGCCCAATAAAATAACATTGTCAAGGAATTTTCAGTTTATACATGTGGTTGCAACACCTCTTTTGAGGGATTTTCTTCTATTGATGTATTGTATTTCCAGCTATGCATCTTATGGGCCTCATTAAACATCTATTTTTCTGCTGTAAATACTTTTGAAGAGCCTTTTTATTGGCCTCCTACTTTTTTTTTGATGAAATGCATTATTTTACTGCATAATTGTTCTATGTTGTTGCATTTCCCATTCAGGAATATTATAGTGGTATTAGAGCATCATCTTGGCACAGCCTATACTTTATAAGAAGCCAATATGTATTTTCATGAAAATAAGAGACAAAATAAGTTTGATTACATAGAAGACAAAGAATACAGGGGTAAAGTCCCTTTATTTGGAAAAATGAAAGGGAAAGAGTTCTCAAAAACTCTGTTCCAAACTCTACATGAGCTTAAAAGAGAAATCAAAGAAATGAAGAGGGAAATACATGAAGGTCCCTCAATAAGATATTTACATGAAGAAAGCCCTAGTTCTTCATCTTATGTGTGCAAGCAATCAGCTACACAATTAGGTCTACAATGTTATTCTATGCCTAGATTTACTGCAAGAGAGATGAAGGAAGAAGCTGCACCAAGGGAGGAGACTTTGAGTGATTATCTTCAGGAGTATGAATCTCAATATTGGAGAATCAAGGAGCACTTGAGCTTCCAAGAGTTCTGCCAGCTCAAGGAGGAAAGGAGATCCATCAAGTACAATAGAAGGAGAAGAGGTAGATTCTTTCTTCCAAATTTTTATGGATCCTCCACATGCACAGTCAAGGAATGGATAGATCATCTAGACTCATATTTGGAACTACATCAAGTTTCATAAAAGGAAGCCCTTATAGTAGCAGCGCTGCATCTTAAAGGTAAATCTTATGCTTGGTGGTTATTTGAATCCTTTTCATTAAAGAATTCAAATATATCTACTTATGTAATATTCACTAGGAGATTAGTGAAGAGATTTGATGTAAAACAAATTGAAACAAATTTGATTGAGCTAGCAAAGCATGAGCATGCAAAACCCTTGCATGAGTTGGAAAGATCTGTTATGCCAACTCCACTTCAGATTTTTGTTGAAGGGGATAAAAACTTGTGTGATACTTTTCCAAAGGAAAAATCCCCATTGCATGAAGAGATTTCTTCTCAAAAGGAAGTCATGAAGATTCCTCTTTTAAGGGAAGACCAAGATCTAAGGTATCTCATTGATAATGAGGTATTCTCAAATATTTATGAGGAGAAAGAACAAGAGGGTAGTAATAGCGCTGTCACTTCAGAAGAAGAACCATCACCACATGGGGAGGGACATGAAGTTATTGCTTCAAAGGAGGAGATTTTGCATCTTTGCAAATGGTTCCCAAGGAGCATCATATGACAGTAGGAATGGGAAATAACACCTTGCTCCAAGAAGGAGGAGGAAGGATGGATCAACATCCAATGATGAGGAGCATGCACCCTTGTTTGTTTCAAGGGGTTTCTATTCATGAGGAGACTAAATTATGTAGCAAAGGGAAGGACACACCACTCCACTCATTCATACAGTCTACTTTAGATCTTGATGTCTCTTTACATGGAGGCATTCCACCAGGGATACCCCCTGATTGGAAGAAGGATAAAGTGTTCTCTGAACTTTTTGCAGAATTGACATATTTGGCTAAGGAAGGAGCCTTGAGAAAAGCTAGCACAACACTAAGAACCATTGATGGGTTCCAAGGAGAGATGATCCACTTTCTAAGTTGGACATTTCCATATCCCACTCAATTATCTGCACTGGAAAATGATTCAGATATCTATGATGACATAAGCATGGTATCAAATGGCCACTCCATAGCCTTGGGGCAGAAAATGATATCACTACACACAAGGAAGATTTTTGAATTTGACAAGAGGGCACCAACACTCTTGTATGCATGGGCCAAACTATGGAAGTTTTGGAAGAAAGAGACCTTTTAAAAAGAGGTTGACTTCCATGAACTTCAATCTTGTCTTGAGCAAGATCAGCTGCAAGAGAGGCAGTAGAGATGGAGCTACAATACTCCAACATGTGACTTTGGCATTGAGCATGTCAAAGAGGAGAATGATGATGTGACAGCTACTTCATTTCATAAGTCTACAATGCTGTCATTTTTGGGAAGCCTAGATCCATATTAGGAGTCCCAACTCCTGGTAGAATATTCCAAGAACCTCTTCACATGTAAGGCTCTTGATGGGAAAATGGAATATAGCAGGTATAGAGTGGTTGATAGAGTCATTTACTTTCATGATCAAATCTATTTGACTAAATAATCAAAGCTCAAAGATAAAATACTATATGTAGCCTATGAGATCTTGATTTCTATACCCACTAATTTCATTAGAACACACGATATTATCTTGAATGGATTCATGTGGGAAGGCTTTGAAGAATATTTATATTATAATTTTCAGAGATGCATGAACCATGCGAAGATGGGGGATATACATGACTCTATGGAGGAGTAAATTCAGCCATCTCTTTCCTCTTTTGGAAAGAGAAGAGATAGATCTATGCACCACTCCATTTGTGTGTGGAGAACTTTTGGTAAAGAATATGCTTTTTTATCTCATGATTTACTTGATTATTACTTGTATTCTTTTAACATGTATATGTAGGCCATATCTCCTAAGAGGAGTGTCATTCCATACAAACTTCTTTGCCAACTTTGGGCCACAATTTTTTTTTAATATGGCCACTCCCTTGAAGGACAAAGGGAGATTCTATTTCATCATGGGTGCATTCCTAAGGCACCAAATATATCTCACACTTTCAGCCATAGTGAGATGACTTGGAAAACAAGTAAGTGGTGGGGAAACCACTTACCATATCATTATCTGATGTAGTCAGGAGATCTACTACTCTGGTTCCTCTAATGGGACTATGATCCACCTCTATCATTGCATTTAATTGTTTATGTATTGATGGTTTTCATCCCACATGATGATGATGCTCTTATCTTTGTTGGGAACATGATTGGAGGAATGACACATTGGTTTGATGTGTCCATTGGGAATGAAACTTCCCATATTTTTTCATGCTTCAAGAGGAGGGTGGGACATTATATGGCTGCTACACTATATATTTTTTTTCCTTATGCAAGGGGCCATATGTTTGACTTATGTCTTTGGGTGAAGCCTCTCACATGGGAGGATTTTTTGCAAGACATGTGTTGCTTGAATCATATTCAGCCAACACCTATTATCCTCTAGCTTTTTCAAGCTTTGGAGAAGCTTATGGCAACAAGAAGGTGGTTGGGTGGCCACTTATTGTATTATGATTCGAGGTATCAAGAAGAAGAACAACGTTGGTCTCAATGGAGGGACTATTGTCACCATCCAATATATCATATGACACTTGGTACATGTTTATTTTGGAGCACATATGGTGATGATACTCTCTTCACTATATGCATGGAGGATTGGGCAAGGAGGCTCCCTAGAATCAATGAAGGAAATCATGAGGTTCCAAGTATCTTTTGGCTTCATGAGGACTATATTATTGCAGCCCAGGATCAGCAGCTCCAAATTTATCATAAATGGATGGAGAGGTAGCGTAAATTCAACAATTGTACCTCTCATTTCCAGCCATGAAGCCCCTATACATTGAATAAGGAGGGGATTGGTGACTGTTTCTATGAGTTACAAAGGAGGGCTCACTTTTTGTGGATGATAACATGGAGATTGGAATTTATCATGGGGGTTGAAGCACCCAACATTTATCATCTCTCATGCCTTAAGAAGGCCAATGTACAAAATATGATTCTTTCCATGTATCTCCCACTTCTTCATGATGAAAGCTATTTGGGTTATTCACCAAAAGAAAACTTGTATTCTTGGGAGGAGACAAATACATTGGATATTTTGCAATGTCCTTGTAAGTTGCTTGAGGACAAGAAATGCTTTGGAGGGGAGGACTGTAATATTTCTAATTAGTCCTAAGCTAATTGGAATATCCATTTTTGTTTTTCTTTCTTTGCTTAAAGAATAAATGTGTAAATGAGGTTCATCAAACTCCTAATAAATAATAAATCAAGGCCAAATGTGAAAAAGGCTAAATCATGGCTATGTAAGAAAGCACCCTTAGGTGTAAAAAGAGTTGGATAATTTGACTGGGTCAACCTTGACCAAATCTACAGTGTTGTCTTGGAGGAGAGGGCATTAATGAGGCACAACATAGTTCTAGATGGAGATGGAATGTGTAAAAGAGAATATTTCATTGAAGGTGGTTTAGGGTTTACAAGATCTTAATCTATATAAGGAAGGGGATGACAGCATAAACAGGGTGGAAAATATGATATTTTGATATATTGTTTGTTTAGACCATATAGATTTCTTTGGTTGTTTAGCCTAGATTTCAAATGCTGTTTAGCATTGGGTTTTCCTGTTTAGGAATCCCACCTCTTCCCATTGAGTAGCTCTTGGGAGAGTCTTGTATTTCATAGTCCACTATCTGGCTTGAGGCAAAGCTTCTCCTTTCAACTACAACACAGATTCAGATCTAGGACATTTCAGTGCCCTTTTTCAGTGGAGGAGTCTTCTACTCCGATTGGACAAGTGTATTGGAGTGCTTGGGCATTATTTCTGATCTTAGCATGTGGCCAACTATTATCTATACCCTACAACGCAATTTATCTTCCATATCTGCCTTATTCCTATAGGTGTTGTTGCAGGGAGTTTTAGTGCACCATTTGGAGAGCTGGTTTCCAAGTGTTGGGGATCTGCCCTTCAATTTTAGATCCATTGGAGGAGATCTATACATTGTATATTTCAGATATGATATGCATATTTTTGAATACTTCTGAATCACTGAATATTACTGGATATCTACATTCTTAGATCTCAGATCTACTACTTGTACATGGTGTAATGCTGAAATCTCCAAGGGGATCTGAAAGAGGAGCCTTTTCTAGTGTATGGAGCTGTTATGGATCTAAATTTTCATACACAGATCTGCTCTAGATCTAACATGTAATTAACAGTATTTTGCAGCCCAATAAAATAACATTGTCAAGGCATTTTCAGTCTATACATGTGGTTGCAAAACCTCTTTTGATGGATTTTCTTCTATTGATGTCTTGTATTTCTAGCTATGCATCTTATGGGCCTCATTAAACATCTATTTTTCTACTGTAAATACTTTTGAAGAGCATTTTTATTGGCCTCCTACTTTGTTTTAGATTAACTACATTATTTTACTGCATAACTGTTCTATGTTGCTACATTTCCCATTTGGGAATATTACATTAACCAACAAATTGAATGGATAAAACCTACAAAAAAATCCATTGAAACTTACTCTTCTCTCTCACACACTCTCCTCTCTTTTCCTCACACAATATAATACATAGTCATAATACAATTCCCTCATATAAGTAAAGGTTTGCCTTATAGGGAGAAATACCCTAAATTAACATAACTTCTACCATCAAATATTCCACCTAATGAATGACACAAATTGACTACGAAATTACAATATTTTACAAGGCAAGTTTTCCCTAAATTTCTATTTTTTGGGCACTTCCCCCAAACTCCTTCCAGGGGGGGCTAAAAGGGTGTCCACCCCCCAGCAACAGTAGTGAGGGGAAAATACATCCACACCCCATTCATAGGGACTGTTGGCTTGAGGGGTCCTGACCCAGGTTTGGAGGTTAAGGTTTGCCAAAAACCCCTATACTACTGGCCCTTTCGGCAATGACATTATTTCACAGGACAAGGTATCACCCAAAGTAGTATGGGAAGGTACTGGAACCAGGTTTCCACACCCTCAAAGAGAGTAGGTAATGAAGGCAGATCAGTGTTGCAATTATTAGATCTACACAGAGTCAGGCTTGTTCGCAGGCTTTTAACATTATACTCAGCATATAACCATAAAAAAACTATCAGATATAATAAGTACCTTCACATCCACTTGCGTATCAGCAATTACCAACATATAATATCATAAATGTAGCTATAATAGATCCTAGGTATACTTATATCAGAACACAGTTATATTCACAGCATAACAGATAGCATAGATATATTTGTAGCTTTCAACAGATATCATAGATTCACATAAAAAAACACAAAAGATCCAGAGGTACTTCAACTATATCTTCATATATTAGCATCCAAAACCCAGTTACATCCCAAAACACAGCCTGCGCACACAACCAACAGGGTCCACACAAAGAAGGATTAAGGATATTTGTGCACACAGCCAGTAAGAGTCCTTACCCAAGACAACCAAAAATAGATCTAACAATTCTCACGTAGTATAAATTCACTTTTATTCCTACCTTTAGACTCGAACTAATCATCTATTTATATTGACTTAGCCTTCACTATCCCGCGGTCTGCAAACCATGGTTTGCGGACTCTAGGTCTACCCTTTGACCCATTACAATGTGTTCGAGGCTTTGACCCACCCAAAAACCCCTGTGTTAGACTAATTAATAAAAAAATATACAAAATTTGTAGCTTAGGGAGCCCCACTCCAACAGGCCCCCAACACAATATTGTGACTTGTCCTGAGTCACTATGGCCATGGGCTCTCCACCTTTGCCTGTAGCAGCCTGATTGCATCAATCAGCTTGGGAAGCACTCCTTCACTCTGCATAGTAGCATTCTGAGCAATATCCACCAAATTTTGTGAAGTTGGGCCTTCTGTAGTAGCAGTTATGCTCTCCAAAGTCTGGTTGAGTTGCTTCACTGTGATATCGACATCCTAGGAGAGCTCGAGGGCTTCATTAGCCCAAGGCTTAAGGCGGTCACTGAGAGTCTTCTTTTTCTGGTGGAGCTCTTCAATTTCATCTCTCAGGGTGTGGCTAGTACACAGATGTGCCAATATTTGAGTAGGGATCAGAGTAGGCATATTGGCTTCTAACTGCTCAAAATTTTCTTCCTTCTATCATAGTTCTTGGTTAATCTCACGCAGGAAAGGGTTGCGTAGCACTTTGGTCCATAGCTGCATAGCTATGTCCAATAGCTCCACTCCCTGAGAAATATGACCTGTAATGACATTAGTGGCCTCTATAACCAGTGCAGCTTGCTAGGCTCTTACCTTCGGTGGCGTTTCTGGTTGCAACTTGGCCTGCAAGGCCATAATCTACTACTCCATGTCTATTCTAACCACATGGATCTCAGTCCTCAAAGCCTTTAGTGCCACAACCAACCCTTAAATCTTAGCCTGGGGGGTGGCAGAAGTTGGAATATCATCAATGATGTCTGCGCAGAGCCTACTAATGAGGTGCTCCAACTCTGTCTGTTACGCACTGGCGAGGGTACATGTAGCCTGTACCTGGGATACGTTAGCAGTTTTTTCCTCAATATTCTGCTCAGCTGTACTGAGTCACTGGTGCACTTGAATATATCTATGTTGGATCTCTTCGAATAGGGACACGTGAAGGACCTGCAATGGTTCATGCGGTAGGCAGGCTAGATCCAACTTTACCTCTGCGCAGACCTGGAATTTCGTTCCTAAGTTGGGTGGAATTAGTATGAAGGCTACGCCTGGGAGAGGGCAGAGGCAGCTGTCTAGAATATTGATTACTGCGTTGCTTGTTGTTGGGGTCGACCTTTCCTGGATCATGCTGGTTTGCAAGGTATCAGTCTTGAGCTGCACAGCCTGGAGCTCAGCTTGGAGGGTATCAACCATGGCTTTCAACTACTCTTCCAATGCCAACCATTTGTCTTCTGCAACCAAGGTGACCACATCTGCAATCTGTTGTAGGTCATCTTCTATCAGTGTAACTCATGTGCCACGTTCTGGCTGGATAACTCGTTGCTTCTTTCATGGCCCTTTAATAGGGTCACCATTCTGCTTTGTTCCCCAAGGGGAATCAACACCTCCCGTATCCAGACCTTCGGTGACCAGGTCTGGCTGCGAATCCTTCTGTGAGGTTGGTTCCACGCCCTTCCCAATGTTCTTACCCTATTGCGAACCCTTCTACGATCCCGCATCCACTTCCTTCCTAGTAACCTTGCACTGTCCTCTGATTTCTTTGGTGGTGTCGGGCGGGGTGACCTTTGTAGCACTCATCCCTGTGGTGCCTGTCGCACCTTTTGGAGGCCATGTTGCGATTAGGTGGTCAATTTCCTCGTCTAAAACCATGTATGGGAGTGAGACCCATGCGGGATCCTTGTGGCCTCTAACTTTGACATTATGCATAGTCACCTGAAACGCCTCGATGCTCTTATATTTTTTATATACTACTGGTGACAAGCGTGACCAAGAATTGATTGCTGCTGCAATTCCACTCTGAAAGAGGACCCAAAAGACTTCATTTTCCTCAATACGGTACGCATCCTTAGATTCCCACAGATTCGCGTATCGCGCCCGTTCACACATATCGAGCATGAGCTCAGGGAGGACCGAATCTTCTGGGGCTTCCCATGTGACCAACGTGATGAGAAGCAACAACCAAGAGTAGCAAAATATGTGCCCCTGAACCTGGGCCTCACATACATTTTCCAGGAATTTGTTGCATAGGTACTAGGCCCAATTGAAACAAACCCCCTTTTCACATCGGCCCGTCAGTTGAATCACACACACAGGGACAGTGGCAGCCTGTCATTTGTGCATCAGCTTTCACGCCAGCAAAAAGGTACCCATCTGCGTCCCAGGGTCACTGATGGTGCTGATCATGAACCCTCGAGTGTTCTGTTGCACATGGTAATCCTCATGCACTTTTTCGGTGAGATTTTGCTCATACTTTTTTTCGATGCGCAACATAGGGTCTAGTGCTTCCATGGAGAGGCTAGTAATCTAGTGAATAAGCGCGACATCAATAGGGATTCAATCCTGGATCCACAAGCTACCATCGTAGACCAAGACAAGCAGCTGGCACACAAGTCGGTCTGTAATATTGTAATGGCCAAATTGCGGCATCCTTAGCAGGTTCAAGAGCCCGGAAATAGCTAGTTTGTGCACCCAACACTTAGGGATGATCTTTATCCTATCATCTTCCAATAACCTTTCGAGGTATATCTCAGGTGCCAGCTCGGGGAAGGCCTCCAAATTGGCCAAGTCATGGTCGTCGAACTTTACCTCATGGAGCTTGCCAAAGTGCTCTCTAATGATGGGGACCTTGCCTGGAGTCAGTGGAATCTGTAGAAAGGTCTGTAGGCCACTGAGATTATTCAACATGCGTGTCGAGGGCCTGTGATTCTGAACAAAGGGCGGAAGCCAATTGATTGGTTCAGCCATCTAGGCCTTTTCTTGAGTAGATAGAGGTCTCTTTACTGGCCTAGGCGAGATTTCCTGGGCCACTGCCCACAGGGAATTCACGTTTCAAGGGGAGGTGTGAGGTTTCATCCTAGTCCATTTCGTGGGTTTCCTTGACCCTTGGGCTTTTTCTTTCCCCTTCTTCTTTTCCTTGTTGTGGGTGGACATAACCTCCTCAACTTTAGGATGGAATTCCAGAACTTCCTCAGATTCTTGTTCTGTCGAGGTTATAGGCTGTGATGATTCAAAAATATTGGTTTCCATAATTTTGGTACACAAAATAAACTCAGGGCTGCTACTATCAGAGGGTGCAGGTCGCTCAGAAATGAACAAAACACAATAGGCATAAAAACCCGCAAAGAACAAAATTTCCAAGTACAGACTTACAAAGTACAAACTGTTCAAGAGATACAAAACCCTTGTCTGATCGATTCTTTTTCTTTTATAGCCATGGGGATCAATCAATGTGTGTATGAGGCTCATTATAAACTTACCATCAGGTAAACAATATAAAATCTTTGGAAATCGTCTCATTAAATGCCAGCTGCCCACTCCTTTCAATAGTAAAATATGATTTTTACCTAATTTTATTGTTCCAACGGCTAGTGTTAGCACCTCCTATGTGCCTAGCGCACCCCTGCGATCCCATCATACCTTTTGTGCGACCAGCACACCCCTGCACTCACAGTGTACCTTCAGCACTTCCAACGCACTTCATTAGGCTTCCAAACCTGCGACCAACCCCCGCGCATATTCTGTCCCATACAGCTACTCCGGCCATATAGTCATTTGATCCGGTATGGTTTGAGTAAGCTACCATTGACATACCCTGGTACCATATCACCTCGTAGGGTGGCTAACCAGACATCACCACCATCAGTGATTCCCTTTACCATATAGGGACCTAGCCAGTGCCAACGAAACTTCCCTAGGTGCTTTGTAAACTAGATATCATAGAGGAGGACCAAGTCTCCCTCCGAGAATGTCTTTTGCTGAATATGTCTTTCATGCCATGCTTTTTCCCAGGACCTTTTGAACTTGTTGATGGAAACTAGCAATGAATCGATCTTCCTCTAAAGCCACCAACAGTGCTAAACACTCTTCCATGATATCCAAATCTTCCATATTAGTAAAGGCTATCATACAAAGGCTAGGAACAATATACTCCATTAGCATGATGGCTTATTTTCCATAGACCATCCGGAACGATGTCTTTCCTGTCAGTTTCTTGCACATGGTAAGGCCCAAAGGATCGATGGAGTGCTCATGTCCTAGTCACTATGATCGACATTGTAGACCTTAGTTAGTTCCTGCTCCAAGATTTTGTTGAAAGCTTCAACAACTCCATTTTCCTATGGATGATATGGGGTGATTTTTGCATGGTGGATCCGAAATTCTTCAGTCAATGCTTCAATGATTGCATTAACAAAGTGCATACCTCTGTCGCTCATCAAGATCTTTGGGTAGCCAAACCTAGTTAAAATGTGTTAAAAAATGAAGTGTGCAACGGTATCTATAGTGCAATCCTTCACATCTTTTGCTTCAGCCCATCGAGTCACATATTCAGTTGCGGTGATGATGTAGCGAGCACCTATCTTCTTTCCTGGTGGGTTGATGGGTCCAACAAAGTCTATGGCCCATTTTTCGAACGCTTGTAGAGCCATCTGCAACTGTAAAGGCATCTCATCTCTACGCGATTGTCTTCCCATCCTTTGGCATGTGTCACAAGCTCTGCAGTAATCGTGAGAGTCACTATGTAGCGTAGGCCACCATAGCCTGGCTCTTAGGATATTTTGCATTGTCGTCTTTCCTGCGTAGTGACTTCCCATTGTGACTCCACGATATTTTTCTAATATGTCATGTCGCTCATGCTCCAAGACATATCTTCACAACACATCGTCAGCTCCCAGCTTATACAGGTGACCTGTGATAATGGTAAAATCTCCTGCACAGGTTACCAACTCTTTCTTTTGTTATAATTAATACTCCACAGGTGCCATCCTCGTAGTCAAGAAGTGAATGATGTCGGCGAAGTGCACATCCACTACTTTAATAGCGAATAGCTGCACATCCGGCAGTCCTTCCTCTCGGTTGGTCGGTTCTTTGCCATTTTCAATCCGGGATAGGTGATTTGGCCCAACATTCAACTTTCCTAGTTTTACGATGATCTCAAAGTCATATTCTTGAAATAGAAGGAGCCATCGGCATATTCCCCCCCCCCCCCGACACAGGCTTAGTCACTAGGTACTTTAAAGCAGAGTGATTAGTGAACATATTGAAATGCCCACCCAATAAGTAATGTCGGTATTTTTGTAGGGAATACACCATGGCTAACTCTTCGCGCTCAGTAGTGGAGTAGTTATGCTCCACACTAGAGAGATTCCTACTCGAGAATGCAACAGGATGGTCAATGTCCCCTTCCCTTGGCTGTGTCAAGACAACTCCCAGGGAAATCCCTGAGGCATCGACATGGACATGGAATACCTTCGCCAAATCAGGAAATATGAGGATAGGCCCATATACCATCTTCTCCTTGAGTAAATCAAAGCTTTTTTGACACTCACCATCCCAACAGAATGATACCTCCTTCTTCAGCAATTTTTCCATAGGTGTTGTGATTAGTGTGTACCCTTGAATAAACTTCTTGTGGTAGCCTGTGTGTCCGAGGATAGAGTGCAACTGCTTCTCAGTTGTAGGAAATTCCAAGTTGATGATAACCACCACCTTGGAAGGGTCGACCATCAACCCTTATCGACAAACTATATAACCCAATAAGATCCCAAATGGCACGCAGAATATGCACTTCTTGATGTTTAGGGAGATTTGGTGCTTTCTGTAGGTGCCCAACATCATGCGCAGGTTTGAGACATGACTCTTTACTAACCAAAATACAGTCCAATCATCAAAATATACTTCCATAAAATTGTGGATAAATTCCTTAAACACTGCAACCACTACCCGCGAAAATATGGCGAGGGAATTCTTGAGTCCAAATGGCATAACGGTGTACTGAAATGAACCCCATTTAGTGGAAAACATGGTTTGCTACGATCTTCAGGTGCAATCCTGATCTTATGATAGCCTGCGAACCCATCAATGAACAATTATGCCTCCTTCCCCCCTACGCTATCAAGGATTTCATCTGAGAATGGTGTAGGGAAGGGATCGTGTATGCAAGCATCATTCAATTTTTGCAGGTCAACATAGATTCATATCTCTCCCTTAGTATTTTTCTCCTAAAACACCATAGGACACACCCAGTCTGACTATTCGATCGGCTCAATGATACCTGTGGTCAGAATTTTTTCAATTTCTTTCTTGAACTTTTGTTTATACTTGGGGTTCAACCAATAAGGCCACTGCTTTACTAAGTGCGCATCAGGTTTTAAAGTAATATGCATGACACCTAGGTCCCCTGTGATCCCCTTGAGCTCTGAAAATTTCGTCGGGAATAAGTCTTGGTATTCCATGAGGAGTTCTGAAACTTTTCCCATAGTATCATCATCCTAGTGGTCCCCAATTTTAGCTAACTTAGGCTGCGCCTCCATTCCAATGTTGACTTCTTGCAGCTTTAGAGGCTTAGTGACATCAACAGTCTACAGTGGGGGTCCCACAATTGCATGCTCTCCCTCTGATTCTGGGATAGAGATAATTCGTGGGTTGTCTTCACACTCTTCGATTGATAAATTGAGGCAGTTGACAATATACTGCATCTGCGTTTCCCATGCTGGTACCCCATGTGATGCAAACGGGCATGATTCATCGAATACGAAGGCATCGATGTCTTGCAGAGCTTTGTCGAGTGCCTCCATTCCTTCTATTAGCCCGGATGTCCCTACAAATTAGCCTTCAGGGTTTCCCAGTGGCAGGTGTGCTGATGTAGTTCTACGTCTAAGTACCATGCGGTCAGGATCGGCCCCAAGGCATGAATGAATAGGTGGACCCATTCCTCTATAGTTATTTCACCCCATTCTTCCATCCACGCGGACAAGTTCTGACATGGGTTACCCAGCCCCAAGAAAGTATTTACACACAGGTGAGCTGGAGGTTCAAATCGTAAGATCATCATGTCACGACATTCTTCCCAATCTTGGAATGCTCTATTATTCGTATCCCACCACCTTGCAGGAGTTGCACGTGTGGCGAGATTAAGAGCCCATAGCCTTCGTTCCCTTGGGACTTCAACTTCAAAGGTTTGCAGAAACTCCTTAATTCTACCAAGAACCATCAAAGTAGGGTAAGTCTCTTACCTATGAGGAAATGCACTGGAAGCTCTTTGTGATCCTAAGACATCACAGCACAGAGACATCATGCAACTGATTCTACCAATTTTCTATCTCCCTATTAGATTCAGAGAAACATTTGCCATCCTTTTCCCAACAAAGCACACAATCAGCTATAGGATTGATCCAATCTTCATCCAAAGTAGTTAATTTATAGAGGTGATTCACATCCTCCTCTTCGCACACTAGTTTTGTATACCTCTCTCCATCTGTAGGATCTAGCGGGACTATCACTCGTGTACCTTCACTCTCAAATACCATGCTTATTTTCTTTAGGTTGATAATGCCTCCCATATCTATAGTCCAATCCAGCCCTAGAAGTGTAGGGTAAGGATCCACATCATCCACAATCTAGATTAATTCAAAGTCGGCACGTACCTTAACTCCTGCAATATCTACCATAATATTTGATACTCGCCCCAATGGTATGATCTTCTGTTGGTTAGCCATGCACAACTATATGGTAGAAAATTCTAGCTTAGGTTCTCCCATCCACTGCCAAGTCTACTTAGGTAGGACGTTCACATCCAACCCTAGGTCCAATATGACTTGATCCATATCATAGTCGCCAATCTGCACAGTAAGCTGCATTTCTTGACTAGTGTGTTTCTTATGTTTGTAAAGTTTGTTCACATCCTTAACTTTCATGAAGGGGTTAGATTTTTCTGCGCAACTATCTATTAGTGCTTGAAGATTTTCTATTGCTTTTTGGTTGCACAACAACTTCATACGTGCTTGCAGAAATGGTTTAACTTCATCATCCATTTTTAGGAGTGTTGGAGTCTTGGAAGTAGACACCTCATCCTTTGTAAAGTCATTATGGGCTATGACAAAGGTTTCCTTTTCCTTCTCCTTCTGTAGGTCCAAGCCTTCCTGATTGACTACTGATTTTTGGATAAGCGATTCAGCCGCAGCCTTCTCCTAAGCTCCTTCCATAGCCATGTTGCTGCATGTTATGACATTAATGCTCGGCCCTTCATCACGTGGTTCAACCTTAACCCTGTGCACGTTTTGCGTAGGTGTCTGCTTTTTTTCCTACATTTTAGCTATCAGAATTGGATAGTCTTCAATCACATGGTACATCTGTCTACAATACCTACAAGATTGTCACGTAGGATTCAAACAGTCCCTTGTGAAGTGCCCTACTTCACCACAGTTATATCAAATCAATTGTCCTCTTCCTCGACCTACGATTCCACCTCTACCCCTCCCCTGCCCCTAGCTGGGGAGCCACCTATGCCCGAGGGGGATCTCATTGATGAAGGGTCAGCCTACACCCTGTATAGGTTTCCCCTATCTATCTTTAAATCATAAGTCCAGTAGTTCTCTTCATCATGTCCTACCGATCAACAAAAATAAACCATTGTTGCTTTAATTATGGAACATAAGCACCAAGAAGGGGGCAGTGGTTGGTATCATGCAGCCCAACTACGTGACAATCATCACACCAAAAAGTTGGTCCACTAGGTCCCACAGCCTCCCTAGGGTGCAACAGATTGTGTCCCCCAGCTTGCATGTAGTCTATCAGCAGTGGGCACTGATCCTTCATATGTCCAGATACCCTACATCGTATGCACCATATGTCTGGGCTAGCTTCTTTCCCTTGGTATTTTCATAGATTCTGGATTTCTATGTGCATTATCTCTAGTTGTGCCTAGATTTTTTGTACCCCAAATTGGGCATCGCCTCTAGGCGCAACTTCCAGTTTCATAGCAATCTCCAAGGCTTTCTCATGTGTTTCAATCACCTGCTGACCCATAGGTCCGCGTAGGTGTGGTAGTAGCATAGCGAGGAACCATTCCTTGTGTAGTCTGTCATCATACAAAAATTCCCCTCTCTGATCACCTTTTTTAGTCGTTGATAAGATTCCCATACAGACTCAGAGGGCCCTTGTTTCAAATATTTTAGGTCATTCACTATTTGAGAGTAGGACTTAGGCTTTTGGAACTATTGTTTTAGAGCCTCCTTAACCTATTGAATAGTCGGATCCGCATGCTTGGCAACATACCCCATATACAAGTCTAGGGTTCTTCCTTTGAAGGTGGGGGATAGTTGCACCCTCTTTCTAGCATTGCTGGCCAGATTCTGCGCAGTCCATACTGACTCTATGACAAACTAGAATCGGTCCATATCTTCATCTCCTACCCCTTTGAAGGTGGGTAGCTTCATGTGTGTAGCCATATCTACTTCTGGGGGTGGTGGTAGTGGAGGAGGTGTGGGGGAGTTCTTGCCCTTATGGGGATTCGATGGTGGTGTCGTAGGAGGGCTATTTCCTACATGCACAACTGGTTCTCTTAATGGGTTGTAGACAGATGTGTCCCCTTCTTGATTGACTCTGTAGCACTTATTGCTTCGAGTTATACCCTCATTCTGATTAGAGCTCATTCACTCGGTGTGACTGCACAAAATGGCCTTTTCGCACAATAATATTTTAGCCACTAATGGAAAAATTTTCAAGGTCTTACCTCGAAAACCTTTTAAGAACCTTTTCTCTACTTCAGAATAGGATACGAATTGATCGAATGCAAATTCTGCCACAAATCCTCCTAACACGCTGTCCACCGAGTGATATACCATACAAGTGATGATATTATCAGTATTTTCCAGTTGTTGGATCAACTCTAGGGTCCACTGAGTGATATTCTCGTCCTTCCAACACGTCTAGAGATCTACAAATTGGGCTAGCCACTCCCGTAGCTCATGTGCGAAGGTTACAAAGAAAATTTCATATACTTCCGTAAAAATATATCTATTTTTCCACTTCTTAGTTGTCAACTTTGTGTTGTGATTCTCTTTTATAGAACATTCCTAAACCTGTCTTTCGAACTAGTCTTAGATCTATAGCTTCTCAGGTCTCCAATGTTCCCATGGCATTACCTGATCTCTCTCTCAAAATTCTCCCTGTCCTGACAATAGAACCATTTGTTGGCTTGAGGGGTCTTGACCCAAGTTCAGAGGTTAAGATTTTCCAACAAAACCCTATACTACTGGCCCTTTCAACAATGACCTAGTTTCGCATGCCAAGGTATCACCAGAAGTAGTATGGGAGGGTGATGGAACCAGGTTTCTGCACCCTAGGAGAGAGTAGGTAATGAAGGCAGATCGGTGTTGCAATTATCAGATCTACATAGAGTCAGGCTTGTTCACAGGATTTTAACCGTATACTCAGAATATAACCGTAACACAACCATCAGATCTAATCAGTACCTGCGCATCCACGTGCATATCAACAATTACCAACACAAAATATCATAAACACAACTATAATAGGTCACATATATACTTATATCAAAACACAGTTATATTCACAGCATAAGAGATAACACAGATATATTCACAACTTTCAACAGATATCATAGATTCGCATCAACAAAACACAATAGATCCAGAGGTACTTCAACTATATCTGCATATATTAACATCCAAAAGCTAGCTACATCCCAAAACACAACTTGCGCACACATCCAGTAGGGTCCGCACATAGCATGACTGAGGATCTCCGTGCACATAGCCAACAGGAGTCCTTACCCAAGACCACCCAAAACAGATCTAACAATTTGCACATAGCATCAATTCACATTCATGCCTACCTTTAGACTCGAACTAATCATCTATTTATATCGACTTAGCCTTTGTTATCCTGCGGTATGAAAATAGTGGTTTGTGGACTCTAGGTCTACCCTTTGACCCATTACAATGCGTTCGGGGCTTTGGACCACCCAAAAAACCCCGCGTTAGAATAATTAATACAAAAATATACAAAATTCGTAGCTTAGGGAGCGCCACTCAACAGACCCCCAACACAAACCATTTGTTGGCTTGAGGGGTCCTGACCCAGGTTCGGAGGTTAAGGTTTGCCAACAAACCCCTATAATATTGGCCCTTTCGGCAATGACCTGCTTTCGCAGGCCAAGGTCTCACCCGAAGTAGTATGGGGGGGTGCCGGAACCAGGTTTCCGCACCCTGGGAGAGAGTAGGTAATGAAGGTAGATCGGTGTTGAAATTATCATATCTACACAGAGTCAGGATTTTTCGTAGCTTTTTAACCATTTACTTAACATATAACCATAACAAAACTATCAGATCTAATCAGTAGCTTCACATCAACAATTACTAGCACAAAATATCGTAAACACAACTATAACATATCAAAAATACACTTATATCAGAAAACAGTTATATTTGCAGCATAACTGATAGCACATATATATTCGCATCTTTCAACAGATATCATAGATTAGCATCAACAAAACACAACACATCTAGAGGTACTTCAACTATATCCACATATATTAGCACCTAAAACCCAGTTACATTCCAAAACACATCCTGCACACATAGCTAGTAGGGTCCTCACATAGCAGGACTGAGGATCTCCATGCACACAACCGACAAGAGTCCTTACCCAAGACAACCCAAAACAGATCTAACAATTCACATGTAGCATCAATTCGCATTCATGCCTACCTTTAGAATTGAACTAATCATATATTTATATCGACTTAGCCTTCGCTATCTTGCGGTCCGCAAACTGTGGTTTGCAGACTTGAGGTCTACCCTTTGACCCATTACAATGCGTTCGGGGCTTTGACCCATGCAAAAACCCCTGTGTTAGACTAATTAATAAAAAAATATACAAAATTCGCAGCTTAGGGAGCCCCACTCCAACAGGGACTGGGATCCAAACACAACTAAAACAAGACCTATGACTCAAGAAGATAATTAGGCTCCACACCCAACATCAAATACATGTCAAATATACCTTATCATATTGGTATTTGCAAGAAGAAACTCCTAGCTATGTTTAGAATGACTCCAAGTTTTTTTTCCACCTTAATAAATATCTATGTGGTCTTAAGCAAGCTCATCAATATTGGTACGCTAAAATGGATAGATTTATTCTTGGCACTATATTTTCTAGATATCATTTTGACCCTAATGTATATACCTAAAAAGTAGGTAACTATGCCATGATTTTTTTTCTTTATATTGATGAGCTTGCTCTCACTCGCATTGACCCAAAATTTTAAACTATGTGAAATACCTTAACATGAAATTTGAAATGATAGACCTATATATTTTCATCGTTTCCTTGGCCTCCAAGTATTATATACCAAGAAATAAATATCCTTTTCTAAATCTGATGATGCATGTGAGCTTCTTCACCATTTTCACATAGAAGTTTCTAAGCCAACTCCATATCCCTTGTAGTTTGGTGTCCGTTAATCCCTTTGTAAATCCCCAGATATTGATTTATTTCATTTCTACTAGGATATTAATGTTGTCAACAAGACCCTTTAATTGTAATTGTAACATTTGTCTCCTACATATACCAAAGAGACTTATCTTTCATTATAATATATAATTCTGAAAGCACAAAGATACTACTATTTATTTTTCTATCTTAATGCACAAAGCTACTTATCTTTTGATTTCCACGCCATCTGGGAATTTATTTCCTAACATTTGGTTTTAGAGCATAGAATTCTAGGATTTTTCTCCTTCGAATGAGTCACCTTGAAAAATTTTCTATCTTATTTTCTTAGGAAGTTTTAAATAACAATTGTTTTTGGGGAGATTGAGGAGACAAAGTAAGGTACTTATGGTGTGTTGTAACTTATTTTTATCATATTATAATTTCCATTTATTTTTATGTTGAAAAAATAGAAAAATAGAAAAAATAAAAGATATTTAAAAGAAAATAAATAAAAATAGAAAAGAAAAAAGAAAAAATAGAAAAATAGAAAAAAATAATAAATGGGATTTTAAAAATACATATATGTGAAAAAATATAAAAAATATCTAATCCCAAAGTAATTGACGTGCTCATTTAACTGTCGTTGTAAGTTTGATTAATTAAATTAATCCTTTTAGTTTAAGTTATTAAAGGATTAATTAATTAGTTTATTGTAATAAATCTTTGTCGATATGATTGATTTGAAATTTGTTGTCGCTTATGGTAATCATCGCGACTTGTAAATGATCGAAATTACCCCTGCCCTGATCAACGACAGGGGATGTATTTCGTACCCCTTGATGTTTAATAGAGGTGGGGGGGGGAGGTATGAAAATTAGTTTAAATAAATACCACCCAGGGTACTTGTCCTCATCAGAGAATTTCAGAACCCCCCCAAACCCAAAAACCACCTTTCGTTTGCTCCGCTCCCGAAGTCACTTCCTCACACTACACCACATGTCCATACTCATTCTCCCAATCTATTATACCATTATTCCTTCACCCAACAACCAATTAACTATTGTATCTTCCAGCCAACATCTGATTGCATTAATTAGATACACTGAAATGCTAATATTACGTATATAATTTATGAATTATCCCACCACCATTCAAATTATTTTTCCTCTCATCCTCTTGTAGCAGAACAACTAATCGAAATTCCATCGAGCTCTAGTTAGTCACCATATCAGCAAACAGAAAAATTCTCGGTAATTCGATACATCTGTTCCCAAGGCATTATTCAGCATGGCATCATAAAATGGAAAATGTAAATTAGTAATTGAGAGTCCAATATTGTCCCCTGTCATAAATTTAGATGATATTCCTTTGGTGGAAAAGCAATATAATATCTATGAAAGCCAATGCAATTTCGATCTCTATGAAATCCAAAAATGGGAAAATCGAAAGTTTCTTGATACCAGTGATGAATTGAATATGTGGGATTTCTTCCTACCTCAATTCATTTTTCTTCATACCCATTGTTCCCAGAGTTTGTCACTTAGTGTAATTTCAGATACCTCCCAAGTCAGAGAGATATAATTTTCCAAAATAATGAAGTTTTGTTCACTATCACCCCTGAGTCAAATTTTCAAATTCTTCAGGTCAATCCTACAGTCCCATTGCATCCATTTTCTGTAGATTCCCTTATGGAAATATACTAGTAGCTCACCTTCTCCCAAAGAAGCAAAACCTTTGAAAACATTTATGCCTAAAATTTTTGAATGACCAAGATCAAATCCACCTTACTCCTCTTCCATATTTCCAGAGATGTATAGACATGTTATCTCTATGGTTTCATGTCTGTTAGGTTATCCAAGTGACCTGTTGTCACTCCTAGAGACAATATTGAGTTGCAGGAGACTAGTGCCTAGGACATCTTAAAAGTAGGAGGTCAACTAGGTTTTCTTAATGCTCTTTGGAAGGGACCTCTTGGGTATCAACTTGATGGAATTATTTGATAAGTGGTTTTGGATAACAAGGGGAGTATATTAATAGCTGCAAACTTTGATTGTGAGAGAAAGGGATAACTCAGAATGGGCCTGTGGCTACAATGAAGCTCAATTTGCTACAAATAGGGCCAGATGTGGAACCAATGAACATACCTTAAAGATAATTGGGATAGAAACCACGAAGAATAAGGATGGTAAGTCAGAGTGGGGCAGGCTTACGAAGGTATAGGAATCCACCCTCCAGAGACTTAAGAAGAAAGTGGTTGGGATGAGAATTTTGGAACATAAATCATGCACCGAGCCTAATTAAGGTATCATTATAGACCATTGTACGAGTATAATACAAGATAAGTTCATAAATAATCCATTAAAAACCTGCATTCTGAATGCATGATAACAGGAAAGAAATTATGAAGAAACATAACAATAGATTAAAAAAAACAAAAAAGAGGCATACATATTGTTCATAAGTCCAGTAGGAATACATTTTGTGCAACAAACATTCGTTATATTATTTCTTCAAAATGGATCTTCCAGATATATATTAAGAGAAAATCCAAAAATTACAAAATGTGCTACACAGACTATGCACTCCAAACTTCTAGAGAAATCAGAACATTTACTTCATCTGCGAGTTGGAATTTTATAACTGTTACATGGGTAGCACGGCCAGATATTTTCTCAAAAAAAATATTCCTTCCTGATCTTACAGTTTCACATATAAATAAAAAATTATGCGATGTAACGACATCACATCCGAATCAGTATTCTCTAACACAGACTATAACAGAAACATAATAGAAATATAAAATGCAGATAATGCATAGGGTGAAATCAAGATTTAAACCAATTTCACATTACATTGAAATTGAAAATAAAAAATAAAAACAAAGGTCACATGGGCCTGATCATGATGTCCATTAGTGTGTACGACAGGGAGTTCCAGAGCCTCCTTAGTGGCGTGATCTGACTGAAGATGTGGAGGAGCCAGGATGGAGAGGTGGCAGTTGCTGCGAAGTGGAGGAAACTAGAGGATTCACATATTCATAACATCTTTTCCAAGTGACTGTTGCGGGTAGAGGTGCTATGGTGAAGAATTCGAACATAGACTACAGTTGAGTAAGCTCCGAATAATCCAGGAAGGCCATGAAGAATCTCTTGACCTGAGCAAGGAGGAAGAATTCCTTACGTAGTGCTGCTACTAAGGTATCTTCCTTCAAGTGGGAGGTCTTCTCTAGTGTTATGTATGCCCTGCACTTAATCTCTGACATCTTATGATCATAAGCGGTTAGAGGAAGAAATGACCCTGACTATTGATCCCAGCATGGTGGGAGGCCATCTTCTACCAACTTGCACCATTCCTGATTGAATCTCTCCACTCCCTTTGATACGAGCACTAAATATCCGAATGATTTTGTGCATGCCTCCTATTTCTTGATCATCTTACTAACCTCCATGATAGTCCTAAAACAGTCAACCAGTCCCTGGGTGCTCAAATATTCAGATGGGAGTTCATTAATATACCAGATGTTGTCAATCCTAGAGAAAGTGTTGAGTTGTAAAAGATCAGTGCCTAGGACATCTTATGCAGTAAGGAGCATGAGGTATAATTCAAGAATTTTGATAGCATTAGGCTCTTTACTACTTCAACTTTCACAAGGGAATGTGAAATAAATGGAACCAGAATATTCTTAGAGTCAGCAAAATTACAAGAGGCTGCAGAGGCAAGGAATGAGTCCTTAATATAGATGCATCAGACAACTTAAAGACAACTTCCTTTAAGGAGGGTTGGATTCTAAAATTATTTACAAATATTTTTAAGATCAGATGAAGCTTGCTGCATAGAAAATACAGAATAATATTAACTACTAATGAGAGGGAACTCCATAAAAATATTTAAACATGAGATGGGATTAAAAAGATAAGAATCCATACATGTCAATTGTTTTAAAAGCATGACATCTCACAGTGTTTAATATAGAGGAATAATGAGTGAAGTGAAAAATGAAACAACATACCATGCCTGAGCTATATTTAAAGCGCTTGACCAACTCAGTATAAGTATCAATGGTGATAAATTTATATCAAAAGCTAGCGAGCCACTTGCATTCCAAAACATGATATAAGGAAATGGAATCAAAGAAATAAACAGTAAACGATATCACATAAGACAGAGTTACACACTATAGAACACTTAGACCAGAATCCTCATATAGAGTAAAACTTCTTCTTGCTGAGACCCAATGGGCTCTTCGCATTTCTATTAAGATTTTCACAACAAGCATACAACAATTCTTACACAGCAGAATTCTTTCGAAAATCTGGAGCCTGTTTTTCTCTTCTGATCTTGCTTATATAGAAACCTCCATACATGAGCGAGAAGATATTTTTTGGAAAAATATCTTCTACGCATGCCAAAAATTTGTTAAAGGTCCTTATCAAAATAACCAAAACTTATGATGAGGAATAAAGGCCTCTCATCATTTACAGTTAGGCACTGGGCCGTTTTGAATCAAAATTTTAAACAACAGTCTTAACCGAAAAGTAAAATGATGGAGTGGAACATAAATTCCACTCGAAAATTGAAAATAACTAACTAAAGTAAAAAGTAAAAAGGCCGCTAGGGCCGGATCATGAATTAACATTATTTCATTGCCGAGAAGGGGTCAACGCGGTTGCTGATGCTGGTGGCAGAACATTTGCGGATGAGCTAGCGATCTGGCTGGAAAACTGGGTGCACCTCTGCTGACTGTCCGGTGAAGGTTCAGGAATAGCCGCGAATCCTTCCACTTTGATGAAGGTTTCAGTGAGATCATTTAGACTCGCTTCAGTGGGGATATTATGTTTTAACAGATGAAGAAGAAAGAATTATAGGCAGAGTGCTGAGACAATTGTTTCTGCTTTTAACCGAGCGGTTTTATCTAACAAGATGTTAGTGCGGTCCCTTTCTTCCTGGAGCCGTGATTCAGATTCTGGTAATGATCGTAGTATGGAAGGAGTGGTAGGGTCCCAGCATGATGGAAGTCCTGCCGTTGTGATCTCGGCCCAAACTGCGTTGAATCGGTCCATGCTGGCTGCCAACTATTGTAGGGCCATCGAAGCTATGACGTCGGCCGACTCCTTATCAATAATATTTTGGCATTCGAAAGCTTCCCTCTAAAAACTTGCTATGCCATGCTGCTCCGCCTCACTAGCTCTCAACCCTTTCAGAAAAGAAACATATCTATTGGCGTGCTGGGCTCTACTGTTCATGTTAAGGTCTCCCTCCTGAAACTTCCTCCTGAGATAGAGTACAGAAGATTTTATTTCCTCGATGACTTTCAGGCATTCCCACTGCTCTGTTACTGCCGAAATGATCTCTGACCAAATTATTCTTCTTCCATCCTTGAGGGTGATGTTACCTTTCAGGCAGCTGTTGAGATCATTGATGGTATTCTACTGGTTAGCTCTTTCCTTCTTCTCCTGTTCAATCTCCTTCTGCAGCGTCTCTATTTTTCGGGCATTCTAAGCCAAGGAGGTTTCCAGCTCGGTGATCCTCTGCCTAGTGGTGGATGCATGATTTTATAGTATACCATTTGCAGCTTTCGCTGCAGTCAGCTACTCGGAAAATAGACTAGTCTCTTCTGGGGTTGTGGTTGGAATACAGCTGTGCGTGTCTGAGTTAGTCTACAGCTCCGTAAGCCTCCTCTGAAGAGTAGAGATTTTTTCTGCCATTTTTTCTTTTTCCCCTTTCTCCTTTACCAGTGTGTCAGCCAAGTCCACTTTTTCTTTTTCTGCTTGCGCCAATTCATCCGTTTGTACATGGTGCGATGCCAGTATGCTGACCTTACGTTTCAATGACGCGACCTCCTTTTGAAATTGATCTATCAAATAGCGCTGCGGGTTTGAGTCTCCAGTCTCTTTTCCTTTGATTGAATCCTGGAGGCCGCGTATTTGATTTTCCTGGGCGCGGGAATTTGCCTATTCCTTCTTTAGGGTCGCCCTCACCTGTTCATGCTTTTTCTCCAATTTTCTCAGTGCAATGGTGACCCGCATTACCTCGTCCTTCAACATATCACCCACAACTTGAAAAAGATTACATTTGTCGAGTGCTGGTACCTTGGCCATATCGATTGTGTACTCAAGCACCCTATAACTAGTGGTACCTGCATCAGGGTCCAAGATAGCCTCAGCCATAGACAATACCAGGTGTTCTGTATCCACATTCATGGAAGCTGAAACCCTGGTGTGATATTTCTCTACATAACCTTCCAGCTCGGTCTTGTATTTATCCTTGATCGTTCTGTTTCTCAGGGTCCTTTCAACTACAAATAGTGAAGTATAATCTCCGATGGCCTGTGAGACTTTGGAGAAGTCGGAGGAGGTGACACTGTCTCTTAGCACTTTGATCCCAGCTTTGCTCCTGTCGGGCTGGCCATATGGTGTAAACTGCTCAAGAAACTGCTATTCCCCTATGAATTCTGCCTCGCTCGAGACTGTTTTCTGCTTTTTATGAAGGGGAGAGCCTGCTGCTGAGGGACCCACTTCTTATTCTTCTTGGCCTTTATTGACGTCTTCTCCTTCCCCTGTGGTAGATGAATATGTCTCCATCTGTGAAATCAAAGGCCAAGTTTCAAGGTTAGCTTTCCACTCTATAAACGGTCTTGATTCATGTGCATAAGGAGTGGACTTGTTCCTTTTTCTTCTGTTTGACATAATCTCCCGAGGATCATAGGGCCAAGCCTTTCCCTGTCTTAGGTCCATGCCTTGCAATAACTTCTCAACAATCGGAAGGGTGTGTCTTGAATTCACAACAAACGAGCCGATAGTGATGGGGAGTCTCAGGATGAAACCCTTCTTTGCAGGGACAAAGTGGAGTTGGTCAGCCTTGAGGGTCTGCCGAATATCCTTTAGAGCATAAAATCGTCGACTAGGAAACACAGGCAGCTGGTGAGGGGAAACCTCGGCTCCATAGACATGAATTTCAGTGTAATTGTCGAAAAGATACCAATCCCCGGTGCTTTAGGTTTTACTAGCTTGCAGCCAACTCTTCATTTCAGGAAAGACCCTAGGTGAGGGTGAGTCATGGATGATAGTGTAGACAATGGGCATGAACTCATTTAGGAACCTAGAATAACCCACCCCATTAGGTATTTGGCATACTGAAAAGTTCCAGTCAAAAACAGTTCGGGGTTGAGAATTGACATCGTATACCCTATCTAAGCCCAAACCCTCGAACCTGCCAGCATGTTGATATAAGAAAAGGTAGAAGACCATCGAGAAAAGGTGAAAGTGTTCGGTTTTCGAAAGCTCTTGGAACTGGGTCTGAATGTTAGCAGCCAAGAAGCCAGGGATATCCAGAACTACCCCTTTTTGAGACATTAGCCACAAGAAATAAACACATACCCTGGAAACTTCCCCCAAACCGCCTACACCTAAGAGACCCACGATGAGAGTAAGGATAGGCCGCACTTCTTCTTTGAACAGACTCAACGGGAAAGGTTCTGCGGCAGGAAGGGATGTAGCCTGGTTGCTGGTTATAGAGGAGATGAAACTGTTATGATGTTCCCATGGCAGTTTGGTGAAATGGGAGGTTAAAGCCACTTCACTAAAACTAGTATAGGTGGTGTTGGTGGGAAAGCGGAGGGCTTGCCTGATAATTTCAGGAGAAAGAGAGAAAATCAGTTTCCCCTGAGCAGAGGTAAACGTGCCTCGGCCCTCATCGTAGGCATCTCTAAGCCAGCAAATAAAATTGACCACCGGGTAGACTGGGGGTGTAATCTGATGGTATAAACTTGACACAACCACCCAGTATCGATCCCTATTCTCGACATGTCACCTAAAAATCTCAGGTTTTATACTGTTGATGGGAAAAGGGTATTGGGGATCACAGATTTCGACTTGCAGGTCGATGAAAGGCTCGAACCTAGGAGGGTTTCTATTTCTCGGACCTGAGGAGTCTTTGGTTCAAATTTCTTGGGTGTGCCCCTTCCCATGAATGACATATAAAACTTTTAAAAATGGAAGGAAAGTAGAGGGAATATGAGGGACAGAGTACCTGTGCAGTAGGGAAATTTGCATAGGAAAGCGACACAGGGGGTGTTGATAGTGACTGGGTAGACCTTGGCACTAGCTCCCACTTAGTTTATACCATAGCTTTGAGAGCCTGTAGATTTTACTGCAGTAAAATACGGGAGGATTGTTATATAAGACTGAGAGTTCTGAGGTAAAAGGCGGAGAGGTGAAGTAAGCGGGGTGAGTGTCATAAGGACACTGATAGTGGAGCACGTGGCGTATAGGGATTGGGTGTCAGCTGGAAGCAGGTGAACACTGCGTGTTGGGTTTAATACTGGTACGGGCCTCGGTACCAGTTTACCTAGAAACTTACCCTAACCTTCTACTGTATAAGCCGTCCGGTTCTTGAAAAATAATCATTGTGAGGCTCGTTTAATACATATCGCACAGGTCTCTAGGGCCTGTACTGCACTCTGCCACCTCACTCTTGCCTTGGGTCCACCCCATGGCATGTCACCTTAATTCCGCAGGGGTGTGGCTCTCTTCCCCCTTCCGCTTCTTGACCCCCACGGAAATTCCCATATGAAGGGACCCTTCACGTGCGTATTGTGAATGCGGTGAGATTTTTTTAATAGTTATGTTTTTTGTCCTTTGCACTATGCCTTTTCCCCTATTGTATTACCTTTACCCTTTTCGTTTCATATTAGAAATTTTCTCGCAAATATGCTTCGGTTCTTTTTTAGGCACGTGACTTGTCTTACATTGCTTCTCTTCCACCATCCATTTGATGTTTCGCCTTCTGTCATAACACTCGATACATGGTTTCTCAGGTTTTTAATTATAAAATGACTAATGTTAACCAATGATCAACATTGGCTCCACCTAGGGATGGCACGTTCGTTCTTGAGCGTGTCGAGAACTCCGTAGACCACCTGTTTATCTTCTATGGACATCTTTCCTTGACACTTTTAATTTTCCTCCTCATGATCCATCATGGCACACACACGTTACTCAATCAAGGAAAAAAGCAGTACCTAATATACAATATGATACATCAGGCTCTCTCAGCTTGACTCAGAACTGGAAATAAGGCTTGAGAAACCGACTGTTTATAGGGGCATCAAGCAGATCTCCCTGTAAATTCTCCAACTTGAAAGCATTGTTGCCTCCTTGTTCTACAATTTTAAAGGGGCCGAACTAGAGGGGGTTGAATTTACCGTTTTTCCCTTTATCATCCCTTTGAATGTCCCATATGAGCACTAAATCCCCTATCTATAAATTTCTGTCCTTGGCATGTTGATTGAAAAGATCTTTCATTTTCTCCTGGTATTCAACTAGCCTCTGACTCACCTAATTCCGCATTTCTTCTAGCTCCACCAATTGGTTGATTCTCCTAGTCACATCATCGGGCTCTTCCTGACTTTCTTGCATGAATAAAGCCACTGGTAATGCTAACTGTACAGGGAAAACAAATTCCCTCCCATATACCAATTCGTATGGGGACTTCCCGGTCGCCCTCTTGCTGGTAATTCTGTTGGCCCATAGAGTGAATTTTAGCTGGGAATCCCAATTCTTCTGATTTTCATTGATAGTCTTCTTCAGTGCTCTTACCAACGTTTTATTTTATGACTCTTCTAGGCCATTTCCTTGTGGGTAATAGGCTGTAGAGTGGCCTAGTGAAATATTATACTGTTGACAGAACCTGGCAAACTTTGTATATTTAAAGGCTTGTGCATTGTCGGTCACAATCTTGGCAGGGCAGCCACATCTGGATATGATGTTTTCTTCCATGAATTTTATCACCACATTATCTGTTGCATTCCTGGCGGGTATAGCTTCCACCCATTTTGTGAAATAAATCGTGGCAGTTAGTATCCACTTATGCTGACTGCTTGATGGAGGATGTATTTCACCAATAAAGTCAATCCCCCACTGTTGGAAAGTTTCATCTACATGAAAATGGATCATGGGCAGGGGTGCTAGCTTCTGTCTTTCAGCAAATATTTGACATTTATCACAAGCTCTGACCCAGGCGAAGACATCTCCAAAGAGTTTGGGCCAGAAGAAACCAGCCTTCAAGATTTTATGAGCAGTAGCCCTCCAACTGTAATGGCCCCCATAGATTCCTTCGTGAAACTCAGCCATTATACTCTCTACCTCTTCTTCTGTGAGACACAGGAGCAGGATGCCTGAGGGGTCTTGCTAGTACAGCCAACCACTTGCAACCATGTACCTCTGTGACCTCAATCTTAGTGTTCGGTATTTAGCTTTGTCACAGCTAGGTGGGCAACTGAGTGTTAGAAGATATTCCACTATCTCCTTGTACCAGGGGCTGATGAGGTACTTCATATGTGTCTTCTGAGAAGCTATCTCTACCCCCTGTGGTTCCTCTTTCCTCTCAAACTCCTCGTTTTCCATCATGGACAGGTTTATACCCAGCGCCTGACAATTTTATTCAGACAAGATTTTGGCTAAACCTTGTCCCTTGATTAGCTTGGTAGGGTGGATGTCTAGCTCATACTCTTGTATTTTTGCTATCCATTTCCCTCTTTTTCCTTCACTATCTCCCTGGATAAGGATATCCTTAACAGCTGCTATGGGCAAAAATGCAGTGACGTGAGATTGAAGGACATACATACGAAAGGCTTTGAGGGGTTTTACCAGGGCATGTGCCTGCTTTTCCAATATGTTATATTTCAGCTCAGCATCATGAAGCACCTGACTAAAAAAGGAAATAGGCTGCGCATATCCATCTTCATTTTTCTGCAACAGAACTCCTGCTACTGTATGAGGTGATGCAAAGGAAAAGATCATAAAAGGCTTGACATAATCTGGCCCAGTTAGCACAGGGGCTTCAGCAAATTCATTTTTAATCCTGGCAAAAGCCTCTCGTGATTCTTGTGACCACTTAACCTCATTATTCTTCTTCAGCATGTCATTTATGTGCCTAACTATCTCAGCATAGTTAGGGATGGACCTCCTCAAGAAGTTTATTCAGCCTAGGAACACCTAAACTTCCTTTTTGTTTCCAGGGAGAGAAATTCCATTTATGAATTCTACTCTCTTAGGGTCTATCTTTACTCCCTCTTTGGTTACAATATGCCCCAAAATCTTTCTCTCTTCTAGTGCAAACAAAGACTTCTGTGGGTTGAGGGAGAGGCCATACCTTCTACACTTATCAAAATTTTTGCGCAAGTGTTCAATGTGCTCTACATCATCTTTTGAAAACACAGTAATGTCGTCCAAATATACCACCACAAACTTATCTTGCTCTCCGACAAAAGCAATATCCATGGCCCTCTGAAATGTGGCCCCTGCGTTAATCAACCCAAAAGGCATCCTGGCATACATAAACGTTCCCCATGGAGTGGTGAAGGCAGTCTTCTTTTGATATTCTAGTAGTACAGCCACCTGCTGGTATCCAGAGAATCCATCCATCATCGACATTCGAGAAGCTACTACCACTTTCTGCAAGATGTGATCCATCTTGGGCAGTGGATAATTATCCTTTAAGAATGCTCTATTTAGATTCCTAAAATCAACACATAGCCTTATTTCTCCATTCTTCTTCCGCCCAGGGACTAAGTTTGCTACCCACTCAGAATATCTCAATGGTACAATGATTTTGGCCTTCAACGGTTTCTTAATTTCTCTCTCAATAGAGGGTAGCAATAGGGGATTTATCTGTCTAAGCTTCTGTTTATGTGGTTTTGCATCTCCCTTCCATGGAATTTTATGTTGCATAATGCTGATATTAAAGGTTTTTAGGTCTTGATAAGACCATGCAAATAGGTCTTTATAGGACTGGAATAACTTATGGTATAGCTGTTTATATTCATTCGGGACCTTCTTGGACAACTTCATGATTTTAGGGTCAGCCTCAGTGCCAAGATTTAGATCCTCTACCTGATTCTCCTCTACCACTTTGTTCGACTGCAGTGGAACATCATTCTTATTAAACAACCTTTCTAGAGGCACTAGTCCTTGGGGAATGACATTCCCTTTCAATTGCAGAAAATTGTGGCCAACCACCTTTTCTTCCCATTTATTTCCTGAAGTGTCTTCAGCCTCCTCTTCCTCACAAGCATCAATATCCAAGTTGGAAAATTCCCCAACCGTTTCCAAGAATCTCTTCACCTACTCTTCATATTCAAACACCTGCCAATGTTTGATGTTGTTTGGGATTGATGGCCGATAGCGTACCTCAATTTTGTATCTCAAGAGAGGATTCTGAGGTGGACGAAAAGTACTAGCAGCCACTGCAAGGGATTCTGCCATCCTATTATGCTCTCTTGGCATGAAATAGATATTGAATGCCAAGAATAAATTATCCACCAGATCCCAAACTTCATTCTTATAAGCCCTTAGCCTAGGATGTTTGGCTTCGCACTGATACCTCACTTGCCTGACTACGAGTTCTGAATTTCCCAGAACCTTCAGACTTCATATGTTCATGCTCCTGGATGTCTGCAGCCCCAACAGGAGTGCTTCATATTCGGCCACATTATTCGTGGCTTCATACTCTAGCTTGAAAGACAAAGGGACCCTTTGGCCTGCAGGAGAAATCAATAATAGCCCAACCCCATTACCTTCCCTGGAGTTTTCCCCATCAAAATGAAGGGTCCAGATTTCTGATTCAGGACTCTCTATGGAATGCTCTATTTTGATCTGGTAAAATTATGGTTCATGAGCATACTCTTGATCTTCCTCCAGCATTAAACATGAGAAATCTCCCTCCCTACTATAAACTGGGGAGTTAACTGAGTCATCTGCCTTGGTGACCGTCTTGAAAAATTTGGTTTCCCAGTACAGCCTCCTCTCTTGACCACCAAATACGGGGATAGTGGCATAGGTCAGGTCCAGCTTGATTGATCCACCAATTTTAGACCCCCAATATCTTGACAGTAGCATGCCAAAGTGAGCTGGAATTTCAGCTACCACTATATCCATTACTACACTCTTTGCTGGGATCTGAGCCAGATTGACCGCTAAGTCCTTTATCATGCCCAGGCACTTAACTCTTTTGGAGTCAAATGAGTAAAGGTCTTTGTATGGGCGGGTGATATGTAGTCCTAGTTGTTCCATGACAGAGAGGGGTAAAAGGTTATGTGAGGCTCCCGAATCTAACATACAGTTATGCAGTAGCAGGTCATGTATTACTAAAGACACATAAAATGGGGGAGTAGCAGCATCCAATTCTTCGACATGTGGGCCAAATATGACCATAGGCCTTTCTTCTTGAAGGTTCAGACTACCTAGAATGTGTATTACTTCTGGAGGGAGCATAAAGGATGTGACCTAGGACTGATAGGTAGGTTTTTTTAACAATTCAGTTAGGGGAACTGGGATTTTTACTTTCTCTAGTTCCTTTGTAAACTGAGGGCGGAGGAGGACCTATCTACTAACACTTCTTTTGATTCTTTATCTTTGGAGTCTTTGTTCTAGGGGAGAGGCTTGACTTCCTTTATGATTGGCTTGACACTAAGGGGTGTAGCCAATTTTGAAGATGAAGGAATTTGATCAGCAGACTGCAAATATTGGTTAAGGGGCCTCTTACCTTTGTCTGGGGTCCTTTGAGAGGTTGCCTCCTTCTGAGCCGGTGATTATTCTTGAGGTGTGTCCTCCTCCTGATACTGAGTGTGAGTTCTCTTCCTGGAAGATCTGAGGTCATATCTTCTATTGAACTGATTTTGCATGAAATTGACGAACTGCTTGCAGTAGTCATCAATCTCAGGATCTTTGGTGTCTTCACTAGTTTTTCCTTCTGTGTGTGCCTGCACCTCCACTTCATCACTTTCATGTAGGGGGCATTCCACTTCATCACTGTTTGAGAAAGCGAGGTATGCCTCCTCTTGCTCATAGGTAGTGTCTTTTTTAGGATCCTCTACTTGTCCTTCCAAATATAAAGGGTGTGGTACCTGGTCTTGTTGCTTCTTTTGTCCCCTTTGCAGTATCTGCAAGGGAGGCTTCCTATATTGAGGGTTATAGCCACTGTTTGGAGAATTTTGGAAATTCTTGGGGGACGAATTCTTTGCCTCCATTTCAAGTTTAACCAACTTACTCGAAATATTCTTAATCATCTTGTTCATGTCCTCAATTCTGTCATTAGCTGAATATCTATCTTGGCTCGAGGTGGATACCTCCTCTTTTCCCCTTCTTCTAGTATCCTACTCAGATTTTCCCTTGGATTTACCAGTGGAGGAAAAGTTTGCCTCGAGTTCAAGTGCATCTGTCTAAGCATCATCCAGCGTGGCTGGCTTTCTTTCTCTCAGAGAGAAGCCGAATTCTGAGTCAAAGGCTGCCACAAACACATCCTTGGCGGCGGTCTGGTGCGGTTTCATCTCTGTGGGAAGGCTCAGGTACAACTTGTTAAATCTCTTAATAAACTTGTCCACCCCTTCATTATGTCTTTTCTTGAGTGTATTAAACTCAGTCAGACAATGTCCATGATCTTTCTTCTCTCCCCATTTTCTAAGAAAAGTGTCTTCCATTCCTTCCCACATGTTTATAGAACAGTCTCCCAACGTCTTGAACCATTTTCTGGCTTCACCGTCAAGGGATTGCACAAATATTCTTAGGAATACGTCAAGATGTTCCACGTTGAAATTTTCTACGAACGAGCAGAAGACCTTAAGCTGTTTTTGAGCTTCGAGCTCGTTCTCTCCATTGAAATGGGGCAGGATCTTTAGATAGTCCTGTGGCATGTCGTTCAACACTTGAGGTAATGCCAGGGGGCATATTTATTCAGCAAGAAGCCCGGAACATTTGCCATTGGAGGAGGAGGTGGAGGTAACAGAAGGGTTTGATGTGTAAGCGAAGGAGGAGGTGGAAGTGAGGTATGAATGAAAATGGGGATGTATTGGACAATAGCTTGGGGTGATGACAAAAAAGGCAGAATATTAACAGCAGATACTTCAGTGACTTCCTTGACTTCTTCAGCCTCTGGAGTAGGGTGGAATGTGTAATGAGTGGTATCTATTGATTTAGCCTCGTCCTTAGCTTGGATATTTCCTAGAGGTAGACTGTCTGAGTAGTAACCAGTTTCTCCTATAGCGGAGTCAGAATCTTGCACTTGGGCTACTTGAGAAGAGGAAGAAGGAAAGTCTTCTAAAGAAAATTGTGGGATCTCAGTATGAATGAATTTTCTCTCCCTCCAATTTCTTCTATGTAGGATTCTCTCTAAGTCAAACACAGAGGGTGTCTTTGGCTGAGATGTATCTGACCTAAGGTGTGGCTTCCGAGGAGCCAGGACTGCAAATAGATTATTCTGAAAAATGAAAGTGGAGTCGCGAAGGTGAGGGATATACAACTCTCAACTCTCCATGCTCACCTAATTGAAGAGTGAATAAAGTTTTTGTCGAGGCCCAGGGATTTAAATTTCTTCAACTTCGTGTCCCCAGAAATGGCGCCAAAAAGATGTTTTCAATCCTAGAGACAGGCTTGAGTTGTAAAAGACCAGTGCCTAGGACATCTTATGCTGTAAGGAGCATGAGGTATAATTCAAGACTTTTGACAACATGAGGCTCTTTACTACTTCAACTTTTACAAGGGAATGTGATATAAATGGAACCAGAATATTCCTAGATTCAGCAAAATTACAAGAGGCTGCAGAGGCAAGGAATGAGTCCTTAATATAGATGCATCAGACAGCTTAAAGACAGCTTCCTTTAAGGAGGGCTGGATTATAAAATGCTTTACAGAGATTTTTAAAATCATATGAAGCTTGCTGCGTAGAAAATACAGAAGAATATTAACTAGTAATGAGAGGGAACTCCGTAAACATATTTAAACATGAGATGGGCTTAAAAATATAAGAATCCATACATGTCAATTGTTTTAAAAGAATGACATCTCACAGTGTTTAATATAAAGGAACAATGAGTGAAGTGAAAAATGAAACAACATACCATGCCTGAGCTATATTTAAAGCGCTTGACCAGCTTAGTATAAGTATTAATGGTGATAAATTTATACCAAAAGCTAGCGAGCCACACGCATTCCAGAACATGATATAAGGAAATGGAATCAGAGAAATAAACAGTAAACGATATCACATAAGACAGAGTTACACACTATAGAACACTTAGACCAGAATCCTCACATAGAGTAAAACTTCTTCTTGTTGAGACCCAACGGGCTCTTCACATTTCTATTAAGATTTTCACAACAAGCATACAACAATTCTTACACAGCAAAATTATTTCAAAAATCTGGAACCTGTTTTTCTCTTCTAATCTTGCTTATATAGAAACCTCCATACATAAGCGAGAATATATTTTTATGAAAAGTATCTTCTACGCATGCCAAAAATTTGTTAAAGGTCCTTATCAAAATAACCAAAACTTATGATGAGGAATAAAGGCCTCTCATCATTTACAGTTAGACACTGGGCCATTTTGAATCAACATGTTAAACAACAGTCTTAGCAGAAAAGTAAAATTCTGGAGTGGAACATAAATTCTACACGAAACCTGAAAATAACTAACTAAAGTAAAAAGTAAAAAGGCCGCTAGGGTCGGATCATGAATTAACATTGTTTCATTGCCGAGAAGGGGTCGAGGTGGTTGCTGATGCTGGTGGTGGAACATTTGCGAACGAGCTGGCGATTTGGCTGGCAAACTAGGTGCACCTCTGCTGACTGTCCGCTGAAGGTTCAGGCATAGCCGCGAATCCTTCCACTTTGATGAAGGTCTCAGTGAGATCATTTAGACTCACCTCAGTGGGGATCTTATGTTTTAACAGATGAAGAAGAAAGAATTCTAGGTAGAGCGCTGAGAAAATTGTTTCTGCTTTTAACCGAGCGGTTTTATCTAACAAGATGTCAGTGCGGTCCCTTTCTTCCTGGAGCCGTGCTTCATATTCTGGTAATGATCGTAGTATGGAAGGAGTGGTAGGGTCCCAGCATGACGAAAGTCCTGCCATTGTGATCTTGGCCCAAACTCCATCGAACCGGTCCACGCTGGCTGCTAGCTGTTGTAGGGCCATTGAAGCTATGACGCGAGACGACTCCTTATCAATAATCTTCTGGCATTCGACAGCTTCCATAAAACGACTCGTTATGCCATGCTGCTCCACCTCACTAGCTCTCAACCTTTCAGAAAAGAAACATATCCCCTAGCATGCTGGGCTCTGCTGGTCAAGTTGAGTTCTCCCTCCTGAAACTTCCTCCTGAGATAGAGTACAGAAGATTTTATTTCCTCGATGACTTTCAGGAATTCCCATTGCTCTGTTACTGTCGAAATGATCTCTGACCAAATTATTCTTCTTCCATCCCTGAGGGTGATGTTACCTTTCAGGCAACTGTTGAGATCATTGATGGTCTTCTGCTGGTTAGCTCTTTCCTTCTTCTCCTGTTCAATCTCCTTCTGCAGCGTCTCTATTTTTTGGGCATTCTCAGCCAAGGAGGTTTCCAGCTCGGTGATCCTCTGCCTAGCCGTGGATGCCTATTTTTCTAGTATATCATTTGCAGCTTTCGCTGTGGTCAGCTGCTCAGAAAATGGACTAGTCTCTGCTAGGGTTGTGGTTGGCATACAGCTATGCACGTCCTAGTTAGTCTGCAGCTCCGTAAGCCTCCTCTGAAGAGTGGAGATTGTTTATGCCATTTTTTCTTTTCCCCCTTTCTCCTTTACTAGTGTGTCAACCAAGTCCACTTTTTCTTTTTCTTCTTGTGCCAATTCAACCCTTTGTACATGGTGCGATGTCGGTATGCTGACCTTGCATTTCAATGACATGACCTCTTTCTGCAATTGATCTATCAAATAGCACTGCGAGTTTGAGTCTCCAGTCTCTTTTCCTTTGATTTACTCCTGGAGGTTGCGTATTTTATTTGCCTGGGCGTAGGAATTTGCATGTTCCTTCTTTAGGGTTGCCCTCACCTGTTCATGCTTTTTCTCCAATTTTCTCAGTGCAATGGTGACCTGCATTACCTTTTCCTTCAACATATCACCCACAACCTGAAACATATTACATTTTTCGGGTGCTGGTACCTTGGCCATATCGATTGCGTACTCAAGCACCCTATAACTAGTGGTACCTGCATTAGGGTCTAAGATAGCCTCAGCCATAGACAATACCAGGTGTTCTGTATCCACATTCATGGAAGCTGAAACCCCGGTGTGATATTTCTCTACATAACCTTCCAGCTCAGTCTTGTATTTATCCTTGATTGTTCTGTTTCTCAGGGTCCTTTCAACTACAACTGGTGAAGTATAATCTCCGAAAACCCCCGCCAGGGGGGGGCTGACACCCCACGGTAGCGATTAATTACGGGCAGCATTGTCACCCCTTTTTAAGGTACAGGGGTCCAATGCTATGATACAAAGTAAACAAGATAATCAGGCTCCACACCCAACAATCTCCCACTTGGAGACTGATTGTAGCAACTCCACCACTGCTTCATTTGCTGGACAATGACTCCTCTTCTTTGACCTCGTCGTTTCTCATCTTCATCGTCATCCTTGAAGACGAATTGAACCGAGCTTGTTCTCGCTTTCTCCCTCGGTTAAGCAACTTTTGTTAGCATATCTGTAGGATTCTGGCTAGTGTGTATCTTTTCTAGCTTCAACTCTCCATCTTCCAATACTGACCGTATGAAATGGTACTTGAGATGTATGTGTTTAGTCCTGGAATGAAATGCTGAGTTATTTGAAAGATGAATAGCACTTTGGCTATCACTGTGTAGTGTGCCCATATCATGCTTCTTATCCAATTCATCCATAAACCTTTGTAACCAAATCATTTCTTTACTAGCCTCTGTAGCAGCAACATACTTGGCTTCTATTGTTGAAAGTGCAACAACACTTTGGATTTTTGAAACCCAACTGACAGCTGTTCCACCTACAGTAAATACATATCCTGTAGTGCTCCTCCTGTTATCTTTGTCACCTACCATATCTGCATCAACATATCCCTGTAGAGCAATGTTTGAACCACCAAAGAATAATTCTTGATTTGTGGTACCTCTCAAATATCTAAGAATCCATTTTACTGCCATCCAATGTTCTTTTCCTGGATTATTCATGTACCTTCTTACAACTCCCACTGCATGTGCAATATCAGGCCTTGTGTAGACCATTGCGTACATTAAGCTTCCAACTGCAGATGCATATGGAACTTTAGACATATGATCCATGTCTTCTTGGGTCTTTGGGCACATCTCCTTACTAAGTTTGAAATGGCTAGCAAAAGGTGTACTAACTGGTTTTGCATTGTGCATATTAAATATTTTCAACACCTTTTCTATGTACTCATTCAAAGATAGTGTTAATTTATGATTTTTCCTGTCTCTAGTTATCCTCATACCAAGGATTTGTTTTGCAGCTCCCACATCCTTCATTGCAAATGAATTTGCCAATTTTCTTTTGAGCACATTTATTTCCTGCATGTTAGATCCTGAAACAAGAATTTCATCTACATACAATAACAATATAATATAGCTGCCATCATTTTGCATTTTTAGATGAACACAATGATTAGAGTGACATCTAGTATAACCTTGTTCAGACATAAACTTGTCAAATTTTAGATACCACTGCCTTGGAGCCTGTTTTAAGCCATACAAGCTCTTCTTTAACCTGCACACCAATTTTTCTTTCCCTTTTACCTCATATCCTTCTGGTTTCTGTATGTATATCTCTTCCTCCAAATCTCCATGGAGAAATGTTGTCTTTACATCTAACTGTTCAAGATGTAAATTCTCTGGGTCACACAAGACTTAAGATAGTTCGATGAATCTTATCTTACTGTGTCAGTGAGGAAAATATTTCATCAAAATCAATACCTTTCGTGCAAACACTACCACAAGTCTAGCTATAATGCTCCTCTGTTTTCCTCTCGTTGGAGATCATGGCCAAAGAAACACCAAATACGTAATAAAATAAACACATAAGAAGACAAGAACAGAGCCACTTTGTGGTTCACCCAAACCTCCTGGGCTACGTCCACACAACAGGGCATTGGCAATCTTTATTATTCAAACAGGAGATTACATTAATTCACACACCCACACACACACTTCAAAACAAATGTATGGATACCTGTTATATAGCAAGAGAATCTAACAGCCTCATAAATCCTCTCAACTCAAATTTAGGATGCATTAACTCCCTCCCAACAAACTGGAGCTAATCTAGGAACTAATTCCTAATTTTTGTCACCTAATGAGATTTTTCCTATTTTATTTACAACAGAAAATCTCAACAATCTCCACCTTGACAACAATTAGCTTGATGCCCTGTTCCTTTATTATTTTATCTCTTCTGCAAGCCAAGAGAAGCCAAACACCAACGCAGCTTCTCCAACAAAACTGGTTTCGTGAACATGTCTGCACAGTTCTCCTTTGTATGCACCTTTTCAAGAGAGACTCCCCTTTCAGTAATAACCTGTCTTACAAAATGGTACTTAATTGGAATATGCTTTGATTTACTATGATAGGCCGGATTCTTAGCCAAATGTATTTCACTTTGACTATCACAAAGTAACTTGATGTTGTCCTGCAACCTACCAAATTCACCAAGCAAACCTTTCAACCAAACCGCCTCTTTGCAAGCATGCGAAGCAGCAATGTATTCTGCTTCAGTTGTGGATAAAGCAACAATGTTCTGTAGCTTTGACATCCAGCAGATAGCTCCACCTGCAAGAGTAAAGACATACCCTAAAGTTGACCTTCTCTTATTCAAATCACCTGCAAAATCGGAATCAACATATCCGCAAACAAATTCACTACTCTTATTGTAAGTGATACAATAACTACTTGTGCCTCTCAAGTACCGAAGCACCCATTTCACTGCTGACCAGTGTTCTTTACCCGGATTTGCCATGTACCTGCTGACAACCCCAATTGCATGTGAAATATCTGGTCGAGTACAAACCATCGCATACATCAAACATCCTACTACATTGGCATATGGAATTCGAGACATATAATCCTTTTCTTCATCTGTATTAGGACATAAACCCGAAGAAAGCTTAAAATGGGAAGCTAAAGGGACTGACACAGGCTTCACATTATTCATACCAAATCTCAAAAGTATCTTCTCAACATACTTCTGTTGTGATAGCCACAACTTACCATTACTCCTGTCTTTGAAAATCTCCATGCCCAAAATCTGTCTTGCTGCTCCTAGATCTTTCATATCAAATGTCCTTGCCATCTGAGTCTTCAACCTGTTGATTTCATCAATGCTTTTGCTTGCTAAAAGCATATCGTCAACATACAACACTAAGATAATGAACATGCCATTTTTCAATTGCTTGAAATACACACAATGATCATATTCACTTCTAACATATTTCCGACTCAACATGAAAGAATCAAACTTCTTATACCACTGCCGAGGCGACTGCTTCAGGCCATATAATGACTTCTTGAGCCTGCAGACAAATTTCTTATTGCGATGCTGAACAAACCCTTCCGATTGTTCCATATAAATTTCCTCATCTAGATCTCCATGTAGAAAAGCAGTCTTAACATCTAGTTGCTGTAACTCTAAATCAAACAAAGCAACTAAAGCTAACACAATTCGAATTGAAACTATTTTAACAACTGGTGAAAAAATCTCATGAAAGTCTATGCCTACTTTCTGAGAAAACCCTTTTGCAACCAGCCGCGCTTTGTACCTGTCCTCCGTATCATTCACACCCCATTTCAGCTTGTAAACCCATTTACACCCCACAGTTTTCCTGTCTTTCGGAGGCTCAACCAGATCCCATGTGCCGTTCTTACTCAAGGCCATCATTTCGTCCTTCATGGCTGCTTTCCACTTGTCACTATTCGAACCTTCTATTGCTTCCTAATAGCACAGAGGTTCATTGTCATTAGCAGTAAATGCAACTGAAGTAACATAATCATCATACCTTCTCGGTGGCCGTTTGATTCTTGTCGACCTCCTTGAGGATGTTTCTGGCTGACTACCATCTGTAGGAACTTCTTGCCGATCAGTATCTGAGACCTGTTCATGATCTAAACCTGAACCATGTTCATGTTCTGATTCTGAAACCTGTTCATGACTAGTATCTGAACTATGGTCATCATGACTATCATTAGAAGTGCTGTCAAACTGAATGTGCTGAAAATCAAATACATCATCATGTTTCAATTTTCTATCTACATCTAACTGTACAAGAGAGGATTCATCAAACTTTACATCTCTGTTGATGATGATTTTGCGGGTAGTAGGATCCCACAATCTATATGCCTTTGTTCCAACACCATACCCAACAAAGATATACCTTTTAGACTTTGGATCTAATTTAGTTCGCTGATGTTTAGGCACTAGAGCATATGCATCACAACCAAACACTCTGAGTTTAGAATAATCACAAGGGTGTCCTTTCCATACCTCTTGCGAAATCTTGCAGTCTATCGCCGTCGATGGAGATCGGTTTATCACATAACAAGCTGTTGCCACTGCTTCCGTCCACAACTCCTTCTGCAACCCGGCGTTACTCAGCATACTCCTTGCTCTCTCTAGAAGAGTCCTGTTCATGCGTTCAGCAACTCCATTTTGCTGAGGAGTATAAACCGTGGTCTTATGTCTCTCGATCCCTGCATCCTTGCAATAGCTGTCAAACTCCTTGGAAGTAAACTCACCACCATTGTCAGTTCTTAAACACTTTATTGTTCTACCAGTGCTGTTTTCTACCAATGCTCTAAACTGCTTGAAAACTGAAAAAACATCAGACTTCCTTTTCAACATGTAGACCCACACCTTCCTAGAAAAGTCATCAATGAATGACACAAAATATGACGAACCACCATATGACGCTGTAGGAGCTGGTCCCCAAACATCTGAATGAATATAATCAAGTATCCCTTTACTAGTATGTTTGCCTGTTTTAAATTTTTGTTTACTTTGTTTTCCAAACAAGAAATGTTTACAGAAATCTAACTTTCCAGACCTTAGATTAGGAAGTAACTTGCGATCAGCCAAAATTTTCAACCCTCTTTCACTCATATGCCCTAATCTTTGATGCCATAAGTGAATGGAACTACTGTCATGTTCAGACACAGTAGACACATGAACTGACCCTGTTCTTCCTTCTAACTGAAATAGATTTCCTACTTTCTTAGCTTTCATTACTAGTAAAATACCTTTATAGATTTTCATAACTCCACCTTGAATTACAGTTTTATATCCATTCGTATCCAATGCTCCTAAAGAAATCAGATTTTTCCTTAAGTCTGGAACATGTCTCACATCTGTTAATATTCTAGTTGTGCCATCAAACATTTGCAGTTGTATGCTTCCTATCCCAACAATATTAGATGTGACATCATTACCCATGTACACGACTCCATCATTAACTGATCTATATGTCTTAAACCGTTCTCTATGAATACACATGTGGTTTGATGCACCGGAATCTAACAACCAATGTTGATCATGATTTGACATATTAACAGACAACACTTCGTCGCTCATACCTGAACCAGATGCCGAACCTGTATCTGTCGCATTTGCCTCCTTCTTTTCTGTCGAATAGTCTCCTTTCTTCTCTGTTTGCTGTCTCTTCCAGCAGTCTTTCTTCAAGTGCCCCGATTTGCCACAAAACCAGCACTTCACTTTGCTCTTCTTCCCTTTCGACTTTGAACGCGAATCGCTGCGCTTACCAGAGCGTCTTTCTCTTGAACGACCTCTAGCCATCATTGCCTCTGATGTAGAGGTGTCAACATTCGACTTCTTCCTCGTCTCCTCAGACAAAATGGCTCCAAACACATCGTGAAACTCAAGGACAGCTACATTACTGAAGCTTATGGAAGTAACAAAGTGATCCCACGATTCAGGCAATGTACACAATAGAGTTATTGCCTTATCCTCTAAATCAAATTTTACATCTAGACTTTGTAATTGTACCAATAGAGTATTGAAAACATTCAGATGGTCAGTAACCGAGGTACCTTCCTTCATCCGCAAACTGTATAGCTGCCGCTTCAGGAGAATCCGATTTGTCAAGGATTTCGTCATGTAGAGCTTCTCAAGCTTGATCCACAAGCCTGCAGCGGTCTTCTCTGACACAATGTTGAACAGAACGTCATCTGCCAGACATAACCGAATTGTGCTCAGAGCTCTGTTATCCAACTCATCCCATTCATCCTCCGTCATGGAAGAAGGCCTTTTGCTCCTCCCCAACAGCGCTTTCGCCATGCCTTGTTGAACCAACATATCGTGCATCTTAAGCTTCCAGATCTCGAAATTGTTCTTGCCATTGAACTTATCAATTTCAAACCGGGCATTTTGAGTTTTCGCCATCTTGTTTCAGCAAAAAACACAGTAATCTCCAGAACCAATTTTCAAATAAAGAATTCCCTTTTAATTAAAAAATGCCTTTCGCTTCATACAAAGCCCTCAAATCGATTTATATAAATCGATGTTTAAAAAAAAACCTCACCTTATTTTAAAGTGCCTCTCACTTCAAAATACCATATAAAAAAAAAATGGCAATATTCAAATCAATTAAATGCCACCCTTTTTACAATAAAATCGATACCACACTTTTATAAACCCACTTTTTAAATCGATAAAAAATAAAAAACTATCGATTTACCATATTCCTTTGCTTCTCTTTTTAAAAAAAAAGGCATATAATAAAAAAACATATCGATTTTTATAATATGCATTTTCTTTTTAAAAGGCATATAATAAAAAAAGGCATATCGATTTTTTAAATACAATCGATTTGTGTGTTTTGACTTTTAAAACATTTGCAATGAAAAACGTTTTGAATGAACCTTCAAATCGATTTGTTTCTTTTTGTTCAAGGGCATAAAACCAGCTGTATAAAGACTGCAGAACGACTTAAAATTCAAAGTTGTTCAACGCACATGGTTCAAAAATGGCATACGCTGTCAGATGGTGTTCAAAGGTCCGACCTGCACTCTTGCTGCACAGTGGCATGAATCAGGAAGCTCACCATAGCCTCCATGGATCTCGAAATTCAGGAATTGGATCCGGTACTCCTACGTATGACGCACAGCTTAGCCGGAACGACAATGGCTCAAGCTGCAAAATTCCATAATCGTGCTGCGGAGGAGCAGAAGTTTCCACTAAGGAAAAAATAACAACGACAGCCGCTAATTGCACTTGCAGTCCAGCGCTCCTGAGCCCCTGGTCACCCGAGCTTGTCGCCTCCTTCATGCGACAGCAACACACAACACTTTGTTACACACAACGCTTTGTTACACACAGCGCTTTCAATAAATACGCTCCTCCACGCAGCGCCAATGCAAAAAATAAACCTCTACCTCCAGTACGCCCTCCACCTCCAACTTGCTCCGATACCAATTGTTGGAGATCATGCACAGCAAAACAATTAAATACGCAGCAAATAAATCATGCACAAGAAGACACAGAAGTTTTACCGTGGTTCACCCAAACCTCCTGGGCTACGTCCACACAAGAGGGCATTGGCAATCTTTATTATTCAAACAGGAGATTACATAATTCACACACCCACACACACTCTCCAAAACAAATGTATGGATACCTGTTATATAGCAGGAGAATATAACAGCCTCATAAATCCTCTCAACTCAAATTTAGGATGCATTAACTCCCTCCCAACAAACTGGAGCTAATCTAGGAACTAATTCCTAATTTTTGTCACCTAATGAGATTTTTCCTATTTTATTTACAACAGAAAATCTCAACATCCTCCATCTTCTTCCTTCAACCTGTAAACCCATTTATTCTGCAATGTAGTTTTACCTATAGGCAACCTGACTAAGTCCCAAGTCTGGTTATGCATTAAGGAGTCCATCTCTTCTTCCATGGCTAGCTCCCACTTCTTCCTACTTTCAACCTGCATTGCTTCTTCATAACATTCAGGTTCACCAAAATCAGTCAGCAATAAATAATATAATGAAGGAGAGTATCGTTCAGGGGGTCTAATTATCCTGGTAGATCTTCTAACACCACTTTAAGGTATTTGAGGTGCCTGTTGCTATTGTGGTGGTTGCTATTGTTGTGGTTGTTGATTATTATTATTTTCAAGCACCTTTAATTTTTAAGATATCTCATCAAGAATCACGTATTCCTTGCTTTCTTTTCCTGCAACTGATTTTTATACAAGACCTTTTCATTGAATATTACGTCTCTGCTCCTAATTATTTTGTGATTTTCATAATCATATAAGCGATAACCAAAATCATTAGCACCATATCCAATAAAGGTACATTTCTTTGATTTTTCCTCAAGTTTTGTTTTGTTTTCTTTATTAATATGGACAAAGGCCTCCCAACCAAAAGGATTTAAAAAAGATTAGTTTACCTTTTTACCTGTCCATGCTTCCTCTGGAATACCACCATCCAAGGAACTTGAAGGCCCTCTGTTTATTAGATAAACAACAGTATATACAGCATCTTCCCAAAATTTTAAAGGCAATCCTGCATGCAATCTCATGCACCTTGCACGCTCCATGATTGTTCTGTTCATCCTTTCTGACACACCATTTTATTGTGGTGTTCTTGGAACTTTCTTCTCTCTACTAATTCCATGCTCTGAAAAGTACCTATCAAACTCTTTGCTGCAATATTCACCTCCATTGTCTGATTTAAGACACTTCAACTTCTTTCCTATCTCAATCTCAACAAAGCTTTCCATTTCTTGCAAGTATCAAATACATCAGATTTATTCTGAATACAATAAATCCATGTTTTTCTAGTTTCATCATCAATAAAAGTAACATAATAATGAGAGCCACCGAGAGATGATACCTGAGCAGGTCCCCATACATCTGTATGCACAAGATCCAATTTTTCGCTCTTCTTTTCTTTCCCAACTCTGAGAAATCTGACTCTCTTCTGTTTTCCATAAATGAAATTCTCATAGAAATCCAAATCAACATTCTTCAAACCTGGCAGCAAATTTATTGAGTGAAGAATCTTCATTCCCTTCTCACTCACGTGTCCGAGCCTATGATGCCATAATGTTGCATCTGCTCCTTTGGAAGTTAAAGCATTAACATAGTTAGAAATACCATTGCATAAATAAAATGTACCAACCTTTTCACCTTTTTCTATTACCAACGCTCCTTTGGTGACCTTCCAAGTTTTATCTGTGAAAGTTGTCACACAACCTTCACTGCCTAACTGCCCTGTTGAAATCAGATTTTTCTTCAGATCTGGAACATGCCTTACCTCCTTTAGTAGCCATTGGTTTCCATTCTGTTGTTTTACAAGAACTTTACCTATTCCAACAATTTTACAGGGTTTATCATCACCCAAATGAACTTGTCCAAAATCTCCTTGAACATAGTCATGAAAATATTTCTTATCAGGTGTGGCATGGAATGAAGCCCCTGAATCTACAACCCAAGAATCAGTAACATTTTCGAAAGAAAGAATCAAAGCATCTTGTAACACATCACCCGTCACATTTGCTTCATGATTGTTTTCTTGCTGTGTGTCTCCTTCTTTTCCCTTCCGAGATCTACAGTATTTCTTTAGGTGTCCTTTCTTTCCGCAATTCCAGCACACTATCCCCGATCTGGACTTGGATCTTCCTTTCCTTGATTTACTGCGATATCCCGAGCTCTTTCCTCTTTCCATTCTTCTTCCCCTAGATTCTACACTCAAAGCATTACCCGATGTCTCACCGGAGCTTTTCCGTCGCATTTCCTCGCTAAGGATAGCAACAACAACATCATCAAACTTTAAAGTACTAGATCCAGAGACAGAGTTACTAATGGCCATTACTAAACCATTCCAACTCTCTGGCAATGAGCACAAGAATAACAGAGCTCTAACTTCATCATCAAAGTTTACCCCTACAGAACTTAATTGACTGGTAATTGTATTAAATTCATTTAAATGGTCTGCAATAGATCCACCTTCCGACATCTTCATATTAAATAGTCGTTTCATAAGAAATACCTTGTTTGAGGCCGAGGGTTTTTCATATAGTTTCGCCAACGTCTGCATCAAACCCTTTGTTGTTGTTTCCTTAAAAATATTGAAGGCGAATGATGCCGCAAGACACAACCGTACTGTTCCGAGTGCCTTTCTATCAAGAATTTTCCATTCCGTATCTTTCATGGCCACCGACTTCTTTGTTTTTCTGCTCAATGGTAGGTATAGATCTTTCTGATACAGATAATCTTCCATCTGCATCTTCCACAGCGGGAAGTTTTTTCTGTTAAATTTCTCGACCCTAAACTTACCACCTTCCTCCATTTCTCCCACTCGAACCAGGAACCCTTCTTTCCTATGAGTTTATCAGCCAAATACACCTTCGGCTCTGATACCAGTTGTTAGAAAATTAAATATTACAGAGCAATGCAACACATAAAATATGCGGAAATAAAAGCACACAAAACACATAAAACTAGAGAGACACAAATATACGTGGTTCACCCAGTTTGGGCTATGTCCATCCCGAAAATCCAGTCCTTCCTTTCTATTAGCCAACAAAAATGAAGAGACAAAACCTACAGCAGATCCGCTGTAATATCCTCTGTTCTCTCTCACAGTCTCCCTCTCTGTTTCTCGCTTCGAGAATACACATACAATACACAACCACAATACAATGCCCTCATAAAAGCGAAGGGTTTCCTTCTAGGGCAAAAAACCCTAATCTAAACATAACTTCTACCATCAGATCATTTTCCTAATGAACGGCTCAGATTGACTAGAAATTATTATACTTTTACAAGACAATTTTACATTTGTTTTTAGTTTCAGGGGCGCTGCCCCCAAAAACCCCTGCTAGGGGGGGGCTGACCTCCCACGGCAGCGATTAATTACGGGCGGGGTTTCCACCCCTTTTAAGTTATAGGGGTCCAATGCTGTGATACAAAGTAAACAAGATAATCAGGCTCCACACCCAACACCATAAGGGCCACCATGAGACAAATTCAGTTTGAGGCCTAACAAGGGAAGTTAGAGTCCTTTTCCAGAGTTCCAATAGTCTAAATTTGATAATTCAGATGTTCTTAATCTGATGAAATTTTTTTTAGAGCCTGTAGATAAATTTTGAAGGCCGAAAAGCTTCAGTAAAGTTCCAGGGGTCCTTATTGCCAGCTTTTGCCAATAGTAGTGTAGGGTTTAGAAAGAGTTGTTTGAGACCATTTGCAGTGAAAAAATGGTCATTATTGACTGAAAATATCATTATGAATCTATTTAAAGAGATTTCAGCAAGTTTTAAATACTTTTAGAGGTCAAAAACTTAGCAGATAAGTTTTCCTTGACCTTAGTGCCAAGGGGTGTCGATAGGTGATTGAGGTGAAACCGGAGCAAATGGAGGCTATTTTTGATGAACCAAAACTCTATATTGATTATTTTAGTCATTTTGGAACCAATGGAAGTGGTTTCAGAACATTTTGAGAACTTCTAGAGCTCAAAAATTTGATGTGAATTTCTGGGCAGCCTTGGGAAAACCGTGTAAGATAGCTTATTTGGGGAATGCAATGCTCAATTTGAGAAATTTATCAGTTGGTATTTGATGTATGATGTGTATTGGATATATAAGGAGTGGTTTCAGTGATAGAAACATAATTATGAGGGAGTTTGTGCCATTTATAAGCTCAGAGTAGCTTAGTGCACTGACAGAAGGAATCGTGTCAACAAGAGCCTAAAGTTGTTTTTCAGAGTTTGGAAAGCCAATTGAGGGATATTTATGGTATTTTCAGTCCCTTGGATCATTTTTGTATTCATTGGAATTAAATATTTACTTGTAAAAAAAATTACCATAATCCCAAAGAGATGTTGGATGAAGAAGAAAGCATACAGGAAGTAGATGAGGTAAAGACAACTTTCAAAGAAGGTGCATGAGTTTTGCACATATTGCAAAAATAGGGGACATGTTGTCTTTCATTGTTGGACTTTGCATCCAACTAGTTGTCCAAAGCACATGCAGCAAGAGGACATAAGGATTGGCGCAAGTGGAGCTAAGGATTCCATTATCGATGTGATAATGGAAGATTCACATGAAGAAGTGTTGCAGCAGAAAAAATTTCCATGGAGGTGGCTTGGAAAGAAGTGGATGGACTTCTTAACATGGTAAGAAATACTCCTTTGTACATATGCACATTTCGGTTGTATGCATGTATTTCTGTTGAAAAGTTTGATGCTAGATTGCATATAAATGCGGTTCAGTTGAAGGAATGTATTTTTTGTTGCAAAATTTTGCTATGGAGGTTCAAAAGATGAGTATGATACTCACTTATATTGCAGCAATATCTTTTAGTTCAGCTCTTGTAGTCACCCACATGTTTTTGGGATTATGTACTTGTTGGTACTTGAAAGGAAGAGTTGAAGGCGTACATGTGCATGGAAGTTGTATGTGTAAATAGTGAAATGTAAATAGGCTCATTGTACATTGATACATGCACATGTGGTTGTAAAGATGTATCATGCTGTTTATAGACTTGTGTTGATTATGTTGCACATGTTTGTCAACTTGTGTTGATTGTGTTGCATACTTTTTACATTGATTTTGTGTCAATTGTATAGCACAATTTATGACGATTTGTTGTTGATGTCGCATGTTGCACGACTTATGTTTGAGCCACCTTGGATCATTGATCAAGGAAACGATGTATAGTTTTCTTCTACAAATTTCTCCCCAGAAATTTCTCTGTCAGTTCAAGAAAGATAGTTGTGGACAGGAGGACAAGCGCATTCAGGAAGGGAAGTTTCAATTTCTTTTTAGTTGTGGTTCAAAGTCACTAGCCTTGGAAGGCAAGTTTTTGGAGGCTAAAGAGAAGAAGGTCCAGTACTCTAATTTGATATATAGATTAGTTTCAGTAGTCCAAGAGAGATTTTTGGGTCCAAAAGCTTCTCATTTTGGAGGTGTGACCAAAACTGTATCAAGGACCTAAGGATTAGATCAAAATTCATAGTTATAGGATTGGGTTGAAACAAATATGGTTGCATAGGTCTCGTCTTCCTGATTCTGGTTCCACAAACGGTTCGAAAAAAGGACATCGTATGAAGAAGTTATTGCACTTTGAATGTTGAGTGGGTCCAGCGGAGCACGGAAGGGCCGACCCTCCTCCCATGGAACCTCATCATATGACCAGTGTGGGAGATTAATGTTAAGAGTGATTAAGAAGCCCAATATCAGGTTTAATATTTAATTAAGCTTCAGTAAAGTGGAGTTTAATGTGGTGGAGATTCTGGAGGTGCTCCCAAATTTAGGCAGACTTCCACTTTTAGTGGAGTTAACTGGCAGTTGCCCCACATTTAGTGGAGGAAATTGGGGAAAAGTTTTTTTGGTCATAAATCTCTCATTATTGAACCAAATTGGATGAAATTTTTGTCCATTTTGGGTCTCTTTGACCTCTCTAAAACTTTGGGATAGGTTTTAGGTCGAATGGAGGTGATCTTCAGAGGCTTTTTCTTCAGGGAAGATGAATGAACCATTAGGGCCACCATGAGAAAAATTCAGTTTGAGGCCTAACTATGGGAGTTAGAGTCCTTTTCCAGAGTTCCAATAGTATAAATTGGATAATTCAGATTTTATGAATCTGATGAAATAGTTTGTAGAGCCTGTAGAGAAATTTTGAAGGGAAAAAAGCTTCAGTAAAGTTCCAGGGGTCATTAGTGCTAGCTTTTGCCAGCGGAAGTGCAGGGCTTAGAAAGAGATGTTTGAGACCATTTGAAGTGAACCAGTGGTAATTATTGACTGGAAAAATCATTCTGAATATATTTACATAGGTTTCATCAAGTGTTAAAGACTTTTAGAGGTCAAAAACTTAGTAGAGAAGTTTTCCTTGACCCTAGTGCCAAGGGGTGCCGATAGGTGATTGAGGTGAAACCGGAACAACCAGAGGCTATTTTTGATGAACCAAAAATATATATTGACTATTTCAGTCATTTTGGAACTAATGGAAGTATTTTTAGGACATTTTGAGAACTCATAGAGATTGAAAAGCTGATGTGAAGTTCTGGGTAGCCCTAGGAAAACCATGGAGGATAGCCTATTTGGGGAATGCAATGCTCAGTTTGAGAAATTTATCAGTTGGTATTTGATGTATGATGTGTATTGGATACAAAAGGAGTATTTTTAGTGATATAAACATAATTCTGAGGGAGTTTGTGCCATTTAGAAGCTCATAGTAGCTTAGTGCACCGACAGAAGGAATCGTGTCAACAAGAGCCTAAAGCTGTTTTTCAGAGTTTGGATAGCCAATTGAGGGATATTTATGGTATTTTCAGTCCTTTGGATCATTTTTGTATTCACTTGAATTAATTATTTACTTGTAAAAAAAATGACCATAATCCCAAAGAGCTGAGTCATGATGACCAAGCTCAAAGGAGACGTAGCCCACGAGATTTCGGGTGAACTCCTAGATTAAAATTGTTGTTGTGTTTGAATGATTATTTGATGCATTATGTTGCTATCATACATGTTAAATTACAACAATAAAAAATTAAGACACATAAAAAGTAAAAATTCATACACTGCATTCAATTAAATAATTCCGCAAAATTGTCAAGTACAAGCTAGATCATTTTAATTAAAACTGAGTGGTAGGTTCTTCAAATACATATAAGTTATCTAGACAGTTTTCAGATCACATTTCCCTGGGCTTCCTTGCGGAGATTCTCTACCTATTTTTGTAGGGATGAGACCGTATTTTGATTCTCTATGTATACAGCCTTAGCCTCGTCTAGGAGCCGGCGGGTAGTGCGTGTTTCATCTTTTGATATCCTCAGATCTGCCAGAGCCTTGGTTAACTATTCCAGAGCACTCTATGGATCTTCTGGTACAAGAAATACACATGTATGTTAACACCACTTAAGTTGTAGCTCTAATAAACTCTCCTTTAATCCAACGATCTCCTTATCCTTTTGAGAAATCTCTTATCCCGTTGAGTGAGGGAATCAGTGAGGACTATTTTTTCCTTTTCCACCTTGGCAAGTTCCTCGGTTTGGATATGTTTAGAATGAGGGATATTCAATTTTTGCCTCAATTCTTGTACCTCCAACTTTGATTTTTTGAGAACGGTCTGTAATGCTGAATTAGCATCAACTCCCTTCCCTCTTATAAACTTTTTGCAGTCCTCCAACTGAGAAGAATTAGCTTTAGCACTAGCTATTTCCGTTTTTTGGGTGGCCTTCATCTGAGTCAATCTCTTTTTGTTCCTCTGCAGGGTGATGGTATGTTTTAATATTTCACTCTGTAGCATGTCCTCGATGCACTGGTGCAGATCTAACTTATTTGGCAGGGGAATGGAAGATAAGTTAAAAATTATTTATAGGGCTCCGTATTGGGATCCCTGGGGTAGGGGATGAGTGGATGAATGTTGGATAACCAATATGAGCTGATATTTGTCCATATATAGGATTGAGGAGAGTCTTGTGTGATGTTTTTCTATGAAATGAGACAGGTCAAATATCAGTTTCTCTCTTGTGGATTTGTTCCTGGTTTCAATATGTTCCTTTGCATCACCTCTACTCAGTGTGACAACTTGTGACAACTCTGAAGGTGATGAAGAGGAGGCAAAAACATAGGAGAGTAGAAAACCTGGTCTGTTTTTTCCTTGATCCCTGAGCAAGGAGATCTCATCGTCAGGAAATTCAGTGTCTAGGTCCTTAGGCCCTTTAGTCCTCTCCCTTTTACTGGGGTATCCTTCCTCTTCCTCCTCTGTGAACCCTTGAATAACTTGGAGGTTTCCTGGTTCCGGCCCTTCTACCTCATCGAGTACATTGTCTCCTTTTCCTTTAGCAGTTGGGGATTCAGCCTCCATCTTTGTATCCAAAGACCACATATCATAGTTAAATTTTCATTCAATAAGAGGCTTAGGTTCATGCACATATGTTGTGGATTTAATATTCTTCTTCCTGAGTGTGATAAAGCCCTTAGGATCATAGTGCAAGACATCTCCCTACAGGAAATTCATCTCGTGCAACATCCTTTCCACAATGGAGAGGGAATGCCTTGAATTAATGGTGAAAGGGCCTACAAAGTTTGGCAACCTAAAGATGTATCCCTTTTTCGTGGGCACGAAGTGGGCTTGGTCAGCACTTAGGACTTGACGGATGAACTCAAGGGAAAAAATCCTCATGAACGGGAACATTGGCAAGTGATAAGGAGGCACTTTAGCACCATATATCCTGATCTCGATGTGATATTCAAATAGGTACCAATCACCTGTACAATCTGTTTCACTGAACTGAAGTCATTCATTTTGCTCAGGAAAAATTCTAGGTGGGGAGATGTTGGGTATGATAGCATAGGCTATGGACATGAAATTGGTAACGAATTTCACATACCCCTTCCCTTATGAATGCTAGCAAACTGCCGGAGTCCATTCAAAAATAGATTTGGGTTCAAAGTTTCTCTTGGAGAACCTATTCAGGCCTAGACCTTAAAAATTTATCTGCATGCTCAAATAGGAATAAGTAGAAAACCAGGGAGACATATTTGAAAGAGAAAAAGGAAGACATATCTTGGAACTGGGCTTTGATAGCCGAGGCCAGAAAGGTGGGGATGCCCAAAAGGATCTCAGCCTGCATCATGAGCCATAGAAACCCTAAACCCACCTTAATCACCATATCAGCATTTTCAAACCCTAGCATTCCTGATATGACCGCTAAAATAGGTTGTATTGTATTACAGAATAGTGACAATGGAATAGACTCTGTGTGAGGGAGAGTGGATAGGCGTGAGTCTGAGATGAGATCGAGGAAACCATTTTTTTTTCCAAGGGTTGATTAGAGAAATGGCAGGAGAGAGTGACTTCGGTAAACTCGACACAATCTTGGGCGGAAGGATAACATAGTGCTTTCTGATGAGTTGGGGAGTAATCTCAAAAATATTTTCCACTCGATCGAAAAGGAAGATGTCATTATGCTCGATGTAGGCCTCACCAAGCCAGATGATAAACTACGGGAATGGATGGGTTGTCGGGGAAATTATGTAATAAATCCATGACTAAATGACCCTAAACACATCTTCGCTCCTTCGCTAAAAATCAAACAGCTCAACCCTGGTGCGGGCTACATTGAAGGGATAGACCAAGTTGCAGAGCTGGGAGTGAGCATTAGTGAGGGGTTCGAGTCCAAGAGCATTCCCGACCTTCCGAGCTTGAGGGGTTTCAGGTGCGCAGCATTTCATTTTTTCCATGAGAATTTGAACAAACAGTAAAAGGGAAATAATGAAATGGACACGACCAAATACCTAAATTAGCAGTAAGGTAGCAGCGAAAGCGACATGAGGGTGAAAACCAACCAAATACTTGAATTTTTACTTGTTTAAAAAAATGAAATATCGATAAATACCTAGAAAATTCACACAGCCAAGAGTAAAATTCGCTACGGAAACAAGGTTTTACTAATTACTGAGGCGGGGTGACACATGTAGGGCTCGCGTCATGAGGATGCTAACAATGGGACACGTTGCACACGATGGTTGGCCGACAATGGGTAGGTGGGGGCCATGTGCCAGATAAGAGGGGTACCAGCCTTTGTACCCCTAACCAAACTTACCTTACTATAGAATGCACCTGCACTAGCTATTGTGCTGGTGGGCCCCTTTAATCTTCAGTGGGTCGAACGGGGGCCTCCGTCTCTTTTCTTTCCCCATAGGGAGAATTTTGATTGGCCATGAGGAGGGTTGACATCACCTCCTCTGGAGGGTTGGCTTCAGTCACCTTTGTTCCATTTGGACGATGAAAACAACTATATGCCGCCAGTGTTTGGTGGGTGGCTCCGCTGCTAGCCTATGCACGCGGTGGCTTTGGGGGAGGAGTGATCACGTCAATGTCCTCTTCATATCGTCCACCCATAATACTACGACGCTTGTTTTTGCAAGCTCCTCAGATAGCTTTGTTGATCCCTGTCCTTTGAACCTACAATTTCTTTGCACAATCGATCCTCTTATTTTACTAGTGAGATCACAAACCAAAATTGGCTCCACTTGGGGATGGCACGCTCATTCTTGAGGGTGCCATAACTTCGCAGGTCGCCTGCTTGTGTACTTGTTAACATACCCAGGACAATTATCAAAAATCTTTAGGTACCTTTGAAAAAAAAACAAAATGGAAATGTAGGACAAAATATATTTATAGTGTGAAGGATATATACAATGGGCCCTTGCAGCCAATGTCAGTGCTAAAAATAGGGCTTGAGGAATTGCTCATTCATAGACATTTCAATTAGGCCCCCCTCCAAATTTTCCAATGTGAAGGTGTTATTTCTCTTGACTTCTACCATCTTGAAAGGTTCGAACCAGAGTGGATCGAACTTCCCGTGTTTACCTTTGTCCACTCTCTTGATGTCCCATCGCAGCACCAGGTCCCCTGCTTGTATCTCCTTACCTTTTGCTCATTGGTCAAATAGGAATTTCATATTTTTTTGATAGTCAGACATCTTGATGCTTACCTGAGCTCGTGTTTCATATAGTTCTACTAGCTGATTCATCCTCTTCATGAGGTCATTTGGTTCCTCTTCACTGTCTTGTAAAAATATGGCCACAGGTAAAGAAAGTTTAATGGGAAAAACCACCACTCAGCTATACACCAGCTTGTAAGGGGACTTTTCGGTGGATATTTTGTTGGTAATGTGATTTTCCCAAATTAAAAATTTGAGTTGGGAGTCCCAGTTCTTTTGATTCTCATTTATGGTATTTTTTATAATTCTTACCAAAGTCTTGTTGGATGAATTCGCCAACCTATTCCTCTATGGATAATAGGACGTGGAGTGTCCTAGAGTAATATTATACTATTGAAAAAATTTTACAAACTTTCCAGACTCAAAGACCTGTGCGTTATCAGTGATGATTTTAGCTGGGCACCCAAACCTAGCTATTATGTTTTCCTCCATAAATTTGATTACCACCCCATCCGTGGCTTTTATTGGAGGCACAACTTCGACCCACTTGGTGAAGTAGTCGGTGGCAGTGAGAATCAAGCGGCGTTGGTTATTGGAGGCCGGGTGGATCTCCCCAATTAAGTCGATGCCCCATTTTCTGAACAACTCCTCGACATGTATCGGGATCAATGGTAGTGGCGCAATTTTTTTTTTATCTGTGAGAGTCTGGAATTTTTCACATGCTCGGACATGAGCATGTACATATCAAAACAACCATGGCCAGAAAAAAAATTTCTCTCAGGATTTTGTGAGTCATAGACTGCCAGCTGTAATGCTCGCCGCATACACTTTCATGAATCTCAGCCATCACCTCGTCTACCTCCTGCTCTGTTAAACATAATAGTGGAATTCTAGACATATCCCTCCAATACAAACGTCCATTCTCCACAATGTAATTTTGCGACCTTAATCTCAGGGTGCGTTACTTAGCCTTCTTTGAAACTAGGAGGAAACCTCAGAGTAAGAAGGTATTCCACCACGTCCTTATACCATGCAAACAAAAGGTATTTTACATGCATTCTTTGCATTTAGGTTTCTATTCCAGGCTATAATTTTGTACCTTCTGGTACCTCCCCCCCTTCGATGTATAGATTTATACCAAAGGCCTGGTAGTTGGATTCTGATAAGATTTTAGCTAACGCCTGTCCTTTAATGAGTTTAGTGGGTTTTACCTCCAACTCATATTCCTGGATCTTGGAAATCCACTTTCTCCTCTTCCCTTCACTATCTCCCTGTATTAAAATGTCCTTCACTTCTTTTGTGGGGACGTAGGCAGTTATGGCTAACTGAAATACATAGATACAGAAATCCTTTAGCGATTTGACCAGGGCATAGGCTTGATTTTCTAGGATATTATAATTAATTCTGTGTCTCGCAGGACCTGACTAAAAAATTCAATAGGTTGTTCGTGCCCATCTTAATTCTTCTGTAACAACATTGCAACTACTGTGTGAGGGGAGGCGAAAGAGAAGATCATGAAAGGCTTTCTATAACTGGGACTTGCCAGTACAAGAGCTTCAGTGAAAGCCTGTTTGATTCTGTTGAAAGAGGCCCTTGATTGGGGGTCCACTTTACTTCGTTATTTTTCTTGAGCATTTTAGTAATATGTCAGACAATATCAACATAATTGGGAATGGACCTTCTCAACAAGTTTATTCTCCCCAATAATACCTGGATTTCCTTTTTATTCCACGAGAGGGAAATGTTTTTGATCACCTCTACCCTTTTAAGGTCAATTTTCACTCCCCCAGTTACTATGTGCCCCACCAGCTTTCCTTCCTCCAGGACGAACATGGACTATTGGGGGCTCAAAGACAGAGCTTACTTGCGGCACTTCTCGAATTTCTGGTGAAGATGTTCGATGTGATCAGTATCACTCTTCGAGAACACAATGATATCGTCTAGATAAATCGCTATGAAATTATCTTCCTCTCCTACGAAAGCAATATCCATTGCACATTCGAAGGTGGCACCAACATTGATCAAACCGAATGGCATTCGGGCATACATGAAGGTTACCCATGGTGTGGTGAATGCTGTTTTCTTCTGATATTCGGGGAGGAACGCCACCTGATTATATCTAAAGAAGCGATCCATCATAGACATTCAGGAGGATCCCACCACCTTTTGCAAAATATGGTCCATCTTCGGGAGAGGGTAATTGTCTTTGAGTGAAGACTTGTTGAGATTTTGGAAGTCCATGCATAATATTATTTCTCCATTCTTCTTCCTCACCAAGAACAAGTTGGCTACCCACTCTGAATATCTCAAGGGAACAATGATTTTATCCCGTAGTATCTTTTTGATCTCTTTTTCAATTGCTGGGAGAAGCAAAGGATTGATATGCCTTAGTTTCTGCTTATGAGGCTTGGTGTCTCCTTTGAGAGGTATTTTGTGCTGTATGAAATTAATGTCAAAAGTCTTCAAATCCTGTTATGACTAGGTGAATACATATTTATATGCTTGGAATAGCCGGACATATTGGACCTGATATTCTTCGGGAACTCCCCTAGACAGATTTACCACCTTTGGGTCTTCCTCTGCCCCGATATTTATATCATTTACATTATCATCTTGGGTCATCTTACTGGGGTTGATCGGGATGTCATTTTGATCAAATAGCCTCTCCAATGGCACGAAGCCTCTGCGAATGACGTTCCCCTTTAGTTGCAAAACATGGTGTCCAACCAATGTCTCCTCCCATTTGGTCCGTGGCTAATCACTAGGCCCTTCATTGATTGAATCGATCATCAAATTGGAAAACTCAACAATCATTTACATAAAATGATTAACCCTATATTCATCCTTGAAGACTCGCCAGTGATTTATATTGTCAAGAATTGAGGGGCGATATCGTATCTCGAACTCATATCTCAGCAGGGGATTCTGCGGTGGGCGGAAATTGTTGGCTGCAACAGCGAGCGAGTCGGCCATCTGATTCTTGTCCCTTGGCATGAAATATATGTTAAAATCTAAGAAAACATTTTGCACCAGGTCCCACACCTCATTTCTATAAGTTCTGAGCTGTGTATTTTTAGCTTGGAACTGATTTCTGACTTGTCTTACTACTAGTTCTGAGTCCCCAAAGACTGTAAGATTCTGAATGTTCATATTCCATGTTGTCTGTAGTCCTAGTAGTAGGGCATCTTATTCGGCCACATTGTGTGTGGCTTCGTAGTCCAATTTGAAAGAGAGAGGGGCCAAGCATCCTTCGGGTGAGATCAAGAGCACCCCAGCTCCGTTCCCTTCTTGCGAATTGGCCCTGTCAAAATGCAGAGTCCAGGTCTTTTCTTCGTCTTTACTCAGGGGCTCCTGCTATTTCAGACGGTGGAATTTAGCTTCCTGTAGGAAATATTTCTCCTCTTTGAACATGAGACAAGAAAATTCACCCTCCTTACCATATACCAGGGAGTTCCTCGAACCATCAGCTTTGGTAACCATCTTCACGAACTTGGACTCATGGTATACCCTCCTTTCCTCCCCTCCAAATACTGGAATAGTAGCGGAGGTGGGATCTAACTTAATTGACCCACCAATATTTGAACCCAAAGATCTATACAACAACATTCTGAATCGGGCTGGGTTATCAGCTACCACGATATCCATTACCATGCTCTTAGTTTGGATTTGGGCTAGATTTACTACCAGATCTTTTATCATGCCCAGGCACTTTACCCTCTTGGAATCAAAAGGATACAGATCTTTATTTGGTCTGGTAATCTGCAGCCCCAACTTCTCCATGACATACATCGATATTAGATTGTGTGAAGCCTCAAAATCTAACATGCGGTTGTGTAGCAGTAGGTCATGAATAACTAGAGACACATAGAATGGGGGATTTGTTGAGTCTAACTCTTCAACATAAGGGCCAAAGACTACCATGGGTCTTTCCTCCTAGAGATTGAGACTATCAGGGAGGTGGTCTATGCCATGGGGGAGCATGAATTGAGATACTTGAGCTTTATACAAAGGCTTCTTTAAGAGTTCGACTAGAGGAACTGGGATTTTTACCTTTTCTAAATATTTCTGGAGGTTAAAGTTTGCGGGGTTATTTTCTCTTTAGGATGGTCGGATAAGTTTGAGGCTACTACAGAAGCCTTGTGATTTGCAGGAGGATTGGGAAATGGCTTTGTGGAGGAAGATGTAGTTGCTTTATGGTGTATAGGCTCTTCTATGGGATTTTTCCCCTTGCTGGCAGAATTTGGAGGGGTTTTCTCTTTTGGTGTGGACTCTTCGTCTTGCTCTTGTACTCGAGTCCTCTTTCTAGAGTATCTAAGATCATACTTCTTATGGAGCCAAGCTTGCATAAATTCCACAAATTGCCTGCAGTAATAATCAATATCTTGATCTTTTTGGGAAATTTATTTCTCTTCTAGCTCCTCTTACAGAGTAAGCTCCCCTTCTTAATCTTGTAAGTAGGAAAGGAATTGATCCTCCTGACAGTCAGGAGCTTCCTCAATTTGTCCTTCCACTTTCCCTTCTTAATATAGAGGAGGTTGGATGTGATCTTGCTGCTGCTTTCTTTCCCATTGTAATAATTGTATAGGTGATTTTCGGTACTGTGGATTGAAACCTCGATTAGGGGCCATCTGGTTGGGTCGAGGAGAGGAATTCTTAGCCTCCAATTCAAGCTTCACCAACTTATTGGATAGGTTCTTGATCATCTTGTTCATCTCTTCAATCTTATACTTCAATGATTCTCTTTCTTGATTAGAGGTAGAAGCCTCCTCCTTACCCCTTCTCCTGGCCTCATGCTCTGTTCTTCCTTTGGATTTTCTCATAGAAGCAAAGTTTAATTCTACCTCTAGAGAATTTGTTTGGATCTGATCTAGGGATGCAGATTTTCTCTCTCTCAAGGTGAATCCAAACTCAGGCTCAAATGCTCTAGAAAAAACCACTTTGGCCGCTGCTTGATGAGGCTTTATTTCAGCAGGTATATTTTTGTACAACTTATTGAACCTTTTTATAAATTATGTTACATAATCATTGTGTTTTTTCGTTAGGGAATTGAAATCTGTGAGGATGTAACCATGATCCCTCCTTTCTCCCTATTTTTGAGTGAATGGATTCTCCATCTCCTCCCAAGTGGTGATCACGTTGTTAGCAATATATTTAAACCACTTTTAGGCTTCTCCATCCAAATACTGGATGAAAAGCATTAACACCACATCCAAGTGTTCCACATTGAATTTTTTAGCAAAAGAACACACGTCCTCAATATGCTTCTGAGAAGAAGTACAGTATTCCCCGGTGAACCTGTTAGAGTCAGCCTTTGCAGCTTTCCTCCAGTGATCAAACATGCTCTTACAAAGTGATTTTAAAGTGTCAAGGTCAAATTTTGTCATTTCAATGAGTCTTCAAGCAAAATTTGGTCACTAGGCATTAGGTCTAGGGTTTGCTTTCACTCCTTCCAAAGTTTTCCAAATGTCGGTCCATGTCACTATTCAGCTGAGTGTGCCATCATTCAGAGGGTTTTCATCATCATGTCAAGTTCCATTGGGTCATTTTACAGCTTGTTCATGCTTCAGTTGTGCCTTGGTAAGGTCCATTTCCCTCTCCTAGGGTTTTGGAGGTAATTTCTCTTGGATGGTCAAATCATCGGAAAAACTTGTATCCTGATGTTCACACACCTTCCCCTATCCTTAATATACCTTATTAAACACTTTCCATCACTTAGATCCCTCAAATTCCTCATTTTTGCACAAACCCTAGTTTCTTGCCACAACTTGGCAATTTTCTAGGCTAGGCCTGTGTTTTTCCCTTTTGGACCCCTTCCCCTCACTCAATCTCAGAGATTCCACTTTCCTCTACTTCCTAACATCCCTCCCTACTTCCAAAAATTTCCCCAAGAATTTAGAAGTCCTTTATCCCCTTCATTTCGCTTCATTTCGACAAGATCCCTTGTTTCACACATCGGGATAAGTTTCACTCAAAAGATTTTTCAGAGCAATCAAAGATGAATTTTGGAAAACTGAGAGAGGTTTTTGTCCAAAACATGCCAAGGAAGAAAAACCTCCTTCACTTTTTACACAGGTATCATTTTTTTATAGAAATGTCAAAAATACCGTTGCCTCAGGAGAATTGAATGCACCTCTGAAGTGACCTTGGGAAAATCAAGTTTTCTCCTAGCATGTTTGGCCAACTGACTTGCTTGATGAGTCAAATGATAACTAGACACAAATATATTTCCAATGAGCTATCATGAGCTCAATTTGGAGTTGAGGAAGACCTTCAAAAATTGACTGCAACAGCGCTCTTCCTTGAGGCAGCCTCATTCTGCTCATTTTGACTAGTGTTGGGAGATTTGATTTTTGACAGGGTAAATGAAATCCAAATTGCATAATTCCACTTGTGTTGGAAAGTATACTCCAAGAGCTTTCCAAAGATCTATCACACGCCCGATTTGGACACTGGGAAGGCCTCCAAAAGCTTCCTGCAAAATGCACTATGTGGCAAGAGGCATGCGACCCACTTGAAGTGGATGCGACCCACTTGAAGTGGATGCGACCCACTTGAAGTGGTTGCGACCCACTTAAATCAGAACCCAGAAAATTCATTTTTTGCGCCCAGATTCGATTATAATTGACTCCAAAAGCTTCCAAAAAGGTTTTAATCATTGTTCAATGGATTTTTAGCATGATTATGATATTATTGATGTTGGGTAATAAGCCATGCTTGGAGAGAATCCTACATTTACATGCACATTAATTCCTCAAGGGTTTTGAAAATATATGGACAGTTTGTGAAGGTTTGAAAATTTTTGTGAATGATAGAGATGCTCATGCCCTAGCACGTTGTATACACGATCCTCACGCCCTCAGTTATCATCTTATCACTGCTATTATGCTCTCTCATATTGTTGCACAGTTTTATGTTGACTAGTACAAAGCCTCTTTCACCATACCACTGATGTCATCATCATTCAATTGCTACTGTCATGTCCATTTGTTTCATATGGTCGTTGTCATGATATTCTTATTCCCCAATTGATAAAACACTGTTCTATGTTCGCTTCCTCCTTTGACAGATTTTGGCCATTATCACCAAGTTGACCACACATTTGCATTTGGTACTCATTGTTAAACTTACTTGTGATCAAAACAGTGATAGTTGTTATGCTATTAAAGCAGAGCCATCGTCATGATGATTTTGTTTTCCTTTGATACTGGGGTGCATGGGTGACATTTATTGGGTTTTGAACAAACATTAAGACTTTGCCTTCACTGCACCTATATGAGCATCCATATTGCAAATATCTTGTTCAAAGCCATGTCAGAGACGGATTCAGTTTATGAGCAAGGATATGAGCAGGACAGTGACTCAACCGTTGAGGTTTATGTACTGAGATGGAGCATAGCAGTGCGCCAGTAGTGGTAACATATTAGAGAGGCCACAGAGCTTTGTTTGCAGCATCACGACGAGTACTATCTCCACATGGCGTGGAAGGGGTCTCGACTTCTTCATCAGCGTAGGTACATTCAAAGGATAATGATAGAGACAAAGACATGCTTCGTCACATGAAAGGCCATTATTGGGCTCGCATGCATGTTTGCAAAGCGAGAATGAAGATTCTGAAGAGGAGGTTGAGCGAAGCACTAAAACGGCGGAAAAGGCTTGATCCACTCCGGATTTTGGCCGATGCTTCGTTGGCTGGGCAAGATACATGATGGAGGGTCTTCACTCTGAATTTGAGCAAATTTGGGAAAATTTTTGTCATTTTGAAATTTTGGTCTCAAAAAACAAGTTTTTCAGTTAAGTGGGTCTCGCACCCATATGCTCACTTTTTTTTGGGACACTTGCTGAAGGAAATTTTTTCATTTTTGGATTTTTCATGGTAATTTATGCATCCTCAAGAATTACCGAGGCATTTCATCAGGTTCTGGATGGTCAAAAAGCTCAAAAACACCATAAAAACCACCTTGCTGCCACCTTTTACACCAGCAGGAAGTACTTCTGGGAGAATGAGGTTTTGGAGAGTCAAATGAACTTCAAATTGGAAAATTCCACTTGGGTTGGATAGCCAACATCCAGGGATTTCCAACGAGCTATCATGAGCTCAATTTGGATGCCGGGAAGTCCTTCAAAATCTGGCTGAAAGTCATGCGACCCACTTGTTTCAGGCATGTGACCCACTTAAATTTTTGGCTGAATTTTCAACTTCCAGCTCAGATTTTTGGCCAGTTTGGACCAGTTTTGCTTATGGATGAAATTTTTGGGTTTTTATGATGTAAATTGATGATTGGCATGTAACTTTGGCTTATTTTTATCTATTCTAGAAGACTCACTCTCAAAAAAGTAAAAATCATGTAAATGGGTCAGTTCCCACTCTTTTAGAGGCAAGTTGTTAGCTGCCTAGATTGTAGTTCCATGATTAGAATTTGTTGAAACTGATCCCTGAAGGAGGAATTCGACCCCTAGAGGTGTGGGAAGGGGTTAGAGTGATCTATATATTGTAATTTCTCAATCATTTTCAGAGGTTGGAGATGTTGGACTCTTGGGAGACTTTTGGCACCATTGTACATATTTTTTCATATTTTGGCTAAGGAAAGATCAGAGGTTTTGCGGCACTTGTTGGGATCCTTGTGGTGTTTTGTTCTTGATGGTTTTTTCTCTCTGTTTACTGTAAGTTCTTCATGTTTAATGTATGCCATTCCTTTCATATGCTTCTGAACTAAATTGAATGAGTAGATGAGGTTGAATCCATCATTTACCGTGCTCTGCCTTTGAATTCATTTAGTTCTATATGTTTTCGAATGTTTGAAGAGGATCCAAGTTCTTCTTTGCCCTCTTCAGATCCTTGTCAGTCTAATCTGTCCGTATATCTAATAAAAAGCATCAAGACAATCACCTACCTCGCCCCAACTCGAAATCTGCAAAGGTCTGACCTTATCCCTGGACCCAAAATTTGTTTTCCCCATTTCTCCAGCGAAAACCCAAAAAATCAAAATCAAACATACCTATCTCTTTACTAGCCTAAAATCAGTTCCCTTTTAAATTCATCTTGCACCCTATTGTTCATTTTATCGAGATCGACCCGGAGAGAGCCCTCTCCTGTCCTCGTAGGTCTAGCTACGAGGCTAAGCGTGGTTTGATGTAGCCTTGAGTTTTATCTCATTTCAGCCTGAGGTAGATTTGAGCGCTAATAGAACCAAGGCAAGAGCCTTAGGTAGTCCTGAGGCATATCATTCAAAACTTGAGGCAAGGCCAATGGGGCATATTTGTTAAGGAGGAAGCCCGACACAACCATAAGGGGAAGTGGTGGTGGATTCTGAGGGGTTTCAAGTGGATTACAATAGGTATATGCTGAGAGAGGATTTGGATATTTACCTGAGATAAGTTCTGGAGTATGGTAACTTCTTTGACTTCCTTGGCCTCTAGAGTGGGACACAAGGGAGGCAAAGAGATATTCACTGATTCGGCTTCATATTTTATCTTATGACTGACTAAAGAAGAGGTTTATGGTGGATATTCAGGTATTCAGGCTGTGGAGCCAGGACCATAGACTTCGGCTTTCTGAGATGAGGACAACGAATCTTCTAGCGAGAATGAGGGTAAGTTAGCTTCGATTGGTTGATTTTCTTTCCAGATTCTCTTGAATAAAATATTTTTGGGATTAGATACAGAAGGGTTTCTCAACTAAGAGGTATCTAACCTAAGATGAGGCCTAGTGTAAGCCAATATTGCAGCTAATTTGGATATAGATAATAGTGGAGTCGCCAAGGTGAGGGATATGCAACTCTCAACCCTTCGTGCTCACCTAATTGAAGGGTGAAAAAAATTTCATATCCTAGGGTAAAGGTTTTCAAATTCTTCCCCAGCAACAATGCCAAAATATGTTTTCACTCCTAGAGATCGTATTGAGTTGCAGGAGACCAGTGCCTAGGACATCTTAAAAGTAGGAGGTCAACTAGGTTTTATTCATGCTCTTTGGAAGGGACCTCCTGGGTATTGACTTGATGGAATTATTTTATAGGTGGTTCTAGATAACAAGGGGAGTAGAGTAATAGCTGTGAACTTTGATTGTGAGACAAAAGGGATAACTCAGAATGGGCCTGTGGCTGCAATGAAGCTCAATTTGCTGCAAATGGGGGTGGATGTGGAACCAATGAGCAATCATTAAATATAATTGGGATATAAACCATGAAGAATAAGAATGGTAAGTTAGAGTGGCATAGGCTTATGAAGGTATAAGAATCCACCCTCCAGAGACTTAAGAAGAAAGTGGTTGGGATGAGAATTTTGGAACAAAAATCATGCACCGAGCCTAATTAAGGTAGCATTATAGACCATTTCACGAGTATCATGCAAGATAAGTTCATAAATATTCCATTAAAAACCCGCATTCCAAACGCATGATAACAGGAAATAAAGTATGACTAAATATAACAATAGATTAAACAAAACAAAGAAGTGGAATAGATACAAGTCATAAGTCTAGTAGGAATCCATTTTTTGCAACAAACAATCATTATATTATTTCTTCAAAACAACTCTTCTAGATATAAATTAAGAGAAAATCCCAAAATTATAAAATGTGCTACATAGAATATGCACTCCAAACTTCCAGAGAAATTAGAACCTTTACTTCATCTACGAGTTGGCCTTTTATAGTTGTTACATAGGCAACATGGCCAGATATATTCTCAAACAAAATATTCCTTCCTGATCTTAAAGTTTCACATCTAAGTAAAAAATGATGCGATGTAATGGCATCGCATCTGAATCAATATTCTTCGACACAAACTATAGAAAAAAAATAACAGAAATATAAAATGCAGATAATGTGTAGGGTGAAATCGAGATTTCACCCGATTTCACATTACATTGAAATTGAAAGTAAAAAATAAAAACAAAGGCCGCATGGGCCTGATCATGATGTCCATTAGTGGGTACGATGGGGATTTATAGATCCTCCTGAGTGGTTTGATATGATTGAAGATGTGGAGGAGCTAGGGTGGCGAGGTGGCATAGGTGGTTGTTGCTGCGGAGTGGAGAAAACTGTAATATCCCAAATTGGGACTGTCAGCAATGCATGTATGAAAAACACATTTTTCAAAAATGGATGCTACAGAAATCCAAATCAGCCCTTGGATCCCTTATATCTAAAAATATAAGTCCTAAATCCAAGTGGATATCAAAAGTAAATCAAACTAGGTGAGGTGAACGGACCTCCCACACCTAGTATGGCTTGAAAAATGCCCAAAGAAGGGACTGCAGCAACACAAAATAATATTGATCAGAAAATAATGTAGTTTAGCTTATTAGTAGTAGGATGCCAATATGGAGGCTCAAAATTCACTTATGCAATAGTAAATCAGATTTATAATGTGACCCATACAATGTACAAGAGAAAATAGAAGACTTATACAGAAATAAATCCTCAAAAAGAGGTGCTACAACACATATATTGATTGTAAAGGCTTGACAACGTTATTTTATAGAGTGTACTATAGCATTAGATTACAACTTACATATAGAACAAAATAATGCATGAACAATAATATCTATGATAGATCCATAAACTATAATGTCTCTACTTTACATTCCCCTTGGGGATTTCAACAAATAATGAAGCACATGGAGTAGATATGAGATTCTATGCAACAGATCTACAGATCTATTCAAAATTTCTGAAGCATATATAGGAGTATTCAGATCAGATATAAATATGACATGGAATAGAACAGAAATCCATGGATCACCACAGTGAAGGGCAGATCCCCAACACCAGAGATCACTCCTCAAACTTTGCCAAAACACGCTGAAACTTTCCTCTTTGCAGATAACACAGTACTAGAAGAGGGACTACACTGTAGGCTTTAAGAACAATTTGGCCTGATGCTAAGATTTATATTTGAAGCTCCAATGATCCATAACCCTCTTGCCACTGGGATAGAAGCCCTTCCCACTGAAAAGGGGCACTAGATTGGCTTAGATCTGAATAGATATAGCTTCCACTTGCTGCAGCTTACAAAGACAACCAAACCCTCAATAGGATCTATGTTGTAGTTGGAAGAAGAGCTTGGCCAAATTCCTGATAGTGGACAAGTAATGCAAGACTCTTCCAAGAGCTCCTCAAGAAAAGAGAAGGATTCCTAAACAGGAGATCCTTGTGCTAAACAACACTATTCTCTGCTAAACAACCAAGAGAATGAGATTTTTATAAACAACAAAATTCTTCAAAATAATATGTTCAACAAAACCCCTTCTCTTGATGTCCTCCTCTTCCTTTTATAAGATAGAAATATTACCAAACCCTAAACCATCTCAATGATTTAGCTTTATTCACATGTGTAGCCTCCAACTAAAACTGCGTTGTGCATATAGGAGGTTCATTGCATTCGGACAACGCTATTGATCTGGTCCTGTTGACCTAGTCAATTGTCTCAATCATTTTCACACATAAGGGTGTTTTATTAAGGCAGCCCAGATTTAGCCTTGTTCACATGGGGAATTGATTTATTTCACTGTCTTAGGAGTTTTATTGATCCTCCTTTACAATTTTATTCATGCAACAAGAAAATGAAACAAAATTTTATATTCCCATTAGCTTGGGCTAATTGGGGATATTACAGTCTTCCCCTCCAAAATTTTGCTTGTCCTCAAGCAATTGATAGGGTGAGTGCTGCAACACATCTCCTCCTCCATTGGTGATACCATCAATGATCAAGATTTCCTCACAAGCTAAGTGCTCACCAATCCAACCCTCCATGAATTGTTCCTTCAAAGTTGTTATGGTATGTACATAATCCATCCCACAAGGAGTCAAGAACTCACATGAAACAAACATGGCTAAACCAATACTCTCCCTAAAACATGTAGCATAAGGTACATGGAGAGTCTCCATCCCATGAGGTACATACATGATCCCCATTCTCCTTCCATACAAGCTCATAAATAATACAAGTATATCATCAATGTATGGAAGTAAAACTATGTACATACAAATAGAAAATTGAGCATGAGGAGGTGGGTCATAATCCCACATATGATACCAACGCAGTGCATCTCTTGCCTGCCTCAAATCAAGACATGGTAAGTGGTTTTCCCACCACTTAATTGTTTCCCAAGTCATCTCACTATTGTTGAAGGTGAGATATATGTTTGGTTCCTTGGGGAAGCACCCATCATGATGAAAAATCTGCCTTTGCTCATCAAGGGAGTGGCCAAATTCAGAAATTTTAATGGCTCAATATTTACCAGGGGATTTACATGATACATTTATCCTTTTAGGAGTCATGACATTCATAAAAATGGTAAAAGAACATGTAAAATCAAAAAATAAAGCTTGCTTTACATGAACAGATCCTTTACCCACAATTCCTCTCATACACATGGATTCATGCATGGATCTTTCTCCTCTTTCCAAAGAAGGAAGAGATGACTGAAATGACTCTTGAATAGAGTCCCATGGCTACCCCAACTACACATATCTCATGCATTCTTTAAAATGCTGATGTAGTTCTTCTTCCAAGCCTTCCCAATCAAAGCCCCTCATGATGATGTTGTAGATCCTCATGGAATGCACATGGCTAGAACATAACTCTTTATATGCTCCTTGTAGTATCTTATGCTTGAGATTAGAAGCTCTAGACACACATATTCTACCATGATGATAGATTACTCCTCCTTGGACTAAGTAGCCCTCTTCATGCAGCTGGTCATCAAGTATCATACATGTGTGAAGATATTTGGAATAATTCACTAGCAGTTGGGATTTCCAATACAGATCTACAATGCTCAACAATGACAGTGCTAGTGATGCATAAAAAAAAGTTTCTGTCATTTTGATGATCCTCTCCTTGACATCTCCTATGCCAAAAGTGTGTGTTGGAAGGTTGTTCCTTCCATTCTTCTCCTCCCACAGCACATATCCAGAAAAGAGAGTGGGTGATGTTGATATGGGAAGAAAATTTCCCTCCTCCTTGAGCTTACCCAAGTCTTCCAGTGCTGTAGCTGTGTCTTCAAGTGATCCAATCCCTCCTGGATTTGAGTTTGGAGCAGAAATTTGTGAGGTTTTCCCCATAGAATCTAAATCAGGTGGCCTCCCAGGTGGTTTTCCACTAGATAATGAGGTTTCAGGGACCATCCTCATATGCATAATAGATGGGATCCTCATGTCCCTACTTCCACTGTGAAAATTCAACTCTGATTCATGTGTGGAAGTCTCATGAAATTTGGAGACCCCTCTTAGAGGTGAAAGAGTGCCTCTGGTTAGAGCATTTTCTCCATTATCCTCTTCTAGAAATAGTGGATCATCTTCTACTATGCCAGCTTTGTGATCCCTCCTTTGTTCTATCTCATTGTCTCTTAGCATAGACACATGTTTATCATGTCCTCCATATGGAAGATCCTTAGGAACTCTTTGCAAAGATGCAAGAGCCTCTCTACTGGAAGAAAATTCTTCATCTCCATCTCCTGAAAAAAATGGATCTCCTCCTATTTTGACATCGTTGGAGGAACCTTTCAATTCTTCTTCCTTCTCCTCCTCATCAATGGAGAATGCCTCATCATTAAGAGACCCTTTTCCATGATCTCTTCTTGAAGAAGGAACCCTCATGTCTTCTCCTTGAGAAGAGAGACCTTGTTGAAGTGGGGCTTTTGCCTTTAGAAAATCATGTAGCAGATCTTCTACCCCCTCAACAATGTTCAGAAATGGAGTTGGACTTATGGATTCTTCCTCCAACTCATGTAAAGATTCAGTTTTCTTGGGCTTGATTTGTTCTCCCCAAGAATTTTTATCATGTCTTATATCAAATATTTTCACTAGTATCCTAATGAACTTTGCGTAAGAAGAGATATTTACACCCTTCAAGGAAGAAGACTCAAATAGCCACCAAGCATAAGCCTTACCTTAAAGATGCAGCACTGCTACCCTCATGGATTCTTCTTCTGACACTTGATGTAGCTAGAAATATGTGTCAAGTTTCCTTACCCAAGACTTTACTGAGCTCTTAGGTGATCCATCAAAAGTAGGTAGAGAGAATCTACCCAAAGTGTGATGCATGCACCCTCCTCTTCTACTATAGCTACTGGATCTTTCTTCTTTAAGTTGATAGAACTTTTGGAAACTGAGATGCTACTTGAATCTCTTTGATTGAGACTCATATTCTTGGAGATAATCCCCAAGAACTTCCTCCTTTTGTGCTCCTCCTTTTCCTCCTTCCTTTTTCAAGAAAGTAGGAATGCTCGAGCGTTGTAGATCAGATTGTGTGGCTGAATGCTCACACACATAGTAAGAAGTACTGGGGCTTCCTTGATGTAAAAATATTCTTGAGGGATCTGCATATATTTTCCTCCTCATTCCCCAGATTTCTCCTTTCATTTCATATATATCTTGAGAAATATTTTTAGAGAACTCTTCTCCTTTCAATATTCCAGATAAAGGGGTTTTTCCCTTTTCTTCTGTGTCTTCAGCGTAATCATAATTATTTTGTATTCTTCTTAGATACCTCTTCTCTCTATCAATAAGAGGCTCTCTTTCTATGGAAGTAATATTTTCTTCTTAATATAGCATCGCCCGTGCCAAGATGATGCTCTAATACCTCTGTAATATCCCAAATTGGGACTGTCAGTAATGCATCTCTGAAAAATGAATTTTTCAGAAATGGATGCTACAGAAATCTAAATTAGCCCTTGGATCCCTTACATCCGAAAATATAAGTCCTAAATCCATGTGGAGATCAGAAGAAAATCAAACTAGGTGAGGTGAACAGACCTCCCACACCTATTATGGCTTGAAAAATGCCCAAAGAAGGGACTACATCAACACAAAATAATACTACTCAGAAAATAATGCAGTTTATCTTATCAGTAGTAGGAGGCCAATATGGAGGCTCATAATTCACTTATGCAACAGTAAATCAGATTTATAATGTGGCCCATACAGTGTACAAGAGAAAATAGAAGACTTATACGGAAAGAAATCCTCAAAAAGAGGTGCTACAACACATATATTGACTGAAAATTATTGACATCATTATTTTATAGAGTGTACTGCAGTAGTAGACTACAACTTAGATATAGAACAAAATAATGCATGAATAGTCAGATCTATGACAGATCGATACACTATAATGTCTATAATTTACATTCCCCTTGGGGATTTCAGCAAATCATGAAGCACATGGAGTAGATCTGAGATTCTATGTAGCAGATTTGTAGATATATTAAGAATTTTATGAAGAATATATAGGATTATTCAGATCATATCTGAATATGACATGGAATAGAACATAAATACACGGATCACCACAGTGAAGGACAGATCCCCAACACCACAGATCACTCCTCAAACTTTTCCAAAACACCCTACAACTTTCCTTTTTGCAGATAACATAGTACTGGAAGAGGGACTGCGCTGTGGGCTTGAAGAATAGTTTGGCCTGATGCCAAGATGTTGATATGAAGCTCCAATGATCCATAATACTATTTCCAATGGGATAGAAGCCCTTCCCACTGAAAAGGGGCACTAGATTGGCCTAGATCTGAATAGGTCTAGCCTCCACTTGCTGCAGCTTACAAAGAAAACAAAACCCTCAACAGGATTTGTGTTGTAGTTGGAAGAAGAGCTTGGAAAAATGCCTGATAGTGGACAAGAAATTCAAGACTCTTCCAAGAGCTCCTCAAGGAAAGAAGGATTCCTAAATAGGAGATCCTTGTGCTAAACAACACTATTCTCTGTTAAACAACCAAGAGAATGAGAAATGTCTAAATAGACAAATTATTCAAAATAATATGTTCAACAACAACCCTTCTCTTGATTTCCTCCTCTTCCTTTTATAAGATAGAAATCTTGCTAAACCATAAACCATATCAATGATTTAGCTCTATTCACATGTGTAGCCTCCAACTAAAACTGCGCTGTGCATCTAGGAGGTTCATTGCATCTAGACAGCGCTGTTGATATGGTCCTGTTGATCTAGTCAAATGTCTCAATCCCTTTCACACATAAGGATGTTTTATTAAGGTGGCCCATATTTAGCCTTGTTCACATGGGGCATTGATTTATTTCTCTATTTTAGGAGTTTTATTCATCCTCCTTTACAATTTTATTCATGCAACAAGAAAATGAAACAAAATTGTATATTCCCATTAGCTTGGGCTAATTGGGGATATTAAAAAAACTGGAGGATTCACGTATTTATAGCATCTTTTCCAGGTGACTGTTGTGGGTAGAGGTGTTTTGGTGAAGAATTCAAACATAGACTTCAATTTAGTAAGCTCAAAATAATCCAGGTGGCCGTGAATAATCTCTTGACCTAACCAAGGAGGAAGAATTCCTTATGTAGTGCTGCTACTAAGGTATTTGACTTCAAGCAGGAGGTCTTCTCTAATGTTATGTCTGCCCTACACTTAATATCTGACATCTTCTGATCATAAGTGGTTAGGGGAAGTAATTCCCCTGATTGTTGATCCCAGCATGGCAGGAGGCCATCTTCTACCCACTTGCGCCATTCTTGATCGAATCTCTCGACTCCCTTCGATATGAGTGCTAAATATCCCAATGCTTTTATGCGTGCCTCCTCTTTCTCGATCATCTTACTGACCTCCATGATAGTCCTAAAATGGTAATCCACTCCCTGGGTGCTCAACTCTTTAGATGGCCATTTGTTAATATACCAGACATATCTCCTTGCTATTGTTTCCTTCTCTTCTGCTTCCCTACGACCGGCCTCCAACTGTACCTTATACTCTTGGATAGCGTCCTTCTTGTTGTTGGTCAGCGCAAGGTGCTCCTAGTGCTCTTTGACCTCTGTTATGATTTCTCCTTAGACCATTTTCCTAGCTTCTACCAACGACATATTACCTTTAAGTTATGCTTTCAAGTCTTTGATAGAATTCTCATGTCATTGGGGCTTCCTTGCGGAGATTATATACCTCTTTTTGTAGAGATGAGATCATATTTTGATTCTCTGCATATGCAACCTTAGCCTCGTCTAGGAGCCAATGGGTAGTGCGTGTTTAATCTTTTGACATCCTTAGATCTGCCTGAGCCTTAGTTAACTATTATGGAGCACTCTGCGGATATTTTGGTACATGAAATACACATGTATGTTCACCCCACTTAAGTTATAGCTCTAAAAACCTCTCCTTTAATCCAATAGTCTCCTTATCATTTTGAGCAATATCTTCATCTCATTGAGCGAGGGAATTAGTGAGGAATGTTTTTTCCTTTTCCACCATGGCGAGTTCCTCGGTTTGGATATGTTCAGAATGAGGGATATTCAATTTTTGCCTTAATTATTATACCTCCAACTCTGATTTTGTGAGAAGGGTCTGCAATGTTGAATTGGCATCGAATCCCTTCCCTCTTATCAATATTTTTCAGTCCTCCAGTTGAGCAGCAAAAACTTTAGCACTAGACCTATCCCTTTTTTGGGTGGCATTCATCTGATTCAATCTCCTTTCAGTGCTCTGCAGGGTGACAGTATGTTTTACTACTTCAGTCTCTAGCATGTCCTCAATGCACTGGTGCAGATCTAACTTATTTGGCAGGGGAATGGAAGTTAAGATCAAAATCATTTCCAAGGATCTGTACTAGGATCCCGGGGGTAGGAGATGTGTAGCTGAATGTTGGATAGCCAATATGAGCTAATATTTGTCCATATCTAGGATAGAGGAGAGCCTGGAGTGATGTTTGTCTACGAACTGAGACAATTCAACTCTTAGTTTCTCTCTTGCGGATTTGTTCTTGGGCTCGATTTGTTCCTTTACATCACCTCTAGTTTGCAACAACCTGTGACAGCTTTGAAGGTTCTGAAGAGGAGGAAAAATCATAGGAGATCAGGAAACATGGTCTATATTTGCCTTGATCCTTGAGAAAGGATATCTCATCATCAGGAAATTTGGTGTCTAGGTCCTCAGGCCCTTCAGTCCTCTACCTTTTACTGGGGTGTCCTTTGTCTTACTCCTCCATGAACCCTTGACTAACCTAGGAGTTTCCCGAGTGTCCTTTATCTTCTACGTCACTGAGTGCATTGTCTTATTTTCCCTTAGCAGATGGGGATTCAGCCTCCATATTTGTATCCAAAGGCCACGTATCACAGTTAGCTTTCTATTCAAATAGAGGTCAGGTTCATGCACATATGCTGCAGATTTAATATTCTTCTTCCTGCGTGTGATAAAACCCTTAGGATCATAGAGCCAGACATCTCCCCATGGGAAATTCATCTCCCACAACATCCTTTCCACAGTGGAGAGGGCATGCCTTGAAATAATGGTGAAAAGGCCTACAGAGTTCGGGAGCTTGAAGATGTATCCCTTTTTTGTGGGCATGAAGTGGGCTTGGCCGACACTTAGGACCTGAAAGATTTAATTGAGGGAGAAAATCCTCATGGACGGGAAAAATGGCAAGTGATAAGGAGGAACTTTAGCACCATAGACCCTAATCTGAGTGTGATATTAAAACATGTACCAATCACCTGTACAATCTATTTCATTGAACTGGAGCCATTCCTTTTTCTCAGGAAAAATTCTGGGTGGGGAGCTGTCGTGTATGGTAACATATGATATGGACATGAAATTAGTAATGAATTTCACATACCCCTTCCCCTATGAATATTGGTAAACTTCAAGAGTCCATTTGAAAACATATTTGGGTTCAATGTTTCTCTTGGAGAACCTATTTAGGCCTAGACCTTCAAACTTATCCGCATGCTCAAATAGGAATAAGTAGAAAACCAGGGAGAAATATTTGAAAGAGAAAAAGGAATACATATCTTCGAACTGGGCTTTGATAGCCGAGGCCAGAAAGGTTGGGATATCCAAAAGAATCTCAACCTACATAATCAGCCATAGAAACCCTAAACCTGCCTTAGTCACCAAATTGACATTTCAAACCCCAGCATTCCTGAGATGATCACTAAAAGAAGCTGTATAGTATTACAGAATAGTGATAGCGGAATAGCTTCTGTGTGAGGGAGAGCGGATAAGCGTGAGTTAGAGATGAGATCGAGGAAACCATTCTATTTTTTAAAGGGTTGATTAGAGAAATGGCAGGAGAGAGTGACTTTAGTGAACTCGACATAGTCCTGGGTGGGAGGATAAAATAGTGCTTTTCTGATGAGTTGGGGAGTAATATCAAGAATCTTGGCCACTCGAGCAGAAAGGAAGATGTCCTTATTCTCAATGAAGGCCTCCCCAAGCCAGAAGATAAACTTCAGGAACTGATGGGCTGTCAGGGAATTCGGTAATAAAGCCTTGAATCATGACCCTAAACACATCTTCACCCCTTCACTGAAAATTGAAGATCTTGGCTCTGGTGCAGGCTACACTGAAGGGATAGACTAGGTCGTAGATCTGGGAGTGAGCATTAGTGAGGGGTTTGAGTCCAGGAGCATTCCTGACCTCACGAGCTTGAGGGGTTTTAGGTGCAGATCGTTTCATTTTTTCCATGATAATTTGAACAAATAGTAAAAGAGAAATAATGAAATGGACATGATAAAATACCTAAAGTAGTAGTAAGGTAGCAGGGAAAGTGACACGAGGGTGAAAACCAACAAAATAATTGAGTTTTTAGCCATTTCACAGAGTGAAATATTGATAAATAACCAGTAAATTCACACAGCCAAGAGTAAAACCCACTACGAAAACAAGGTTTTACTGATTACAGATTCAGGGCAACACATGTAGGGTTGGCGTCATGAGGACGCTAAAAATGCGACACATGTCACATGGTGGTTGGCCGACAACGGCCGGATAGGTGGGGGCCACGTACCAGACAAGAGGGGTATTGGCCTTTGTACCCCCAACCAAACTTACCTTACCGTAGAATGCACCTTCCCTAGCTGTTGTGCCAGCGGGCCCCTTCAATATTTGGTGGGTCAAACAAAGGCCTCTGTATCTTTTCTTTACCCCTGGGAGCATTTTGATTGGCCGCGAGGAGGGATGACATCACCTCCTCCAGCGGATTGGCTTCGGTCACCTTTGCTCCCTTTGGATGCTGACTAAAATGACTATATGATGTCGATGTTTGGTGGGTGGCTCTGCCGCTAGCCTGTGCACGTGGTGACTTTGGGGGGGGGGAGTGATCACGTTGACATCCTCTTCATCCCATCCACCCACAAGACCATGTTGCTGGTTTTTGCAAGCTCCTTGGATAGATTTTCTGCTCCCTATCCTTTGAACCTACGGTTTCTTTGCACAATCACTCCTCTTCTTTTACTGGTGAGATCACAAGCCAAAATTGGCTCCACTTGGGGATGACACGCACATTCTTGAGGGTGCCGAGAACTTTTTAGACCACCTGCTTGTGTACTTGTTAACATACCCAGGACAATTATCAAAAAGCTTCAGGTACTTCTAAAAAAAAAGTAGAATGGAAATGCATGCAAAAATAAAAGATGATATATGTACAGTGTGAAGGATATATACAATGGGCCCTTGGGGCCAATGTTGGTGCTAAAAATAGGGCTTGAGGAATTTCTCTTTCACGGGAATTTCAATTAGGTCCCCCTCCAAATTTTCCAATGTGAATTTTTTAGTGCTCTTGACTTCTACCACCTTGAAATGTCCTAACAAGAGTGGGTCGAACTTCCCGTGTTAACCTTTTTCTGCTCACGTGATGTCCCATTACAACACCAGGTCCCCTGCTTGTATCTCCTTATATTTTGCTTGTTGGTAAAATAGGAATTTCATCTTTTCCTGATAGTTAGCCAACTTGATGTTTACCTGAGATCGTGTTTCGTCCATTTCTACCAACTGATTCATCCTCCTGATGAGGTCATTTGGTTCCTCTTCACTGTCTTGTAAAAATCTGGCCACAGGTAAATCAAGTTGAATGTGAAAAATCATTGCTTGGCCATACACTATCTCTTAAGGGGACTTTTCAGTGGATCTTTTCCCGGTAATGTGATTTTCCAAAAGTGCAAATTTGAGTTGGGAGTCCCATTTATTTTGATTCTCATTTATGGTCTTTTTCAGAATTCTTACCAAAGTCTTGTTGGATGACTTTGCTAACCCTTTCCCCTATGGATAATAAGCCGTGGAGTGCCCTAGAGTAATATTATACTATTGAAAAAAGTTTACAAACTTGGTAAACTTAAATACTTGTGCATTATCAATGATGATTTTAGCCGGGCACCCAAACCTAGCTATTATGTTTTCCTCCATAAGTTTAATCACCACCCCATTCATGGTGTTTCTTGTAGGCATAACTTTTACCCACTTGGTGAAGTATTCAATGGTGTTATAGGTCAATTTGGGCATCATTCCCAATGACCTGGTTAACTAGGCATCATCTCCGGGACCAATGTATAGGGTCTATCATCCCCTAACATTTAAATTGCTATATGCCCTAAGACAAAGAACAAGACAAATCAATCAAAGACTTTCATCTACAAAGGTTTCCAAGGTTTGAAGTTTATAATATATCATATGATATCTCATAAACACTTCCTCTAAAGGGACTAAGTGTGTTGCATATGCAAGTAGCCCCATGCAAGGCTGCTCTGGAAAGCACTTCCCGACATCTATGGGTGCGTTGGTCACATTGGGAGAAAAATTCTCATTGTTCCGGAATCTCCACTTGGCCAGTGCCTTCTAGAAGAGTTCACATGTGTCAAACTTCGGATCCATGTTTCCATTTTACATCTACAAGATTGGGAACATGTCTTGCCTATTATTGGAAAATCATTGATTATAAAACTACCTCAACCTCTCTATAAATTGAGTACAGATCTTAGTGTTTGATAAGGAAGAATTTGTATAGAGAAATGTTGGTGGATTTTTCATTGAGGAGATTGATTTGAGTGACAATTTGCTGGAGATATTTGCATTGTGATGAGGTTGGGATGCTACTGGAGATGGTGACTCTAAATCAGTGATTTGGTTATAACCTCCCCTTCTATCATTAATAAAGAATACAACTTACTTTTCCCTATATGCATTTGTATTGGCTTTGATTTTCCATATTGCAATATCTTAGTTGATGTATATGGTTTATGATTTACTGATTTAGCAAACTAACTTGAATAGACATATGTATTATTGCTATATTTTGCTGTTTAGTGTTCATTCTTGTAGGAAATATTTTGCACAACCGACTGGAATTTGAAGCTACAATGGAAGTGATAGGAGGAATCATTTGGAAGTGATTGGATTCCAAGTAAGCATCTAATCCATTTTTTGTTTCTGTTCTTAGTTAGGAAAAGTAGTCGTATATTCTTTAACTTTTTGTTCTCGATTAGCACCTGTTTAGGGAATCGTGTTTTATCTGTAATTCACAATTTTGTCCAACAAATTAGCGACTCCACTGGGGAAATTACTCTTTATCCTAGTTGTTTTAATCTTTGATTTTCTTTGTTTATTCACCCAGTAGTTGTTACTCACAAAGATTAGGATTTTTAAGATCCAGATTTGCAAAATAAGTGTGTTAAACAACTGTGTTTTTCCTTTGACAATGTGCCCAATGCACTCTTGGACATGACACAGTGCTTTGCATAGCATTGTCTCCCTTTCAGGCTTGCGTTGCAAAGCACTGTCTCTCTTTAGAGACTGCGTTGCCTCCTAAAGCCATCGAAATTCCCTTGAATTTGTCTTTGCAGTTTGTTTCAGTTTGTTTGCTGATGTGTTTTGAAAATTTTGAGCCTCATATTGACCAGTAAATTCATCTACCTCTTCCTCCTTTGAAAGAAAATTTGTTCAATGTTTGTTTAAAGCAATTTTCTTTATCATTGGAAAGTTAATTTCAAAGTATTTTTATTTTCGCATTAGATCCATTTGCTTTTGAAAAAGGAAATTGTCGTAAAGTCTTCGTTTCCTGATAGGATAAATTGTTGTTTCATTCCTCATTTTTCCTTCAAAAGAGAAATTGTTGTTTATATTCCTCATTTCTCAAAAGTAAAAGGCATTTGATTTTATTGATTTAGTGCACTTAGTTTCTTTTATGCATTTCATAACATTAAAGGAACTGAAACGAAAAATCTACATTTGCATGTAGTGGTTTGTGTGTTTTGCAAAAAGGAACAATTAGGAAATATGCATTTAGTTTATTTTTTCTGATTTGTTTGCTCACGAATTTATTTCTCTTTTCCTCTAGTAGCTAGGATTTTCATTGAAAAACTAAAAGTGAAATATTTCTTATCATTCTTAGTTGAATTCTAGGAATTTTCCAATATGTCAGCACGGTGAACCTTTGAAAGGAAAATTGTTAAGAAATGTCAACATAAAATTAATCTCAATTTACCTAACAAAGCATTGGAACCATAACGATAACATTTAGAAGGTCTAGGCTAGAGATGTGTTTCGGCATCGTAAAACATAGCAGTTGTAGTTAACTTGTCTGCGATACATTTCGAGTGTGATACCTCACTCCACGTACGTAAGTATATCGTAGCTCGTCCACGTACTTTCGATTATATCAGGCAGTGTTACAGTATGATAAGTATGTAGTTTCGCATTAGACAATGCTAATACGAACTTGGGCCTCCACGTGCCTTTGGGTATATTTGGGAGGAAAAATTTTAGGTGCTATCCATCCGTAGTGAACCGAGTCAGCTGCCTTGTAAATTGTGATACACTGAACACATCATTTAGGGAGATTTCTTGCCCGTACTTCTTGGTTCACCAGGAGGTATTTTACAGTTCACAGTTTCTTTGTAAACCCATTTTCCTAGCATTACCCTTTTATTTTGTTTGTTTATTTTTGGTTAAAATAAATCAATAATCGTGGAAGAAAAAAATCCTTTCCCCCGTCATTCGCGTAGACTAGCGTTAAAACCACCGTTACCACCAGAAGTTACTTCTGGTAGGCAAAGGTGATCACGATTTTCTGAATCAAGTACAATTCATACCTCTGGTGAAACATCATCTTCCCATAAACCAGAGTTAGCTCAATTTTTTTCTACACATCCCGGTTCGTCTACTATTGTCGAAACGAAGTCTTCACAGCTACCCGTGGTCACTGTTAGCACCCAATCTGAACCTCAGGCTGAAAAACGCAAATCAAGGTAACATCTAAACCATGCTTAGCCTTGTAGCTAGCCCTACAAGGATAGAAGAGGGCTCTCTCCATAGAATAGATATTCAATAACACAATAATGAACCGATTTTAGGCTAGGTATATTACTGTGAAAGAGGTATTTAATAAATGACTGAATTTTCAGGGATGTATGGGACAAAGGACATCATGAGCTGAGAAATTAAATCAAGGACACAGAATATTTCACGGGGAAATATAGGCAGGAGATTTAGCAATAAAATTGAAATAATATGGAGTGGAAAGACTGTTGAGAAGCTGAAAAGGGCATAATAAATGAATCCTTTTCAAACAGAAGGAAACACACAGAGTATGAATGATTTCCCAAGGCAGAGCATATAAAATGGATTCTACCTTTCTAAATTGAAAACATTCTACTGGAAATGTTTATGAATGAATGTTGCAACATAAAAATGTACATATGAAACACAAAGAAGAGACATATGCTAAAACTCATACCACATGAATCCCACAAATCAGAGCTACATCACTTTATTAATTCCCTGCCAAACTGTACAACGGAGCGCAGAGCTCACTGCCACAATATTCCCCTACTTCTGAGCTTTCAAACCTCAGACTGTCAGCCCTTTACAAATGATTTGAAATTTCAATAAATATACAGATTTTGTGGGAATACAAATCAATGGAAAGAGGAGAAATCAGAACTGAAGATTGAAAACCAAGCGCCAGAAATCTCTCCATAAAGGGAGAGTTGCATTACATTATTTCATTTGAAATTTTCAAATGTCCAATGAGGAGGCGGAACCCTGTAGCATGGATCCTCTCGAATCATCACTGAAGATGTGACTATTACAATTTGGTTTCTCGGCCTCTGACGTTTCACTTTCCATTAGCCGTTTTGAAGAAAACTGACTTTTTATTAAACTGCCGTTGAAAGGAGACAGACTGAAATTACATGCTTTTGTGAAGGGAAGCCAATTGTTAAAGGGGAAAGAGGAAGGGAAAGGAGGTGGGACCCATATGGAAATCGCAATCACAATTGGGCTTGGGAGCGGATCAGACAGAGTAACACATTTACAAATATGCGATGCGATTGGGAAGAACCCTTTGTAATAAAAAAAACGAGTAATTTTTAACTTTTACAAAGGAGAAAGGCATTTTGGTAATGAATGGTGGAGGAATTAAATGGTGGGACCTGGGGTACAAATCGCAATCAGAAATCAGATTCGGGAGTAGGGCGGAGTGATACATATAAAAAATTCGATGCAATTGGGAGAGGGAAATGGAAAACCTTTGTAAAAACGAAACATAACAAATTTCCAATTTACAAAGGGGAAAGCCCTTTATTATATGAATGGGCGAATGTATGGTACAGTGGGCTTGGGGTCAATTGCATCAGAGATTGGGAGCGAGGGTAATCGAAATCGGGAGAATAGAACTTGCGATGCGATCGGAGGAGGACTTGCGATTGGGCGGATCGGGGGATGGTGCGATCGGGCAATCGGGGGATGGAATGCGATTGGAGGAGGACTTGTGATGCGATCAATCGCATTGGAAATATTTGCGATGAGCTGATTGGAGCACTTCAAATAAAACATTGCAATTGGAAAAGTTTGCGATTGCGATTGTAATGCAGGTCATATATAATATAACACCTGATAATAAAGTTTACGGGGATGGAAAGGGGAAGTGGTTAAGGGGCGGGGACTTTATAATAAACTTTGATATTTGTTTATAATAAATTTCTACGGGGTATGGTCAGGGAAGTGATTTTGTAATTAAATCACATATGTATATCAAATATTTTTAATGCGATATTATAATCGGAAGGGGGGATATAAAAAATTTAATAAAACAAAGTTTAAAGGAAGAAAAGGGAAATAGGGGGTATATGAGGATATAAGGACCTTTACTTCACTTAAGCATAAATTTCAATCCAGAAGTCAATTTTGAGAGTGTAGTATACCGTTGGAAAGATCTTTCCGGGCCCTTTCTGCTGGATCTACTTGGAGAATGATTTGATGCCGAACATGCTGTGAAAAAATTCTCTGAAAGGTAGGGTGATGTTCTTGTCAGAGATGACAGCTTCTGAATTGTGACTGAAAGGCAAAGTATTATGCTTTCACCTCAAAACATGGTTTTGAGGTGAAACTTGCATCAAACTGAATAAATGATATCTCTGATCTTCCTGGTGTTGTGACTTTGTATTTATTGACTTCCTCATGGATTTGATGATCTTTATTTGACACTTGACTCATTAATTTTACCATGGGGAGAACTTAGAGACTAATGAGACCAATCCTATGACCTACTGATATGATTTTGGAAATGAAAGTGACTAATGACTGAATACCATAGGAAGGAAAATCAGCAAGTACCTCATGAGGGAAAACTGATAAAAAACTACTACCATCAATGAATCCATGTCCTAGCGAAATGGTGAAATTTATTCGGTATGAGACACCTAATATGCAAATGCAAAAGAGAAGTTTTGATCACTGATGGCAGTGTGACTAGACTGACACTAACATGGGCTCCAATGGGGATGGCAGCTCCTTGGAGGTGCAAAGAACACCGTAGACCAAGTAGCCTTATCCATTGGGAATGGAGTCAAAAATATTGAAAAACTGACACAATGCAAACTGACACTGACTTCAAGACTAAGATTGAAAACTGAAATAAATCCACACCATACACAAAAAATTCAAGTCTTATAGCCTTCACCTTGGGCCCCAAACTTCAATGAATGTGTACTCTAGACTCTGATAAGAATAACATGGTATATAAAATGATTATGACATAAATTTTGATCCTTTGTTTTCAACAATGGTAGTGCTTTAAAATCCTACCATTTACTGCTCCTCCAGGGAAATCCTGGCCATCCATTTCTAAGAGAAAGCAGACATTATGTCCTCTGTATGCTGAAATCTTGTATGGTCCTTTCCACAGATTCTAGAACTTACCATGCTTCCCTTTGTCTTCATTTCTGGCATCCCATTTCAACACCACATCATCCAGCTGAAACCTTTCTGCTTTTGTCTTTCTGTCAAATATCTTCTTTATTTTCTCCTGCAACTGAATGATGTTCTGTGACACTTCCTCTCTCGTTTGCTGAAGGTGGATCATTTGATTGATCCTTCGATGATTTCCATTGTCCTCTCTACCAACTTCTTGCAATAATATCATAACTGGGATAGTAAGGGATGTAGGAAAGACATCATCAGTACCATAAACCAGCTCAAATGGTGACATACCTATTGATATTTTATTGCTAACTCTGTCTGCCCACAGTGTGTTGATGAGCTTTCGGTGCCAATTTATTTTGTTCACCTCGAGCATTTTCTTAATTATATTCACCAGTGATTTGTTAGATGACTCAGTCAGGTCATTGCCTTGTGGATAATAAGCTGTCGAATGGCCCAGCACAATGTTGTATTTGTCACAAAAGTCGTTCATCTTCTTGGATCAGAACGTTGCAACGTTGTCTGTTACGATTTTGCATGGGTAGCCAAAACGAGATAAAACATTCGACTCCAGGAATTGAATGATTACCGTGTTTGTTTATTGCCTGGCTGGAAGGGCCTCGATCCATTTAGTAAAGTAATATGTCCCTATCAATATCCATCGGTGCTGTGTTGAGGACGCGGGATGAATTTCTCCTATGAAATCAAGCCCCCACTGCTGAAAGGCTGCGTTCACTGAAACTGGTTTCAAAGGGAGTGGAAGCAATTTTTTCTTCCCTTGGAAGATTTTGCATTCATGACATTTCATCACTGTCTTATATAAATTAGAAAACAATGTGGGCCAATAATATCCTGATCTCAATACCTTTTTAGCTGTAGTCTTCCAAAACAAGTGGCTGCCACAGTCGCCTTTATGAAAATCATGCATTACCTTATGCGCCTCTTCTTCAACCAAACAATTGAGCAGAACGCCTCCTGGGTCTTTCCAATACAAAGCGCTGTCTAAAATGTAGTATTTTGCAGATTTTAGCTTCAGAGATCTACCCTTACTCTTATACATGCCGGTAGGAGGTGACAAATGCTGAAGGACATAGACAATATCCGAATACCATGGGGACTGCAGAAAAATATCTGAAATTGGAACCAGCAAACTTTCATCTTCATCTTTTGCCATTGCTGTTATGAGGTTTATATCTAGAGCACGCAGATTTGATTGAGCCATCAATTTCGCCAAGCCTTATCCTTTGATCAACTTCGTGGGCTTGATCTCCAGATTGTACTCTAACATGGCCGCTATCCATTTACCTCTCCGACCTTCTGGATCAGTTTGCATCAACACATCCTTCACTGCTACGTTAGGGACAAATGCTATAGTATGTGAATGCAGAATATAGACCCTGAAATCCTTTAATGCCTTGATAAGAGCCAATGCCTGTTTTTCAATAATATTATATCTCAAAGCAGCATCTCTAATAGTTCTACTAAAAAAGGCAATTGGATTTTCAGTCTTGTCTCTCTTTTTCATTAAAAAAATAGCTAGAGTATGCTCCGATGCAAACGAAAACATGATGAAGTCTTGGGTGTAGTCGGGACTGATCAAAACAGGGGCATTGGACAAAGCGAAATTTACTAGATTAAATGACTTGACAACTTCTTCACTCCATTTGATAGTGCTGTCCTTATTTAACATGTTAGTCATTTCCCTCAAATGGTTAGCCATATTGGGTATAAATCGACGTAAGAATTTCGTCTTTCCATTGAATGCTTGGATCTCCTTTTTGTTTCGTGGAAGGTCTATGTGCTGAATTGCCTCCACTCTAGATGGATCGATGCGGATACCATCTTTGGAGATGATATGCCCCAACAACTTGCCTTCATCCATGGCGAAGAGACACTTGGGATTGAGAGAAATTCCAAAATTTCTGCATCGCTGAAAAACAACTCTCAAATGGTGTAAATTCTCATCATCTGATCCTGAAAACACTGTCAAATCATCCAAATCAATAACCAGAAAAACATCTTTTTCATTGGCAAAGGTGATGTCCATTGCATGCTGGAAAGTAGCTCTTGCATTCTTCAGTCCAAAAGGCATTTTGGCGTACTGGAAGGTTCCCTAGGGTGTTGTGAAGGCAGTTTTATCTTGGTCCTTCTCATGCACCAAGATTTGGTTGTAGCATGAGTAGCCATCAAGTAGTGACATCCTGGATGCTCCAACTAATCTCTGCAGAATATGTTACATTTTCAGAAGTGGATAATTGTCCTTTAAGGAAGCCTTATTCAACTTCTAAAAATCTATACACAACCTTATTTCTCTAGTCTTCTTACGTACCAAGACCAAATTTGAAATCCAGTCAGAAAATCTAATGGGGGCTATAATACCATCTTTGTACAATCTGTTTACCTCTTTTTCGATGGATGGAAGAAGCTTCGGATTGATTCTTCTCAGCTTCTGTCTGAATGGATTTTGATCCGGCTTGATAGGAATAGTATGCTGGATTATGTTCTTATTATACACCTTCAAATCTGAATAATCCCATGCCAATACATCAGAAAATTCAGACAACAACTTCACATACTTCTCCTTCGCTTCAGGTGACAATGTCTTTGACAATTTCACGAACTTGGGTTGATCAGGTGTTCCAAGATTCACATCTTCAACTCATTTCTCCATGGGAACCAAGCTTGGCTTCTTTTCCACATCGTCCTAATCAAATAGCTCCTCTAGAGGTATGAGACCTCTGGGAATTACATTATCTTTCAGCTGCAATATGTCCATCTGGTTTGTTTCCAATTCTTGATCATCAACCGCATACTCACCTTCTATGGGAGTGTCCTTGAATTTTCCATCACCCTGTAAAAATGCATTGATCTCATTATCATCCCAAAATACTTGCCAATACCTTAAATTGTCCAGAACAGCAGGCCTATGTTTGACATGGATCTCAAACTTGTTGTTGGAGTTCATCGGAATCTTCAGGTTACTTGCAGTAGTGGCAAGAGAATCAATAATAAGATTCTGCATCCTGGGCACTGCTGTCAAAGTGTACTCTGGGAATGTCTTCAAAATGTCCAGAATTGCATTTCTGTATGCCCTTAGTCTTGGATGTTTAGCTTGGTATTCCCCTTTCACCTACTTGATTATTAACTCAGAGTCACCATATACAGAAATCCTTTTCGCCTTCAACTTCTTCAAGATTTTGAGGCCTGCAATCAGAGCTTCATACTTTGCTTCATTGTTGGAGCAGTCAAAATCCAACTTGTAAGCACATACTCTAACATTACTAGGGACTCTTTCAGGCTGGAAAACAGAGCTCCGAATCCATATTCCAATGCCTGCTCCATCCTTACCAACAGCTCCATCAAAGTCCATACCCCATAGGCCTTCTTCTTCTTCTTGTAGATGCTGAAATTTAGTTTCTTCCTTCTCTTTACCTTGGCTGATTTATGGCTGTTCATTGTCTTTTAGCTGCTGGGGGACCGGAGGCTCAGAAGTACTTGCCACTTTGTCCTCTTGCTGTTCGAGGACCTCTCTGAAATTTTTTGAAATCTTAGGTATCTCGTCCACTTGTACCAACTGAACATCCTCATCATTTAAACCACCATCTGAATATAAGACAAAAGACTCTAAATCTGTGTGGACTTCATTGATGGGATGGTTTACTGACTTGTCTTTGCTAGTAATCATATATTTCATTTTATTTTCCCTATATAACTTTCTCAACTGGCCAAATACAGGGATTGTGGCATAGGAAAAGTCAAGCTGTATGGTTCCCTTAATCTTTGCACCCTAGGACTTAGATAGAAGCATTTCAAACCATGGTGGGACATCAGCAACAACTACATCCATCAAGTCATTTTTGGCTGGGATTTGATCTAAAGACACTACTAAATCTTTGATGAGACTAATACAATGGACCCTAATTGAGTCAAAAGAATACAAATCATGGTATTTTCTAGTAACATCAAGGCCCAAATTCTCCATGACAGCTTTGGGAATCAAATTATGCAAGGCCCCGGAGTCCAACATGGCGTTATGCAAGATAAAATCATGCAACCTAAGACTTAGGTAAAAGGGGGGGGACTTCATTTTCTTCAGACTCTTGTGTGGCTGGAACAAAAATAAGTTTAGGGTAGTCATCTTCCACATTAACCATATCATAAAGAGGGTCAATTTGCAAGACTTTAGACACCTGACTTTTATATATACTATTCTTCACCAACTCAGTCAGGGGCACAGACACTTTGAGTTTAGAAATTTCATCTTCTAAATTAAAGGAAAGAATTTTTTCTACCTCTTTAATGGGAGGGTCTTTCTTCTCTGTTTTCTCCTTCGCTATGCTCTGCTGGCCTTTTTCATTTATTGTGTTAGTAGCTGCAGGTGCTTTGCTGGATGAAGGATTGGCCGGCTCTTTTCCTTTCTTCTATGCCTCGTCCTTCATTTGGAGTTCTTTTCTCTTTTGAATGGGGTTTGTTGTGATGTTTCTATTCCTCAGAGAATACTGCCTTTGCTGGGGTGATAGAGTGTTCATATGCCCTCTCTGGTAGTCATTAGATTCTTCTTCTAACACCACTTCATTGGCCAAAATGAAATCTTCCGCCCCTTGAATGTCTGGAGTCGCCACTGTGTATTCTTCGTCTTCTGTGAGGAAAATGGGTGCACCATCAGCTGTGAAAAAATGATTGGTTTCAAACAAGGGACCATCGTCATCTAAGTCAGTCCCTTGCACGTAGTTTTGCTGCAATGGAGTTTTGATCTGGTGCTGTGGTGTCGTTTGGTCTTGCGCCCTCTGTTCTCTCTATCTAATTCTGAATTGCGGTTGTTGTTGTCCTCTAAAATTTGGATTTATTATTTGGGGTTCCAGTCTGTTAGAAATAATTAATCGATCAACAATCCTTTCCATTGTACGAATTAGTGTGTCCATTTTGTTGTTCGAAGGGGAGGCTTCCTCTTTCACTACGACTTTCTTTTCAGCTCTGGCTCAAACTCTTTTAGCCAACAGATTTGCTTCAACGCTGACTACTATCTTCTGCATGTCTTCAAGTGACAGTGGATCTCTTTCACGCAGCTGATATGCCGTATCGGCATCAAAACCATCCGAAAACTTTACTAAGGCTGAATCTACAGTAGGTTTTAGGTTAGCTGGAATCACGTTGTATACAACATTGAATCTTAAACAATAGTCTTGCATAGTTTCACCCACATTTCTTTTGATATTCTCATATTCAGAAAGAATTTGGAGTGGGTTCTTTTTCACCTCCCACCAGTCTAAGAAATGCGTGTGTAACTACCATAAAGTATGAATTGAGCCAGCTGGTAAAGCTCTAAACCACTTTCTAACTTCACCTCTGAGGCTTTGAACAAACAACCTGGTAGCTACATTCTCTTCTTCTACTTCATGAAAGTCAAAAAATTCATTCATATTATCAACATTCTGTTGGGCTGTAATGCCCTGAGTGGCATCAAAGATAGGAATTTTACTCTGATAATTAGCAGGCATGTAATTGAGAACCTGAGGCAAAAGAAAGGGTGCATACTGGGCAACCATGACTCTGGGTGGATTTACCACAGGATTTGGGGGAGGTGTTGTTGGAGGAGATGATAAATAGAAGTTGAATGAAGGGGATGTTGATGAATTAGGAGGAGGCAATGCTGCTCCTGATTATTCTGGAACCTCAGGAATATTAGTTACAGTGATGGATAGAGGAGAATTCAAAATATAGTCATCAATGGAAGAATTTGCTCTCTGAACTTCAATATCTACAAGAAACTCTAGATCTAAAATTGTGTCTTCAAGTGCAGTTTCAGACTTATTTCTAAACAAAGAAAACTCAAAAATCTCATCGAAAGAAATCTCTTCTACAAAAAACCACTCACTGGGCCAAGTATGGGACCTGAGAATAAGTGTAGGACTTGGCGATCCCTCTTGTCTTCTGACTATTCTTGGGATAAGATTTTGATTTTCAAACACAGGGGGAGGATTTGGATCAGGATTAGCCCTTGTATATCTTCTTGAAGCTAGTGTGGTCAACTTACTATTGTACAATATTTATATCAGCCTAGAAAACTCTGAAATATCATCATCGAGACTTTACAAGAAAAATATTACTAGGGTGATGAATCTTCTATGAAAAAGTTTGTAGTCTTCCCCAGTATGGTCACCAGAGATGTTAGCGCCCAATCTGAACCTCAGGCTGAAAAAGGCAAATCAGGGTAACAATTAAACCACGCTCATCCTTGTAGCTAGCTCTACAAGGATAGGAGAGGGCTCTCTCCATAGAATAGATATTCAATAACACAATAATGAACTGATTTGAGGCTAGGTATATAAATGTGAAAGAGGTATTTAATAAATGAATGAATTTTCAGGGATGTATGGGACAAAGGACAACATGAGATGAGAAATTAAATCAAGGACACAGAATATTTCATGGGGCAAGATAGGCAGGAGATTTAGCAATCAAATTGAAATAAGATGGAGTGGAAAGACTGTTGAGAAGCTGAAAAGGGCATAATAAATGAATCCTTTTCAAACAGAAGAAAACACACAGAGTATGAATGATTTCCCAAGGCAGAGCATATAAAATGGATTCTACCTTTCTAACTTGAAAACATTCTATTGGAAATGTTTATGAATGAATGTTGCAACATAACAATGTACATATGAAACACAAAGAAGAGACATATGCTAAAACTCATACCACATGGATCCCACAAATTAGAGCTGCATCACTTTATTAATTCCCTGCCAAACTGTACAATGGAGCGCAGAGCTCACTACCACACTATTCCCCTACTTCTGAGTTTTCAGACCTCAGACTATCATCCCTTTACAAATGGTTCACATTTTTCAATAAATAGACAGATTTTGTGGGAATACAAATCGATGAAAAGAGGAGAAATCATAACTGAAGATGGAAAACCAAGAGCCATAAATCTCTCCATAAAGGGAGAGCTGCGTTACATTATTTAATTTGAAATTTTTGGATGTCCAATGAGGAGGTGGAACCCTGTAGCGTGGATCCCCTCGAATCATCACTAAAGTTGTGACTGTTACAATTTGGTTTCTCAGCCTTTGACATTTCGCTTTCCATTAGCCGTTTTGAAGAAAACTGACTTTTTATTAAACTTCCATTGAAAGGAGACAGACTGAAATTACATGCTTTTGTGAAGGGAAGCCAATTGTTAAAGGGGAAAGAGGAAGGGAAAGGAGGTGGGACCCATATGGAAATCACAATCGCAATTGGACTTGGGAGTGGAGCAGGCAGAGTAACACATTTACAAATATGCGATGCGATTGGGGAGAACCCTTTGTAATAAAAAAAATGAGTAATTTTTAACTTTTACAAAGGAGAAAGACATTTTGGTAATGAATGGCGGAGGAATTAAATGGTGGGACTGGGGGTACGAATCGCAATTGGAAATCGGAGTCAGGAGTAGGGCGGAGTGATACATATAAAACTTCCGATGCAATTGGGAGAGGGAAATGGAAAACCTTCGTAAAAACGAAACATAACAAATTTCCAATTTACAAAGGGGAAAGCCCTTTATTATATGAACGGGCGGATGTATGGTTGGGTCGGCCCAGGGTCAATCACATCAGAGATCGGGACCGAGGGTAATCGCAATCAGGAGAATAGAACTTGCGATGCGATCGGAGGAGGACTTGCGATCGGGCGGATTGGGGGATGGTGCGATCGGGCAATCGGGGGATGGGATGTGATCGGAGGAGGACTTGCGATGTGATCAATCGCATCGGAAATATTTGCGATGAGCCGATCGGAGCACTTCAAATAAAACATTGTGATTGGAAAAGTTTTTGATTGAAATTGTAATGTGGGTCATATATAATATAACACTTTATAATAAAGTTTACGGGGATGGAAAGGTGAAGTGGTTAAGGGGCGGGGACTTTATAATAAACTTTGATATTTGTTTATAATAAAGTTCTACGGGGTATGGTCGAGGAAGTGGTTTGGTAATTAAATTGCATATGTATATAAAATATTTTTAATGCAATATTATAATCAGAAGGGGGGATATAAAAACTTTAATAAAACAAATTTTAAAGGAAAAAAAGGGAAATATGGGGGTATATGAGGATATAAGGACCTTTACTTCACTTAAGCATAAATTTCAATCCAGAAGTCAATTTTGAGAGTGTAGAATACCGTTGGAAAGCTCTTTCCGGGCCCTTTCTACTGGATCTGCTTGGAGAATGATTTGATGTCGAACATGCTGTGAAAAAATTCTCTGAAAGGCAGGGTGATGATCTTGTCGGAGATGGAAGCTTCTGAATTGTGACTAAAAGGCAAAGTATTATGCTTTCACCTCAAAACATGGTTTTGAGGTGAAACTTGCATCAAACTGAATAAATGATACCTATGATCTTCTTGGTGCTATGAATTTGTATTTATTGAATTCCTCATGGCTTTGCTAATCTTTATTTGACACTTGACTCATTAATTTGACCATGGTGAGACCTTAGAGACTAATGAGACCAATCCTATGACCTACTGATATGATTTTGGAAATGAAAGTGACTAATGACTGAAGACCATAGGAAAGAAAATAAGCAAGTACCTCATGAGGGAAAACTGATAAAAAACTACTACCATCAATGAATCCATGTCCTAGCGGAATGGTGAAATTTATTCGGTATGAGACACCTAATATTCAAATGCAAAAGAGCAGTTTTTATCACTGATGGCAGTGTGACTGGAATGACACTAAAAGTCACGATCCATCCAATTAGTGAGACCATACCTCTTGAACCCAACGTTGTTCAACCAGAAATTGATCCAAATCCTATCTCTTTTTTCCCATAACATGTGAATCTTGAAGTCATACAACCAGAATTTATTCCTACCTTGGTCATCCCAAAAATTTCTGTAGCTATTGAATCTCCCATATCACACAGTCAACCACCTGAAATATACTTTGGGCCTGACGGTGAAATAATTCCCCCTGGTTTAATTATGATTGAATAAATACCATAAGACGATACACATTTAACTCCAACCCATTTTGGGGAGGACCTTTACCTGTATGAGTATTTTTCTCAATCGACACCATCTACATTTGTTGATCCTGCTCCTTTTCAAACTCGCATCGATTCAAAAGGGTATACATTCGGTCAAGTAACCATGACTGAACCAACATATTCGGTTGGGCCATCTATTCTAATTATGTCAGATCCCGCCCTAGATACCCCGTTGGTGTTTACAATTTCACCGGAGTCATATTTTCATGGTGGCCCTTTGGTCCCATTAGGTTACAAATCATTATCTGGAATTTTCTCTAGTGCATCTTCAAATCCATGGAATTTACCAATTTCATCATCTGGTATTTTAACTGGTAATCCTATATTAAGTACTGAATGACTTGATTCATTATACACATCTTCAGGGAAATATCAAGCCGGTCCTTCTGGGTCTATTCCTTCAAGTACCATATCAACTGGACTCCCAGCATTTGGTGAGTAATATTTTCCATCTTATTTTCCTCCTCGTGCTGGGGGGAAACCTTTGGTCTCCCAATATGATAGTACTCCATCACTTTTTGGTCAATCTAATGTCAAAATTCATGTTTTTCAATGGCAGCCCACTCTGCCTATCCAACCACAAACAATTATACAATCGTATCAACCAGTTCAACCTGTTACACCCACATCATTACCACTTGCTAATATATATTTACCCCTGCTACATAATCAAAATGTTGTACAACCTTATCAAGTGGGTCCTTCAAATCAATACCATCAAATGTTGGGACCACAGACTCCAAATCCTTTGGTTAATTTACAACAACCTGTATCCAGAATCATCTATTCACAAGTTGGTTTACCATTTTATGGGATGTCACAACTGCAACCTATTTATACCTATCAACCGAATGCAAGTTATCCTAATTTGGGTTATAAAATTGGTGGACAGACCCCTTGGCAGCCACAGGTGCAAATGCCTCAAACTTCATTTCAACAAGTATCATATCTAGGTTTTGGTCAACAGAATCCTCAAGTGTTTGCTTTTCAAAACAACCCCTATCTGGGTTACCAAAAATAGATTCCTTATGCTCTTGCTCAAAGGCCTTTTGCTCAAACAATTGTATCTTACCCTGGCTATGCTCAACCTGCACTTAATCGACAGTTTCCCTTTGTTGCAACTTTAGAGTTACCAGATTTCAATCGGCTAACTAATGATCCAATTAACTATACTCCTTGGTGGCTAGTGATACCTCACAAATTACCCTCGGATATTCCTAACTTCAATGGAAACCTTAGAGAATATTTTTTGACTCATGTTATGACTTATCATTTATGGTGTTCATCAAACTCCCTGAATGATGATTCTGTTTGACTACTTCTTTTCCAGTGTATGCTCACAGGTCTGGCTGCAAAATGGTACATTGAATTACCTAGAGCTTCTTTTGATAATTTCACAACCCTAACTACTATATTTTTGACTCATTTCCAATTACCCATCAAATATGATACTAGAACCGAACTATTGAACAATTTCAAATAAACTAATGCTACTCACATCTCTGATAATATTCATGAGTGGCATCGTCATCGTCTAGTGGTTAAGACCTTTGTTCTAGATCAACTCCTTGCTGAATGGTTTATTAAGTCCCTGTTACCATCTATAACTGAGGATGTGGCTAAGGGTGGCATCATCACAGAAGATAAAGTTATCGCTCGTGCCCAATATTTAGACTTGATTTATACTCAGTCTGGCATGCTTTATGAAAAAACTCCTAACACATCGAGATCTAATTTTATTGTTCCTCCTCAATTAAAGGACTCTCATGCCAGAGACGGCTTGATAGGCACTGCAAGAACACATCACACTACTACATTTGATCCTGCTCCTACTTCCAAAATTAATGCCATGTCATTTGACAAAGGTAAAAGTGACAGTCAACCCGAAAGTAAGAAAAAGGGGAAATCTAAGAAAAAGCAAACTTCTAACCCACAGGAAAGATCATCTGATCAATCGCCTGGACCTCGGAAACCTTGTTATCCATGCATAATATATAATGAGGAACACTTTTTTAGGGATTTTCCTCACTGCACTGAAGTCTCAAAAACCATCAAGACTTCCCATGTGTCCGCTATGTTGATAGACCCATTTCCAAGTCGGGACACAAACATGGTTGCTACGGATCCAGCTCCTAGTTCCCAAGTGTTAATGTTATTTGTCACAAAACCTTCAACAAATATTTTTGTGTCAAAACGTAATAAATATTATGGTAGTCAAGCCACTGATGAGCCTACTACCTCGACAACGAATCCATCTACGGAATCAGTACCGCCTACTGCTATTCCTGAATTGAAAATTAATCCATCAAAGGGAGTAATTCATAAATCGACATATAATCCTCGAGAAATACCTGTACAGAATTATAATATAGTTGAAGATTTGGCTCAATCCCCTTTAGCTATGTCTGCTCTTGAGGTATTACAAACTTGTCCCTCCAAAAAATAGGCTTTATTGTCGGCTATTGGTGGAATTGATCCGACTGATTCTAATCTTGTCGTATTTAATCATACGGGCTATGTGCCAAAATTACCAGAAGAATTGGAATTCTCCATATAAGTAAATGTTCTCAATCACCTTGTTCATCGCACTATTATTGATGAGGGAGCATCTACATGCATTATTTCTCTAAATTGTTGGAAGTCACTTGGCTCACCCCAATTATCACAATCATCAACGACGTTGAAGGCATTTGATGGACATACATATAAACGTTGTGGTATTATTAATAACCTACATGTTTAACTAGGCGGAAAAATAATGAATATTCATGTTGGGGTTGTTGACAGACCCCTTGACTATAATATTTTACTTGGAAGGCGATGGGCATATGCACTGACTGCAATTGTTTCTACATATTTTAGAATGATTTCCTTTCCACATAAAGGTACTATCACAGTTACTAACCAACTATCCTTCTTTGCCTCTGCTTCGCAGGTAACTAGAAGCGTTCCGTTCATTCACATACCCCAACTAGAACTTCAGAACATTGGTGTAGGACTCTTAAAGAATTCCACTTTAATGGGAACCTTTGCATTACCGCCGCCTACAACGTTGGCATAAATTGCAAGTATAAAGCCCTGATACATGATCTCTTCCACTCTATCTGGCTTAAGGGAGAGTACGGGTGATTCTGATATTTCTACGTTGGATGAGTTTCTGCCGCCCAACCCTATTGAGCTGGCATAGCAATCAATCTATTTGGCTTGGGCAACAAATCCGAAATCAGCGTCATCGAGTGTTTGGGTTGATCGTTCCTTAGATTTTGGTACTCCATCTGATCCATTTTCCTCAATGTTCTTGATATATGAGAATATTTTGGAAGAAATGATGTCAAAAGGAGAACCATGGGAAGATTATAATCATCATTCCTTTCTTCCTGATTATGAAGAAATAATCTTAGTGAACTATATCACCCATCCATCAAAAATTTCTTTTCGAATTATTTACCCATTAATGCAATCGATTACGAGTGAAATCTATCAAATATTGAAGAAACCATTTCTACTAATATTTTGAACAAACAGGGTGTTGTAGAAAATATTCATGTCGGTGTATCTTGTTCTCCATTAGAACTAGAATCATATCGCTCTCTATTTCGTGAATTTCATGATGGATTTTCTTGGTCTTATGAGGAAATACCAGGCATAGATACTAGTATAGTTGAACACAATATTAATATGTATCATGATGTCAAATCGGTGCGTCAACGGCTTCGTCCTGTTCATCTGAAGAAAGCTGCTACCATCAAAGCAGAAGTTGAAATTTTTTTGCATGCTGGTTTGATATACCCTGTTCTGCTAACTGAGTGGGTTTCCAATATCGTTCTTGTCATGAAAAAACAAGGAACCATTAGAGTGTGCATCGATTATCGGGATGTAAATCTTGCTTGTCCAAAAGACAACTATCCTACTCCCTTTATCGACCAGATTATTGACAATTGTGATGGATGTGAAATATTTTCATTCATGGATGGATTTTCCGGCTACAATAAAATCAATATCTAACCATATGATCAACATAAGAAAACATTCATCTATCCCTGGGGCACATTCTATTATAGGAAACTTCCATTTGGTTTAAAGAACACTAGGGAAAATTTTCAGAGAGCAATGGATTATGCTTTAAATGACATCAAGCACATTGTTCAACCGTATCTAGATGATTTACCATCACATTCACAAAATCAGACTGATCACCCGATGAATTTGAGAGCCATTTTATTATGCTGATGACACTACAAAATATGCCACAATCCACATAAATGTGTGTTTTGTGTTAATTCTGGTCATTAGCTTGGATTCGTAGTCTTAAAAGAAGGAATTCGAATCGACCCATTGAAGGTTCAGTCCATTCTTGATTTTCTTGTGCTATCAAACTTACTTCAGATACAGAAAATTCAAGGAAAGACTAACTTCCTAAGAAGGTTCATTCCAAACTACACCGAAATGGCTAAAGGATTTACTCGACTATTGAAAAAAGGGGTTCCCTTCCAATGGGACCAATTTGCGCAAGCTTCTTTTGATGCTGTCAAGGACACTCTTGTCCGAGCGTCATTAATGTATCCCCTTAATTATCAAAATGATTATTTCCTATATATCGCCATGGTCGAAACGACTATTTCTATGGTATTGGTCCAAGTAGAAAATGGAATTGAACATCCGATCTATCATTTGAGTCGTAATCTCAATGATACAGAATTTAAGTATTCATAAGTAGAAAAGCTTTCCTTGGAAACTGTTCAAGCTGTCCAAATATTTCGCCATTATATCCTGCTTCGAAAAACAACTATAGTTTCGGATTGAAACCCCATGACTTATATCTTATCATGTCGATTGCTGGGGGGAAAATATTCAAAATGGGTTGTCATTTTGCAGGAATTTGATTTGGAGTTTATCAAATCCAAGTCAAAGAAGTATTTAGTTTTGGCTGAGCTTCTCTATGACCTTCCCTTTGATAGTACTGTAATTATGTCGGAACCATCAATTCCTGGCAAGTCTCTGTTTCTGATCGGATCATCTGATACTTGGTATGGAGATTTAATCATTTATCTCCAAACCCAAACTTTTCGACCTGATACCTCTTGCTCTGAACAATGACGTATTTGATACCAAGCCAAAGATCATTTGATCGTCGATGATACACTTTATCGTCGTGGTGTCGATACCATTTTAAGGAGGTGCCTCACTCATGAGGAGGCCGAAAATGTGTTAAATGATTGTCATGTTGGGGCATGGGGTGGAAACTTATCTAGATATGATACCACGTAGAAGATACTTAGTGACAGTTACTTTTGGCCTACTATTTTTCGAGATTTCATCCTCACAGTCAGAAGTTGTCATGCATGCCATATTTTTTATCGTAAAATCCACAAACCGCCAGTGCCAATGCATCCTATTGTCTTTGTGGGAAAATTTTCAAAATGGGGTATTGAATTCATGACCTGTAACCCTCGTTCGTCCGGGGGGCATGGTTATGAAGTCAATACCCCATTTGGAAAATGGTCCCATAGAGACAACAGGATGCATTGGCACTGGCAGTTTGCAGAATTTACTATAAGAAATATGGCATGCATGACAACTTCTGATTGCGAGGATGCAATCTCGAAAAATAATAGGCCAAAAGTAATTGGTGCAGAGTATCTTTTGCACGGTAGCATATCTAGATAAATTTCCACCACATGCTCCAGCATGAAAATCATTTAACACTTTTTCGGCCTCCTCATGAGTGAGGCACCTCCTTAAAATGGTATCGACACCACGATGATAAAGTGTATTGCCAATGATTAGATAATATTTGGCTTGGTATCGAATATGTTGCTGTTCAAAGCAAGAGGTATCAGGTCAAAAAGTTTGGGTTTGGAGATAAGTGATGAAATCCCCATACCAAGGATAAGATGATCTGATAAAAAATAGAGACTTGTCAGGAATTGATGGTTCCGACGTAGTTATAGTACTATCAGAGGGAAGGTTTTCGAAACCAGAGATTCTACGTTTGATCCCTAGTAGAGTCGCCAATTTGTCGGACATAAATGTGAATTATGGATAAAACACGCTTCCCTAGACAGGTGCTAATCTAGAACAATAGGTTAAAGACTATACAACTACTTTTCCTAACTAAGAACAGACACACATAATGGACTAGATGCTTACTTTGAATCCAAGCACTTCCACATGATTCCTCCTGTCGCTTCCATTGTAGCTTCAAATTCCAGCTGGCTGTGAAAAATATTTTCTGCAAGAATGAACACTAAACAACAGAAGATAGCAATAATACATATTTCTATTCAAGTTAGTTTGCTAAATCAGTAAATCATAAACCATATACATCAACTAAGATGTTGTAATATGGAAAATCAAAGCCAATACAGATGAATATAGGGAAAATTAAGCTATATTATTTATTAATGATAGAAGGGGAGGTTACAACCAAATGACTGATTTAGTGTCACCATCTCCAGAAGCATCCCAACCTCATCACAATGCAGATATCTCTAGCAAATTGTCACTCAAATCAATCTCCTCAATGAAAATCCCACTAGCATTTCTCTATACAAATTCTTCCTTATCAAACACTAAGATTTGTGCTCAATTTATAGAGAGGCTGAGGTAGTTTTGCAATCAATGAATTTCCAATAATAGGCAAGACATGTTCCCAATCTTGTAGATGTCAAATGGACACATGGATTCAAAGTTTGACACATGTGAACTCTTCTAGAAGGCACTGGCCAAGTGGAGTTTCCGGAACAATGAGAATTTCGCTCCCAATGTGACCAACACACCCATAGATATCGGGAAGTGCTTTGCAGAGAAGAATTTAATGGGGCTACCTACATATGCAATGCACTTAGTCCCTTTAGAGGCAGCGTTGATGAGCTCTCATATGATATATTATAAAATTCAAACCTTGGAAACCTTTGCAGATGAAAATCTTTGATTGATTTGTCTTGTTCTTTGTCTTAGGGCATATAGAAATTGAAATGTTAGGGGATGATAGACCCTATAAATTGGTCCTGAAGATGATGCCCAGTTAACCAGTTCATTGGGAATGATGCCCAAATTGAACTATAATAATTTCCCCCTAAAGCATGAAGTCAGAATAATAACAACAATATTTTGATTGATATGATTTACACTATGATGAGTTGGGGATGAAGCAGAGTGGCGACCTACATAAATCTTACAATACATTACATCATGATATATCCTCTTTGATCATAATTTCTGAGGGTAGGCATTCCCATGTTCAGCACATAAACAATCTAATAACATGTACATAATTCAGAAAATTGTCAACATTGGAATGTTTCCCAATGCAAAAATACCTACAGATATAGGCCCATGTTCAGATGACGATCTGTATGAAAACCCTGAAATCGCAGCCTGGAAGGTTGAAACTAGATCCGGGGTCTTCTTATCTCATTCACTCGATCATTCAGGTACAATTCTAGCCATGCGAATATATGATTTGTCATAAAACATGGAAAGACATCATTTGATTACTAGAAAATGATGTGAGTTGTTAACAAATGCAAGAGAACCACCATTACTGAAAATGGCCCTCAAGGTACTGCAGTACATTTCATAAGGCATGAATTGATGATTTGATGTCGAACACCAAACAAATATTTGGGTCAAAATTCCGGAAGCGAGGATCTTGTCGATGCTATAACAAGCCTCATGGTACTGGAATCTGATGTTTCTAAGTGAACTTCCTGGATATTTATTTGTCTTCGACAGGAAATCACCTTATTGCGAAAAGAGAGTTACTGATTTTAGAGACAAGGGTGCAATTTTCAGCGATGATGGCCATGAGAATAAAGGTTTATGAGTATTGCAGAAGGATGAGTTTATTCACTGGATGACATCTCTTGAACATATCAGCGACACTGTGATGAGTTGGCAACATTGACCAAAAACCAAAGTGAAGGTATGATGAACCATAGGTATGAATGAACCATCAAGATGATTACCCAACCCAAACAGTCACGGACATGGAGTGAAGGAAGTGTCATCTTCAAGAGTGACTTGCTACCATAAATAATTTTTCTCACTTTTCCCAAATTTTCCCCGGTCATTTCTCGACCAGTACCTCTTTATTTTTTAACAAGATTGAGGAGGATAACATTTTCTTGATCTATAATTCAACCCTTCGGGTGAATAAAGTATTTCTATTTTGTAATTTTCCCAATTTTAGCCTCAAGCTAAAATGGAACATTATAGTGGCATATTTTTATTTTGTCTAATAAAATGGGTAAGGAGACCCCTTAACACCTTGTTGATAGAGAAATAACACTCCTTATGAGTAAGGAGGATAAATAAGTAGCTGAAATAAGCACCTAATGGCGTGAACATGATGAGGATCACCTTGAGTTGGCCATCTTTGACCAAGTCAACTACGTTGTCTTAGAGGGGTGGCTTCCCTTAGAAGACAACGCAGATTTTGGAGGGAAAACATTCAAAAGTAAATGGAAACCATAATTGTGTGACCTATGGTGAGAGAGAGTTCATTTTATTTATAATAAAGAAGACAACATCTCATTTGTTCATGTTTTGATTCAGAAATTTCGTGGTGAAGCCAAGGACTTGCACATCCGGGCTGTTTAGCAGGAGTGCAGTGCTCTTGAGCACTGGGGGTGTTCCTAGGTGGGGATCCCCCACCTCCTCCTCATGGGAGGAGAGGATTTGATCTGCATTTCCTCATTTTGAAATTTGGCCAAGCTCACTCCTTCAGTTGCAACGTTATTTCTGTAGCAGAATAGTGTTGTGTTGCAGGGGCAGCAGTAGAGGAACTCTTAGAGCCTTTCTTGGCTTGCCTTTTTAGTGGAGGACTGATATTTCCTTTAGAAGAGCAGTAGAGAATAATCTTGTGCCATATTTAAGATCTGTGGCATTAGGACATTCATTCACGAACTCCCACTGCACAGTCACTTCGAGAAACTGCATCATTCCATGAGGGCAGTGTTGTGAGGGGTTCTTGAGCTCATCGGGTGGAGTGTTTTTGAGTTAAGGGGATCAGCCCCTTTTCCTTGAGGAAATTATCAAATGAGGGCATCATCATTTCAGATCAACCATAGCCTCATGTTCATTTTTTTCAATTGCAGTGACATTTTTTTGTCACTTTGTATTTTATCTGCCATTTCTAGCAATCTACCTGAGATTGGCTAGAAATCCCATATTCAACCCATTTTCCCATTTGTGGGAATTTCTTTGTATTACTTCAGCTACATTATCATTTTTTATGTATTCAGCACCTACATCTCTCATAGAGACTACGCAGTCACTACTCTCTGGCATTTTGTGCAGTAGAAGCATCTCATGTATTACACTGCTTATTCATTGGAGGTTGGTTCTAAAAGCTTGAGGGCTTTGTTCCTCATCATATTTCTGTATAAGATTGCTGATATGTTAATATAATGATGGCTGTATTATTTACCCTCTCATGATACATTCATATGTGCAGATTTTCATATTGATGTTTTGCATATTGTTGTAGCTCACTCTTTGAGCTGATTTATGAGGTACCCAGGTTGGGAAGATCTATTTAACCCACCTAGATCTATTTATTTCAGCTTTCTTTCTGCATTTAGACTCCATATTATATGTATAAGAGGATCCCAGCACTATACAATGTTTTATTTGCAATTATTTCCTTATACAACGTTCCCATGGGAGGCATTGCAGAAATTCCTTAAAGGGAATTATTAGCTTTTGAAAAGTTCTATTGGCAGAGTCTGCTAGTGGGCCAGGTAGTCTCTGGATCTCATCCTTCCTTGTGAAGGTGACATATCTAGTAAATTCCCCTAACATTCAATCTCTGAAATAGTTCAGTGTTGATTGTTAATACTCCTAGAGTTGGAATATATTAAGATATTCTCGATGGAGCAGAAAGTTCCAGATTTGGAACATTACAGTGGTATTAGAGCATGATCTATGGCTCAGCCTGTGAGAGCAAGCTATCAGAAAGAGGAGGTTCTCTCCAAGGAGAGGAGATTTAAAAAGGAGACAAGGAAAGAGGAATGATGTAAGAGGAGGTTTCCCTTCTTCTTTTCCAAATCATTGAGGACATCATTGAAAATCTTGATGAAAGGGAACAGTGGGAAGATTTTTTGAAAAGGGTTGTGGATGGAGAAAACCCTAGTTTTTTCATGATGGGTGTGAGAATTCAACCACACATGCAGATCCATAGTGCAGTACTTTTTCCATTTGCAAGGGGGATAGAGGAAGGATATGAGGCCATTGGAGGAGCAGCGCTGCAACTCAAAGGTATGGCTCATTTTTGTTGGTTTGAAAGTCACATTTTACATTGCCATGCAAATGAAAAAACACATGAATAATTCACTAAGGGTTTGATGGAAGAAGTTGGTGAAAATCATTGTAACATAAACACAAACACTTTTCATGCACTGAAAGGAACCAACAGTGTTGTCACACTGGGAGGACATCCATCACCACATGGAGGTGAGAAGGGAGCTATTGCTTCCACTAGAGGAGCCCTTGTATCTTTGTAGGGAGTTCCAAATATTTTTACATGTGGGAACCAAGGCACAATTCTGAAGCCCTATGTAGCATTTGCTGGGGATTGTGAGATGGAGGGGGAAGAGAAGGATCGACATGGAAGGATGGTGGGAATTCACCCATATCCATTTCAGAAACATTCTACACAAGGGAAAGAGACTGAATTGCGCAGAGGAGGGAGGGACAAATTAGTCCACTCATACATGCAGTCTATTTCAGAGCATGATGTATCACTTTATGGGGGCACTCCACCTAGGAGGCCACTTGATTTAGAGTTGATGAGAGGAATCATTTTATTTGATTCACCACTCATGGATTCCGAAGGGGTGGAGACACTAGAGGGATCCAACACAGTGAAAATGGTTTGGGGTAAGCTCAAGGAGGAGAGATATACTCTCTCATTTTTAGTATCACCCATATTCATCAGTCTTACTGCGCTGACAGAGTTTGCTGCAGGGATGGAGGATTGCATCTTCATGATGCAGGATGACTGCTCCACATACTTGATGAGGAGGAGGATAATTCCTTTGGGGAAGGACTCTTTCACACATGGGAGTAGATGGAGGTTACTCATGCTTACATTGCCCAGGATCGGGAGATTCCTTTTGGATTACGATTTCTTATGGGAGACTAGCTTTCGAGGATCCCCAATACTATTTGAGCATGAGAAGCTACATGATAGGCATGGTAGAATTTTGGAGGATGACTTTGGCATGGGGGATGTCAAAGTAGCAGGCAACAACATGAGGGGAGCATCACATTGCATATCACCAGTGCTGTCTATGAGGAGGATAAATCTGGGCTTCCTAGCTATGCACTTGGATGCATACTTTGATTGGCTAGAGGAGTTCACTTGGGAGGGAATTCATCATGACATATATCAACATAGGGAGAGATGCATATCCCACTTTATTATGGTGGATAGAACCTCACAGCCACTTCCATACTCATTGGAGGTAGAGGGCAATTCTTAGTTGGGCCATTTCAGTTCAAGAGCCCAAGTACAAATTGGAGAAGGTATAATCCCACATCTTGTATTGTACTTTCCTTCCTTGTTTGAGAAGCATGATGAGTCAAGAAGATTTGTTACTTCTTGAATAATGTACAAGGATGTATTTGTATACTTTTGTAACAGAATAATGGACCATTCTTATGGTGGTTTGTGGAGGGAGCCACATGCTCCTTGGTGTGCACCCTTAGCACCAATTTATATTTTCATGTTCCTATCTTTTGAGATGTATGTGGCAGAAAAAAAGTGGCTAGGAAATCACTTTTTATGTATATTTTTTATGCAGTCAAGAGGCTCACTGCGTTGGTCCCATGAGAGGAGCAGTGACCCACTCTCTAGTTGTCTTGTGACAACTTGTTTTCATTATATTGTGCCACCTTGTATTGTTGATGCTTATTTATTCACAGGGAGCACTATTTGGAGAGATACATATATGTTGGGACAGCCCATTGGTAGCACTATTCTCCCCATTACACATGTTATATATTGTAGAAGATACCATGGGAAAACCATGATTTCCATATTATTACTCTTCTCTTCTTGTGGGGAAAACCACTTGGAGAATTTGAAGAGGCATTTTATGGCTGAATATTTTGATGGGGTAGCTTGGGCTATTCTTGGAGGCCATACCATTTCATCCCAAGGACATAGGTAGCCCCATATGTACTACAGAGGGAGAGAAGAGCTTGTTGGGATGAAGCAACAAAACTCTCCATTCAACCCCATTAGATTGCACAGAACCGAGGGCAAGATTTCCATTTGGATGATAGCATGGATGAGGAGATCATCAGTAGGATTGTATTTTCCCATGCCTATCATCACTCCCACTGTTGAATATTGCAACAATAGATAGTGAAGGAGGCATCCTGAAACATCATTCCTGATCCTAGTTGGGAAAATAATCACCTAAACTAGGTGGGGCCCACATAGGTGATTTTTGTCACAAAGTCTATTTTTAGACACGGTGAGCATATTTTATATGTGGTAGGAGGCTATTTTTGGATGGTTGGTCAAGTTGGAAAAATATATGGATTTCTATTTTTATACATATTGGGCGGAATCTATTTTTATATTGCCAGTCTAAAAATAGATATGTTGAATATTATTAGCTCTTAATAATATTTGGACTCTAAACATTATCTTATTCTCTTGGGGCACTTCAGTTAAGTGCATAGATGTGGTACAGAAGCTGACAGAAGGAATTACACTATTCACAAGGGTTTACTGGAGCTATTTCATGGAGGAATTCAGTTAGAACTCATGTGACAGAGTTTGGTGGAGTTATAGAAGTAGTTGGTGGAGTTGTGTTCAGTTTAACTTAGTTAGACACAGTTGAGCTAGTTGTATCTAGTCTAACTGATTGATACAATAGTGAGAGTGGTGTGAATTAATTAATAATTAATTCACTAAATAATAAATCATTAATCAACTGAACAATACATCAGTTAACTACAGTGCATGGTAGTTTCAGTGGAGACCAGTGGAGAGGTAGGTGAAAGAACAAGTGTGACTATTAGTCGTGACTATAGTGTTGCATTGTTTGCACAAAAAAATTAGTTGAGATGCCTTTAAGGATTGTGTGAGCAAGGATGTATCAATTTGAGTTCATTCATAGCCATTCTTCAGCAGGGATTGCGCAGTAGAGGCAGGCTAAAGGCTGGGAAAGATCGGTGCATGGATTTGCAAGATCGTGCCTAATTAGTGTATATCGATTGGATTGTACTGAGAGCTTGTGATAATATTTGTATGAGGATTGTTACATGATCTCTATGACATATATTAAATATAGATATTTGGGGTTTTTAGCTTCAGGCTTTCCCGTTAAAACAACTGTGTTAATGTGTGTGAATTTTTATGGTTTCATTTGTGCATTGCAATTGATTTAATTTCCGCATGTGATGATCAATGGTGGAATATATTTTGTATTGTGCACGAAGTCAAATAGTGTGTGATCAGGATAATATTGGAAATATGCATGCTTATTACATATAATTTCTACATGGTATCAAAGCAGTTGATCATTGGAGTAGATTGAAATTGTTGAAACAATTGATTTTTGTGCTGGTGGAATTCAAAATTGCTGTAGTGTTTTCTTGGTGTCGAAGTTGAGCATGCATTGAAATGTCTTTCATCCGATTGCAATTGGAGTATGCCCTTGAGGGCAGCTTGAATTATATTTCATGGAAGGATAGGATGGAGGTGATGCTGAAGGATAATGGGTTGAAGGAGTTCATAGATAATGATATTCCTAAACCGGGTTCTAGCGATGCAGCCGCACTTGACGCATGGAAAAGGAAGGTAGCAAGGTGTCGAAGGATTCTGTTGGAAGGTGTGAAGGATCACATAGTGTCTAGCCTTCATGGTAAAACCACTCCATTCTTTATGTGGAATAATTTGACAGAATTTTTCCAAAGTAGAAGTGACCAGAGGAAGTTGGTGCTTAACGACAAGCTCAGGAAAATAAAAATGGAGAAGAATGACACTATTCCGGTATACTTGACAAAGTTTGTCCACTGCAGGGATGAGCTTGAGAGTGTAGGAGTTAGTGTGGATGAATAATAAATGGTGAGCTTGGCTCTCCTTGGGCTTCCGAAGAGTTGGCATAGCTACGAGGACTCTATCAATTGTCGAGAGAAACTGCAAGGATGGGAGCGACTTTGGTCGGATCTTGTGCACGAGGAGATAAGGCGGAGTACCAGGGATGGCTCTTCATCAAAGAATGATGATGAAGAGGATTGAACTTTGGTTTCCAAAGCAAGGAAGGGGAAGGGGAAGAAAAATCCTTCTCAATGTGGTGCGGATGGAAAAGAGCGTGACATGTAAAAAGTGAAGTGTTTTCATTGTCACGAACATGGGCATTTCGCCACAAACTGTCCACAGAAGAAGAAAAAAAATCAGGCTGTTGGAGTTGTAGCTGGTGAGGCTCTTTCCTCGCAATTTGAGATAGAATTATCATTGATCGCATGCATGGTGTTTAGTGCATTGGGATCAGGGTAGTATTTTGATAGTGGCGCTTCCTTTCACATGAAGGGAGATGTAAATTTTTAGTGACTTGGTGGAGAAAGATCTCCAATTGCATGTTGAGTTGGGCGACAATGGATGATATAATGTGACTGGCATTGGTACCATTACATTTTAGGGGGATTCAGGTAAACTCATTCTTTTACAAGATGTAGTGCATGTTCCAGGTTTAAAGAAGAATTTAATCTCAGTCGCAGTGTTAGAGGATAAAGGGTATGATGTTGTCTTTAGTGAAGGAAAAGTTTTCCTTCGGTACAAATCAATAGGAAAAGTCAAGGAGGTTGGGATTAGAGCTAATAATCTCTACAGACTTGAAGTAGATGGGATTTCTACGGAGCTTCCTATTGTTGGGAAGTGCAAGAAAGACATGCAATTAAAGCTTGAGAGGGAGCAGGATTTTCATGCAAGTAAGAGTGAACCTCAAGATGTGCAGCAGCCACAAGATGAGGATCATGGAGTGGGAGCAACCACTCATGCAGAGAAATTTCATGCCAGATGGGCAGAGGGAATGCATGTAGCTATACCACCAGGTGAGAGGTGGGGCGACATGCATGATTAATACCAAGAGGAGATTTCTGGGCAGGATTCATGGAGATGGTGTGGATCTCATGAATTGAACTTGGATATGAGGTGCCCACAGAGCAACAGTAGATTGATGTAGGAATATCAAAGTGACAGTGTCAGATACTGGAGCGCAGTTCAGAGTTGACAACAAGTGCAGAGTGCATGGGTGCAGAGTTCAACAGCACAGTGGTTCCTGAAGACATGTGCAGTAGCTAAGCAGAAGTCGAAGAATTTGATGATAGATGCATCAGATTCATTGATTTTTTTTGAGCCTATTCAGTTTCGGAAGAGTTGCAGAGCAGATGCATGGAGTTGCATGGCACTTGCAAAGGTTGCAGGGCGAATGCATGGAGTTGCATGTCGCATGCAAAGACAGTTCTTTCTTGTTGAGAGGGAGTGTTGAAGATTTCAACAAGAACTAGTGAAGGAGACATACTGAAACATCATTCATAATCCTAGTTGGAAAATAATCACCTAAACTAGGTGGGGCCCACACAGCTTATTTTTGTCGCAAAGTCTATTTTTAAACTATGTCTATTTTTAGACATGGTGAGCATATTCTATATGTGGTAGGAGGATATTTGTGGATGGTTGGTCAAGTTGGAAAAATATATGGATTTCTATTTTTAGACATATTGGGCGGAATCTATTTTTAGATTTCTAGTCTAAAAATAGATATGTCGAATATTATTAGCTCTTAATAATATTTGGACTCTAAACATTATCTTATTCTCTTGGAGCACTTCAATTAAGTGCAAAGATGTGGCACAGGAGATGAAAGAAGGAATTACGCTATTCCTGAGGGTTTAATGGAGCTATTTCATGGAGGACTTCAGTTATAACTCATGTCACAGAGTTTGGTGGAGTTATAGAAGTAGTTGGTGGAGTTGTGTTCAGTTTAACTCAGTTAGAAACAGTTGAGCTAGTTGTATCTAGTTTAACTGATTGATACACTAGTGAGAGTGGTGTGAATTAATTAATAATTAATTCACTAAATAATAACTCATTAATCAACTGAACAATACATTAGTTAACTATAGTGCATGGCAGTTTCAGTGGAGACCAGTGGAGAGGTAGGTAAAAGAGAAAGTGTGACTATTAGTTGTGACTATAGTGTTACATTGTTTGCACCACAAATTTAGTGGAGATTACTTTAAGGATTGCGTGAGCAAGGCTCAATCAATTCAAGTTCATTCAGAGCCATTCTTCAGCAGTTATTGCACAGTATAGGCAGGCTAAAGGCTATAAAATATTGGTGCATGGATTTGCAAGATCGGGCCTGATTACTGTGTATCGATTGGATTGTACTGAGAGCTTGTGATAAGCTTTGTATGAGGATTGTTACTTGATCTCTATGACATATATTATATACAGATAGTTGGGGTTTTTAGCTTCAGGATTTCCTGTTAAAAAAACTGTGTTAATGTGTGTGAATTTTTATGGTTTCATGTGTGCATTGCAATTGATTTAATTTATGCATGTGATGATCAATGGTGGAATAGATTCTGTATTGTGCATGAAGTAAAATAGTGTGTGATCAGGAGAATCTTGGACATATGCATGGTTAGTGCATATAATTTCTACACCCACCTTGAGAAGGCCATGACACAGGAAGGAGATTTCCACCTGCACCTTTTATCTTTCCGTAAGGTGCACCATTCCAGTTTGCATACTTGGGAGGAGGCATTGGAGGACAATTTTATTGCAGCATATCTTGAGCAGCGATGGAGATTGTTGATGAGGAGGCCACAAGAGAAGAAGGGGGAGAAATTTTTGTTCTCTCTATGCAATTGCTTGAGGGCAATCAACATGTGGGAGGGGAGGACTGTAATGTTCCCAATTTTAGCCTCTAGCTAAAATGGAACATTATAGTGGCATATTTTTATTTTGTCCAATAAAATGGGTAAGGAGACCCTTTAACCCCTTGGTGATAGAGAAATAACACTCCTTATGAGGAAGGAGGATAAATAAGTAGCTGAAATAAACACCTAATGGTGTGAACATGATGAGAATCACCTTGAGTTGGCCATCCTTGACCAAGTCAACAGCACTGCCTTAGAGGGGTGGCTTGCCTTAGAAGACAACACAAATTTTTGAGGGAAAGCATTAAAAAGTGAATGGAAACCCTAATTGTGGGACCTATGGTGAGAGAGAGTTAATTTTATTTATAAGAAAGAAGATAGCATCTCATTTTTTCATGTTTTGATTCAGAAATTTCGTGGTCAAGCCAAGGACTTGCACATCCGGGCTGTTTAGCAGGAGTGCAGTGCTCTTGAGCACTGGGGGTGTTCTCGGGTAGGGATCCCCCACATATTCCTCATGTGAAGAGAGGATTTGAGCTTCATTTCCTCATTCTGGCATTTGGCCAAGCTCACTCCTTCAGTTGCAGCATTATTTCTGTAGCAGAATAGTGCTGTGTTGCAGGGGCAGCAGTAGAGGAACTCTTAGAGCCTTTCTTGGCTTGCTTTTTCAGTGGAGGACTGCTATTTCCTTTAGAGGAGTAGTAGAGAAGAATATTGTGCCATATTTAAGATCTATGGCATCAGGCCACTCATTCACCAACTCCCACTGTGCAGTCACTTGGAGAAACTGCGTTATTCCATGAGGGCAGTGTTGTGAGGGGTTCTTGAGCTCATCAGGTGGAGTGTTTTCGAGTTGAGGGGATCAACCCCTTTTCCTTGAGGACATTATCAGAGGAGGGCATCATCATTTCAGTTCAGCCATAGCCTCATGTTCATTTGTTTCAGTTGCAGTGACATTTTTTTGTCACTTTGTATTTTATTCGGCATTTCTAGCAATCTCCCTGAGATTGGCTAGAAATTCCATATTCAGCCCATTTTCCCGTTTGTGGGAATTTATTTGTATTCCTTCAGCTAAATTATCATTTTTTATGTATTTATAAGCTGCATCTCTCATAGATACTGCGCAGTCACTGCTCTCCGGCATTTTGTGCAGCAAAAACATCTCATGTATTACACTGCTTATTCATTGGAGGTTGGTTCTAAAAGCTTGAGGGCTTTGTTCCTCATCATATTTCTATATAATTTTTCTGATATGTTAATATAATTATGGCTGTATTATTTACCCTCTCATGATACATTCAGATTTTCAAGTTTTCAGATTGATGTTTTGCATATTGTTGTAGCTCACTCTTTGAGCTAATTTATGAGGTACCCAGGTTGGGGAGATCTGTTTAACCCACATATATCTATTTTTTTCAGCTCTATTTTTGCATTTAGACTCCATATTTTATGTATAAGAGGATACCAACACTATAAAAAAATTTATTTGCAAGTATTTCGTTATACAACATTCCCATGGGAGGCATTGCAGAAATTCCTTGAAGGGAATTATTAGCTTTTGACAAGTTCTATTGGCAGAGTCTGCTAGTGGGCCAAGTAGCCTCTAGATCTCATCCTTCCTTGTAAAGGTGGCATATCTAGTAAATTACCCTAATAGTCAATCTCTGAAATAGTTCAGTGTTGATTGTTAATACTCCTGGAGTTGGAATATTGGAATATCTTAAGATATTCTCGATGGAGCAGAAAGTTCCATATTTGGACCATTACATATTTAATAATTTAATGAGTCTAGCGATGAATGAAACTCGATTCTTGCCATGATCAACAAGCCTGTCGTTATTTTATGTTTTAACGAGCTTAACAACAGTGATAGCTCGGTCCTTTTTCATATTTAGAGAGTTTGAAAAAGTGGACGAAAGAAAACTCGATAAGTACTTTTTCGTAAATTTTTCACTCAGATCCGAAAAATTGTAAAATAATATCTGAGAGAAACTCTTTGGTCATGTTTAACCAAGGTATTCCTTTTTTGTAAATAATCTATCTTAGTCCGGAAAAAGGTTAAACTTATACTGAGTAGATATCGATTCATTTACTTTTACGAGCTCGAAAAGACAAGTGCTCGACAATCTTTTCACATTATCGGAGTCTGAAAAGAGCTGAAAGAAGACTCGAGGGGTTCCTTTTTCACTGTTATCGAAGCTCGAAAAAGAGATAAAAGTGCACTTCAAATCCTTTTTCTTTTTTAATAAAGCTCAAAAAATAAGGAGAAAAAGTATGCTTTGTGGTCAAGTTATTCTTTTAAATAAATCTGCACGACTAATCTGTGCAATGGTTGTAATGGATTAAAAATACCTATTTCATGATAAAAAAGATAATAAAATTATATTCATAGCAATAAATTTAACTTTCAAGTAATTAAATGACTATTTAAAAGTAGTTCCACTATTCATTTTTACCATTCCATAGTTAATGAACCTAATTTTTCCCTCGAACTTCAACTGTTGATTGTGATCATTTCTATGGATGGTTTTCATTATCGTTTGATCCAGGTTAGTAATATGAACCTCCTGTTTCCTTTAGTATCCATTTCATTTCCAATTTCTGCAAATTTTTAGGGTTTGAAGGCCCCTAGGGTAAATTCTGCCCAAAAATAGGGTAACACACCCCTGAATGTCGAAATCTGCATTGCATAACAGGTATAGTGAAGGGTAATTGCATATGCAAAGCACTGTCTCTTGTTAGGGAGTGTGTTGGGTGCAATTGAAGTTTTTGATTCTCTCATTATGCCCAAAATTGACCTATTTTTTTGCAATGAATGGAATCTAATGGATTTTATGGTTGTATTTCAAGTTTCCATCGGATTATAATGACGATTACATGGAGGGAAATAGAACATGAAGAAAAAGATATGATTTCCTTAAATGATCCTTCAGTAGCTGGGGATTTGATCTCCATCTCTGTATCCAAAGGCCACGTATCACAATTAGCTTTCCATTCAACAAGAGGCCTAGGTTCATGTGCATATGTTGTGGATTTAATATTCTTCTTCCTGCGTATGATAAAACCTTTAGGATCATAGTGCCAGACATCTCCCCACGAGAAATTCATCTCCCACAACATCCTTTCCACTATGGAGAGGGCATTCCTTGAATTAATGGTGAAAGGGCCTATAGAGTTTGGGAGCCTGAAGATGTATCCCTTTTTCATGGGCACGAAGTGGGATTGGTCAGCACAGGAACACTGGAAAGTGATAAGGAGCCACTTCAGTACCATAGATCCTAATCTTGGTGTGATCTTGGAATGTTCCCAAATTTTAGCCTCAAGCTAAAAGGAACATTATAGTTAGAATTATGTTTTGGTAGATGAATAAAATGGGTAGGGAGGCCCATTAACCTCTTTAGGAGGGAAAATAACATTCCTCATGTGAAAAGGGAAAAAATAAGTAGCTGTATTGAGCACCTACAGGTGTGAACAGGATTAGATCATGTTGATTCAGTCATAGTTGACCAAGTCCACATACACTGTCTAGATACATTGTATCTCCATGATGTACTGCGCAGTTTTAATGGAGGACAAATTTCATGGGCTAGGTGGCACATATGGATGGAACCCATTGTGGAGAGGAGCACTTGATATATATGGAGAGGAGGGCAGCTATTTTGATTCATGCTTGGATTATTATTTTCTTGGGTCTTTTGAGACTTTGCTTCCTCTTGTTGTTTAGCAGGGTTGCAGTGTTGTTTAGCACAAGGGTGTTCCCGATCAGGAATCCCTACCTTATCCTCAGGGAAGGAGAGGTTATTTAGGCTAAATTTCCTCATTCCGACATTTTTTCCAAGCTACCTCCTTCAGCTACAACGTATTTTCTGTTTAGATTTGGGTTGCGTTGCAGGGTGCAGCAAAGGAGGATCTCTTATAGTCATTTCCGGGCTTGCTTTTCAATGGAGATCTTGTCTATCCATTGGAGGATCAGTAAAAAGGAATCCTAGGCATATTTTTATATCTTTAGCATAAATCCAACCATACACCATCCCTCACAGTGTAGTTTCATTCTAGATCCGTGTTATTTTCAGAGGCAGTTGCTGGGAGGGTTCATTGAACTCATCGGGAGGGTCTATTTTTGAGTAGAGGGATCAGCCTTCTAATTAGAAATACCATTGGAGGAGGAAATCAGTATTTAAGATGTGTCATGGCCTCATTTTAGATCAAATCGAGTTTGCAGTGGCACATTAACCCCAGGGTTATTTGTCACATTGTATGTTTTCCGGTGTTTCTAGCAATCCTTTCTGGGTTGGCTAGAAATCTTGTATTGGAGCCCATATCTTCATTATTGGGCATTTATTTTGTTTCCTTCAGACATATTTCATGTATGTACATCTGCAGTAGCAGCTACACTAATATAGACTGCACAGCCACTGCTCTCTGGCATTCTATATAGTTGTAGCATCTCATGTATCTATTTCTTTGATCATTGGAGACTTGTTCTTATGGCTTGAGTGGCATGTCCCTCATGATATTTTGTACATTTTTGTTGATCCATTAATAGAATGATGGCTGAATATTTTTCTCTCTCATGACATGATCATATTTTCTATGTTTATAATATTGTGTTCATGTATTGCTGTAGCTCCAACTTTAGAATATCTTAAGATATTCTTATTGTTGTAGAAATTCCCTATTTTTGGATATTACAGATCTTAAAATAGGTACCAATCACCTGTACAGTACGTTTCATTGAACTGGATCCATTCCTTTTGCTTAGCAAAAATTCTGGGCAAGGAGCTGTCGTGTATGATAGCATGGGATATGGACATGAAATTGGTAAGGAATTTCACATACCCCTTCCCCTATGAATGCTGGAAAACTATCGGAGTCCATTCGAAAATAGATTTGGGTTCAAATTTTCTCTTGGAGAACTTGTTCAGGCCTAGACCTTTAAACTTATCCGCATGCTGAAATATGAATAAGTAGAAAACCAGGGAGAAATATTTGAAAGAGAAGAAGGAAGACATATCTTGTAACTGGGCTTTGATAACCGAGGCCAGAAAGGTGGGGATATCCAAAAGGATCTTAGCCTGCATCATGAGCCATAGAAACCCTAAACCTGCCTTAGTCACCATATCGACATTTTCAAACCCCAGCATTCCCGAGATGACCACTAAAATAGGCTATATAGTATTACGGAATAGTGACAGCGAAATAGAATCTATGTGAGGGAAATTAGATAGGCATGAGTCAAAGATGAGATTGAGGAAACCATTCTATTTTTCCAAGTGTTTATTAGAGAAATGGTAGGAGAGAGTGACTTCGGTGAACTCGACACAGTCCTGGGCGGGAGGGTAACATAGTGCTTTTCTGATGAGTTGGGGAGTGATCTCAAAAAACTTGGCCCACCAAGTAGAAAGGAATATTTCCTTACAATCGATGTAGGCCTCCCTAAGCCAGATGATAAACTCAGGGGACGGATGGGTTGTCGGGGCAATTTGGTAATAAAGCCATGACTCAATGACCCTAAAAACATCTTTTCCCCTTCGTTGAAAATCAAAGAGCTCGACCTTGGTCACAGAGTTGGGAGTGAGCATTAGTGAGGGGTTCAGGTCCAGGAGTAGTTTTGACCTCACGAGTTTAAGGGGTTTCAAGTGCAGAGCGTTTCATTTTTTCCATGATAATTTGAATAAATAGTAAAAGGGAAATAATGAAAGGGACATGAAAAAATACCCAAAGTAGTAGTGAGGTAGCAGGAAAAGAGACACGAGGTTGAAAAGAAACCAATACTTGAGTTTTACCTATCTGACAGAGTGAAAAATCAGTAAATAACCAGAAAATTCACACAATTGAGAGTAAAAATCGCTACAGAAACAGGTTTTTACTGATTATCGAAGCGGGGTGACACATGTTGGGCTAGTTTCATGAGGACATTGACAATGGGACATGTGGCACACAGTGCTTCACTGACAACGAAGGGGTAGTGGGGGCCACGTGCATGCCAAGAGGGGTACCGACCTTCGTACCCATGAACAAACTTACCTTACCATAGAACACACCTGCACTAGCTGTTGTGATGGCGGGCCCCTTCAATCTTCTGCAGGTCGAACGGGGGCCTCTGTCTCTTTTTTTCCCCCCCTGGGGAAGGTTTTGATTGGCCACGAGGAGGGCTGATGAAATTGAAGTGATAGGCCTAGTCACAGAGCTAGGAGTGAGCATCAGTGAGGGGTTCGAGTCTAGGAGCAGTCCTGACCTCGCGAGCTTGAGGGGTTTCAAGTGTGGAGCATTTCATTTTTTCCATGATAATTTGAGCAAACACTAAAATGGAAATAATGAAAGGGACACGACCAAATACCTGAAGTAGTAGTGAGGTAGCAGGAAAAGAGGCACGAGGTTGAAAAGAAACTAATACTTGAGTTTTACCCATCTAAAAAAGTGAAATATCAGTAAATAACCAGCAAATTCACACATCCGAGAGTAAAAATCGCTACGGAAATAGGGTTTTACTGATTACTGAGGTCGGGTGACACAAGTAGGGCTAACGTCATGAGGACGCTAAAAATGGGACATGTGGTACAAGGTGGTTAGCTGACAGTAAAGGGGTAGGTGGGGGCCACGTGCCAGACAAGAGGGGTACTAGCCTTTGTACCCCCGACCAAACTTACCTTACTGTAGAATTCACCTGCACCAGCTGTTGTGCTGGCAGGCCCCTTCAATATTTGGCTAGTTGAACAGGGGCCTCTGTCTCTTTTATTTATAACCCTCCACGGGAGCGTTCAGATTGGCTGCAAGGAGGGATGACGTCACCACCACCGACGAGTTGGCTTCAGTCACCTTTTATCCCTTTATATGCCTATGGAAACGATTATATGCCACCGGTATTTGGTGGGTGTCTCCGCTGCTAGCCTGTGCATGTGGTGGCTTTGGGGGAGGAGTGATCACATTAGCATCCTCTTCATCCCGTCCACCCACAAGACCGTGACGCTTGTTTTTGCAAGCTCCTCTGATAGCTTTTCTGCTCCCTTTCCTATGAACCTACGTTTTCTTACCATTTCTTTTACTAGTGAGATCACAAGCCAACATGATCAATGGGTTGATGAACTAATTCTAGGTTTTCTATCAGTATTTTCAGTAGGAGAAAAACCATCATATATTTCCAATTATAGTGAGTTTATATCAGATTGTATTCATGATCAATTCCTCAAGTTTTCTATTGAAAGCACTTTCAAGCATCAGTCAGTCCTTGTATTATTTATCCTATTTTTCCAGGGAAATAGATTTAAGTTTCCATTACAAAAATTAGATGCACAAGTAAACCCCCAGTCTGTAATTCATTGGAATTCCTTAGTAAGGAATAATATTGAAGATTTCTCATTCTCATACTATTTAAATCAGTTTATGCACATGGCCTTATGTATTTTGAGTAGTGATGTTAAAGCATCATAGGAAATGATAAAAATTAAGAATTTTGATATCTAGGTACTGAGGAAGCAGCTGAAGCTTCCAACTACATAATACCCACAAGCCAAAGAAGTTGGAAAATTGGAGGTAGACAAAGAAAACATGTTTAAAATGACAATTGAACAAAATATCCGAATACAAAAAATGGAAGTTGAAACGGAAAAAATATTAAAAGAGAATGAACAACGTCTCAGTGTTTCACGACGTATTCCTATAGCAACAAGTTTTATTGTAGGTACTTCAACAACATGGACATCGATAGCAGCAAATGTTCCAATAAACACATAGTCAAGTGATGTGGTAGCATATTTAGCTAAAGCCATGGGAGACTTGACACCCAAAGGTCAAGAGATTGAAAAACTCAGTTTACAATTCCATAAACTACAGGAACAAAAACAGAAGATTGATAATGGACATGTAGCTAAAATACATAAAATTTTTAATTTAACAAAACAAATACCTACATATGAAAGTGAATCAGTAATGGCACTGACCATTTCTCAAGTAAATTAAAGCATTTAGTTAGATATAAATGAGTCTATGACTGAGCTATGGTATTCTATAGAAATAATTTTTGAACATGAAGAATTGTTGCATAAGTCAAATGAAGCAGTGGCAGAGGTGAAGAAAGAACTGGATAAAAAACCGGGAGATGCTACCAGGAATATCAGAGTCCTGAACTCAAAAAAAAAGAACTCGAAGAATGTGCAATTGAGGACAAAGTTGAAACTATCCTGGAGATGAGAAAGGTTCTTACCAAAAGAAACCTAATGTTAGAGCGAGAAAACAAGTGTCATAATTTGGAAGTTCAAATTAAGAAGTTACAAAAAAAATTAATATTTTACCCCAAAAAGGACTTCTAGGTTTACAAGGAAATCATGATAAATTAATTCCTCTTGAAGAGTATCAATGCAGACTACATGAAATAGTAGTGGATAAGGCCAAATTTGAAAAAATCAAAGGGACCATCAATGGTAAAGCTTTAATGGAGGGTTTAAGTTATGATTTACTAATTCAGTATGAGGTAAAACATTTATTCATAACTAAACCAACTTTTGAGAAGTATACTGAAGTTGATGAAGCATACAAAAAGCTACCAAAGTTTTCTATTCCTAATGAGGAAAGATGGGACAAACTGTGTGAGCTAATCAACTGAGATGATAACAGATGTTTGAACAAAAAGATGCAGATTTTTAGGAACAAAGGAAAAAATTCTAGGAACTGAAAACAAAACAACACCTTTTCAGCTCGAGTCATCAACAATTTTCATATCAAATTAGTTCAAATTTCCTATCTTCTAGTTCTAGTTTTGTAAAAAAATCCAAATCAGTTGGATTGGATATTTTGTAATAAATTTTGACCTTAAGTCCATATATTTTGAAGAAAACCTATAAGTACTATGTATATCAAAGTATGAAATATTGAACACTTGTGATAAGCTTTTGAAATGTTTCTGAAGATTAATAGAATGATTCTAGATTCATTTTGAAGAAAATTGTTTTTTTCCTTTGAGTTTCTATGGTTTCTTATATGTTCCATTTTTATTTATTTCTTCAAATGTTTAAATTTAATAGGAAAGTTCGGTAATATAATATTAAGTATTAATATTTATGAAATCCCCTTGCAAAGTTATAATCGATTATAGAGATTAATTTACTGGAACTATTTGTTTTAGTTAATTCCTCTACATGAATTAATTATTGCTTCCTGTTATTTTAAATATGTTTTTTTTGGCTACAAAAAAATATTTTATACACATCATCTGTATATGAAAATTTAAATTCTCTGTTTGAATGTTTAATGAAGTACATATATCATCTTAAATTCTATCTTTCAAAGACAATTTAAAGCTTAACTCTGCTAAAGGTGAGGAATCAACCCTTTAATATATCATAAATAATTAAAACTTTAATATGTTTAAAAATTTAAAACATTGGTCATCCAAAACAAAACCAAACAACATTTAAGATGCTTTGACACAGTTCCTTAGCCTAGAACTATCTACAAAGAACAACATCAGATTAGCTTCATTGTCGGGGAATGAAAAATTGAAATATCTATTCCCTGGGACAACGATAAAATTTCTTCTTAAAAGGTGAATAAGGAGTTAACTGGCTAAAATCATTCACCTAGAGACTCCATTGAGTAAACCTTGCTTCACACAGGCATATTAAATCTCATTCTAACTCTGACCTTCATTCTCCATTATCAGATCTTGAAAGGTTAGTAAGACTTTCTTCTTTCAGACGCATATTATAATATTATTCTTCTACTTTTGTTTATCTCCCACGAAAAGTTGCATCACAACCTAATCCGTTTAATCCTATTGCAATTCCTACATAATTATATAATATAACATACACTTATATCAAACCTGAGGAAGGTTTGACCATTTATACCAATACTTTGGATTTTGAAAAAGAAGGTAAAATCATCCCAAAAGTTCAAAAATTAGTTGTTCCTCCTCATTTCATACATCCTCCTTCCACCTCCTATCATCCATATTCATCTCAATTAATTTCTTCTCAAAATACTCCTCCTCCTTCATCTACCTCTTCTTCATCTTCATCTTCACCTACAACACCTCATTCTATGGCTAATTTTTTAGCCAACATAGTAGCTCATTATGTAGCATTAGTCCTACCTCCTAAAACTCAAATTAATCCTTTCCCCGATGGATATTTGAAGCATGCCCCTAGATTTAATGGAGAAACAAACCCATCTGCTAAAGATCACTTAGCTACATTTCTAGATTTTTCTAATAATATGAACATTGAACATGAAGATGTCTATACTAGACTATTTGTCCAATGTTTAGAAGGAAATGTTCGAATATGGTTTAGACAACTACGAAAAAATTCTATCAATTCCTGGGTTGAGTTAATAAACATTTTTAAGAATTAATGGGGAATTAAGAAAGATGTTATTTACTATTTTTTGGGCCAGAATTGTAATCTACGGATAAATTACGCTTCCCTAGATAGTTTCTAGTCTAGAACAACAGGTGAAAGACTATACTACCATTTATCCTAACTCAAAATAGATACACAGAGAGGATTGGAGGCTTACTTATTTAGTCGCTTCCAAATGGCTCCTTTTGTCGCTCCTGTTGCAGCTTCAAGTTCAAGCGGTTTGTGAGTTGAATGCTTCCCGCAAGAAAGAACACTGAAACAGTATAATATGGAATAATATAGATATATTTTCAAGATAGTTAGCTAAATTAGTAAATCATAAAATACATTCATCAACCAAGATCTTACAATATGGAAAATCTAAGTTAATACAGATGCATGTAGGGAAAAATAAGAAGTACTCTTTATTGATGATAGAAGGAGAGGTTACAACCTAGTGACTGATTTGAAGTGACCTTCCAACAAATTTCCCAAGTCTCATCACAGCATAAATCTCTCTAGCAGTAGCTTTACAAACCAAGCTCTCAATTGAAAATTCTCTAGAATTTCTCTACTCAAATTCTTCCTTATCAAACACTTAGATCTGTGTTCAATTTATAGATGAATTGTAGGTTGTTTTGCAATAAATATCTTTCCAAAAATAGGCAATACATGTTTCCATTCATGTAGATGCCAAACGGACAATTGGATCTGAAGCTTGACACATGTGAACTATTCTAGAAGGCACTAGCCAAGTGGATATTGTTGAGCGTTGGGAAAGGTATGAATTCACTATGTGTTTTCTCATTCTTTTACTTTAAACATAACTCTTTCTACTCTAGAAAGGTGATTTATTTTAGAATTACAGTAGAATTGCAAAGACTTATGTTTATTGTAAAATGTAACTAAAAACTTCCTTTTATTGTAAAAAACAGGAATCAAGTGAGGTGAACAGCTATACTAGAGGCGAGGCTAAAGCAAGAGTAACTTTTTTTCCTCCAGCGATAGACCAAATCCTGCCAAAGAGAAGAAAATCTAAACACATTTCTAAGAGAAGGCAGGGGACAACTTGGCTTCAATCAAAGGAAATCAAGTGACAGTTAAAGAAAAAAAGGAAGTGAATCCCTCAGGATCCTTCGATCCTAAGGGATTGCTGTTAAAACCTTATCTCGTTCCTTGTCTTGTCCATTGAGTTTGTTATATAAGGCAATGCCTTTAGATATTGAAGGGAGTCGAATCATTTGATTAAAACATTCCTTTTGTAATTCTGCAGTTTATTGACTCTCGTGATCAAAGAGTGGTCGCTGTAAACACTTTTATGTTCAATTAATACAAAGATGTGTTTTATTTCGTCTCTCAAGCTCTGAAGTAACCCAACAGTGTTTCACTAGTGCTAAGGGCCCGACCCTGGTGGAATCGATCTACTATTTGTATTTCTATCCTTTAATTACTGTTGTGTGATAATTGTGTTTGGTTTCTTTACGATTGCAGAGTTACTTAATTACTGTTGAATTGCTTATTGGTATTGTTGTGTGCACTAATGAATTCCATTGCTATTCCATTTCAACAAGGATCATGATTCCTATATTATTCATCTTTTTATCACTTATAAAGCTTTGTTGTTCAATATTTAACTCTTTCTGTTGTTCCATTGGATTGTTGTTCATTTCGATTGTTACTTAATAACGTTTGTTGTCGACAGGGTTGGTGTTTAATAGGATTTTCTATTTGATTTCATTAATTTCATGTATGCTGTTCATATTCGTTAGTTAGCAATTGTTGTTCAATTCTAGTGTGATGTTCATTTCTAATTTGTTAGTTTTAGATTGCAGAAATATTGTTTATTTACAGTTTGTTGTTTATGCACATAGATATTAAATTACAGATTGATGTTCATTTCCAATTCTTGCTTTTAAAAGAGTTCTTCTTAGTTGACTTTCAACAGCAGTTAGTTCAATTTTGATTTTACTTTGATTGCTTAAGAGAAGGACTATCAACTATAGAGAACACTGGTTATTGCTTCCAAGTTCCCAGATTGATTGCCTTGTTCCATTTTGATTTCAGTTACATCAATTTATAAAGGAATGAGTTATTGCTACTGTATCCTTGATTGATGTTTTAGAGTGAATAGTTAAGTTTCAGAGAATTTGAGTTTATTTTATTGTAATTAGATTTCTTTTCAAGCATCTGTTTACTCTTGTATTTACAATACTATACTACATCTCTCACAACATTACTCTTAGCTCAATTGCAGCCTCAAACAGAGTACACTCTTGAAACAAAAAGTCATTCTTGGATTGATAATTAATGTAGGATAAATAGGTGTTAAAAATATACCTTTTATACCTCAAAATTTTTGCACCGTTGCTCGGGAGAGTGTATGCCATTTAGAAGGAGTGATGCACATTTGATTTTTTTCTGCTTGGGAAGAATTGGGTATTAAAGACAGAAGGTAAAAACCTGCGTACCGAGCAAGGAACATACTTGCTCACAGCCCGCTTCACAACAGAATTGGGTAAAATTATTTCGTTAGGTAGGAATGAAGGCTTGTTTTTTTTAATGAATAGACCAGCTAAACAAAATAAAATTCCTCCTAAACCCGAAAAACCTAAGGGACCGGTGACCCTTGGGCGAACAACTTTCATTGACGAAATCTTTAAGAAAACTGAATCTTAGCCATCAGTAGGACCTAGGAAAGTTATCTCTAGACAACCTACTAGTTCCCTTCGGGCCACAGAGTCACCATCTATAGCCTTTGCTGAGATACATAGTCAAACAAAAGGAATTGAGCAAGATTCCCAAGAAATTGAGAATCCCTGCCTAATTTCTCCACAAGAAGGGAACTCTAGTAATCTCTGCGAAGGAAAAGGGGAAACATAAGAACCAAAATCTCCTCTTGAAATAGTCCAAACAGTGAGCAACCCAGATAAGGGAAGCATTGTCAACCTCATTCAAAACAAAGGACCCGAATCTCCTCAGACAGTAGGCCAGTAAGGAATACTTATTAGTCCATATCAAGTGAGTGCTGTCTAGGTCATTCCTACTCCTTCTAGTCAGCCTAGGAATTCCCTTGAGATCCCATAAGGATATTGGCACATATTTGATCAAATGGCCCAGAACTAGAACCAGAACCAACAAACACCTCAGCAAAATTCCACACTGCAATATCCTATAGTGGATACTGCAGTTAATGCACCTATGAAATCCATTCCTCTTCAACATATTCCTACATTTCATGGCTTGACATCGGAATATCCAGATGCATTTCTGTTTGAATTCGATGTATTATGCAAGGGGTATGATTAGACCACCGATCCCAAAAAATTAAAGCTATTTCCTTCCACATTAAAAGGAGTAGCCTTATGATGGTTTATGGGGCTAGGTGGGGGTGTTATAAATGATTGGGATTAGATGAAAGCTGCGTTTCTAAAGAAATATCAGGATTATTGCAGATCCCAAGAACTAAAAGATGAAATATTTCAAATGACAGCAAAACCCAATGAAACTCTGGAAGAATATGTGGAACGTTTTCAATATAACCTCTAGATATCTCCTTATGCATCTTTACCCTTACCTGATAATGTGCTGAAAACTACATTAATTAGGGGGATGAAGGATCAATGGGTTGAAACATTGAATATTATGGGAAACGGTGATATATATCAAGAAAGATATGCTAACATTATTGATTTGTGTATCAGGAGTTCGAGGGTAAATACAAGGCTAAAATCAGCAGAACGTGACATGATCACAAGGGATAATAACACCTCCAGTGAAGGTGTAACTCGTGCAGAGATTGGCAATCTGCTGGAAGATTTTAAAACAGATATTCTAGGGACTCTAAAAATGCAGTTCGACATTATGCAAGCCAAAAAAAAGCAAGCAGAAGTAGAACAAAATTTGGCAATATTCTGTCCTAGATGTAGGAAGAAACACAACCACAAGGAGTGCCCGCTGGATATAATCAAAGTTTGTGCCATTTTCATGAAATATCACCCCACAGAAGGATGTCCCTCTCTTCCTTGGTTAAAATTAGTCTATAAAGAGGCAGAAGAAGAATCAGAAGTGGTATGCTTAGTTAATCAGCACTGACAATGGCAGCCATGACAATTAGGTATACCAACTGATCCATTTTCTTCTTTTCAGCCTCCTCAATATAATGCTCAAAAATATAATGGAATGTGGAAAAATCAGCCACCTTTCCCCAATTGGTCACAACAACCATTTCCTACATCATCATGGTCAAATCAAACAAACCAAGCTAATTGGCCAAATTTTCCTTTTTTCCCACCGTTTTGGAAAAACAATGCTTATCCAACACAATGGTCCCCCTCTACTTCGCAGATTCAAGCCTGGCAGTAAAACTGGAAAAGACCTACAAATCAGCTAGCTGGAAAAATTCTCCTCTCTCAACCTACACTGCCAGCTCCCTATACATTACCACAAAACCCCCAGACCAATTTAAGACCACAAATCCCAGCCTAGCCCAACCCAAACCCAAATAATAGGCCAGTTCAGTCTATCCAAATAATGGAACCACCAGAATTAGAAACTAAACTGAAGGAGTGTAATGACCTTCAATTGAGGTTTGGGTGTATAGTAGAAACAGAGGGAGACAAAAATGTTCACACTGAAGATCAGTTACCTATAGAACAAACATTGCAAAAAGAGAAGGTGGTTCAACAAAAAAATCAACATCAAACTCAAAAACAAGCAACCACCTCTTCTCCACCATTCCCTGAATGATTAATCATACCTCGCCCATTAGAATATCCTTATTTTGATCTTCTGGGAGAATTAAAAAATTTGTGTATAAAAATCCCTCTCCTCCAAGCTATCCAAGACATCCCTATTTATGCAAAAACCATTAAGGAATTGTGTATAAAAAAGCCAAAGAGGAGAAAAAAAACCAATCCAACTGTCCAAATAGTCGGTACTCTATCTGACATATTATCAGGAATGGAAACACCTATAAAATATGAAGACCTAGGAAATCCTATAGTGACGGTGCAAATCAATGGGAAATTGTTCCCAAATGCCTTATTTGATTTGGGAGCGGAGATCAATATCCTAACAACCACCACCTATCAAAAACTTGGCATTACATCATTAGAACCAACAACAACCTTATTAGAATTGGCTGACCGATTGGTAGTCAAACCAGAAGGTACACTACAAGATTTAATGGTATCCGTAGATTCCTGGGAATACCCTGCTGACTTCCTGGTTATCAACCCAAAGAATTGGCTAGATGGACACCTGTTAATTCTATGTAGACCTTGGTTGGAAACTGTCGATGCTTATATTGGCTTCCGACAAGGCAACATGACAATAACAAGGGGAAACTATGTCAAGAATTTAGCTTTATATCCCCAGCCCAACCAAGCCTATCAATAATCAAAACAAGGAAGCAACCTGTATCATATCTTATGAAAAATATGAGATCACCTCTAACCATAGAAGATGCCCTCGATTTTAAAGATCAAACAGAGGATGATATCATTAATATTTTTATTAACAAACCACAATTAGATCCCATCTACAATGTCACATGATCAAGGCAACATTTGATAATAAAGAAGAAGAAGATCCTCTGAAAGACATTCCTGATCAAATAATACCCACTACTTCTGTGTACAATAGTAAGATTGTAGAAATTGAACCAGGAAAAACTTTAAACATTAACAAAAATCTGACTGTTGAACAAGAAAATAAGACGGTCCAATTACTACAAAAATATAAAGCAACCTTTGCATGGAATTATCTATACATGAAGGGAATTGACCCCCAGTTATGTACACAACACATATATACCGAAAAGGATGTGAGACCCATTCGAAAACCCCAACAAAGACTAAACCCTCCCCTTAAAGATATTGTGAAAGATGAATTACAAAAACTATTGGATGTTAATTTCATTTACCCAATATGTGATAGCAAGTGGGTCTCTCCATTAGTAGTGGTACCAAAGAAGAATGGGAAGTGGAGAATATGCGTAGATTACCGAGAACTAAACAAAGCAACCCAGAAAGACCACTTTCCCCTTCCTTTCATTGACCAGGTATTAGATACATTGGCAGGAACGAAATTCTTTTCTTTCCTCGATGGTTTCAGAGGGTACAATCAAATCCAGATTTCCCCTAAGGACTAAGACAAAACTACTTTTACCTATCCTTGGGGGAAATTTGCCTACCGAGTCTTACCCTTTGGCCTATGCAATGCCTCTGCTACATTTCAAAGGGCCATTCTCAGCATCTTTTCAGATTTAATAAATGAAGGGCTTGAAGTATATATGGATGACTTCACAGCTTACGGAGATGATTTTGAGCCAGCATTAGAAAACTTAGAAAAGGTGTTGCAAAGATGTATTGACACTAGGATTTGTTTAAGCCATGAAAAGTGTCATATGATGATGACCGAAGGAATTATCTTAGGACATTATATTTCAACAGCTGGAATTCAAGTGGATCCAGCCAAAATTCAGATAATTTTGTTAATACCTACACCCACCACACAAACAGAGGTATGTAGCTTTCTTGGATTTTCCGGTTATTGTAGGAGATTTATAGAACATTATTCTCGAATAGCTACACCTTTATATGCACTAACAGGAAATGTTGATTTTATTTGGATAGATAAATGTGAAAATGCTTTCAAGGATCTGAAAAATCTTGTATCAACAGCCCCAGTGTTGAGGGGCCCAAATTGGAATTTTCCATTCCAAATTTCATCTGATGCCTCAGACACAATGATTGGAGCAGTGCTTGGGAAGGAAGAGGATAAAAAACCATATGCAATCTATTATATAAGCAAAAATCTATCTCCTGCTGAACTAAACTATACTGTGACTGAGAAGGAATTTTTAGCTGTAGTACATGTTGTAAATAAGTTTAGACATTATATAACTGGGTATCCTGTAGTTTTATATACCGATCATTTTGCCATTAAATTTTTACCAAATAAACTTGTTACAAATGGAAGGGTGACAAGATGGTTGATTTTATTGCAGGAATTCAATATTACAATTAAAGATCAAACTGGAAAAGAGAACCCTGTAGCTGATTTCCTGTCACGAATGCCAAAGCCAACAGATGCAACAGTAGTCAAAGACCACTTCCCAGATGAACATTTGTTCATTGTTACTATTAGAACCCCATGGTATGCTGATATAGAAAATTATTTGGCAATAGGTAAATTACCTAAACATCTAACCCTTAATGAACGAAAGCATATAATACAGCGTAGTACCCGATTCTCTTGGATTGGGGGCTACCTGTTTCATACAGGGTCAGATATGCAAATCAGGAGATGCGTCCGAGAGGACGAAGTATTTGATATTCTGAAAGCATGCCATGACGAGCCATGTGGCAGACATTTTGTAGATCGCAGAACCGCCCATAAGGTTTTACAATCAGGCTACTATTGGCCTACCATTTTTAAAGATGCTAAAAATTTTTTGCAGGCCTGTGATAGCTGCCAAAGGGCGGGTCGCCTTGGACAGTCCAACGAAATGCCTTTGAACCCACAACTATTAATTGAACCATTTGAACGTTGGGTGCTTGATTTTTTTGGCCCCATTAACCCCCCATCAAACCAAAGAACATACATCCTAGTTTCAACCGAGTATGTCACTAAATGGGTTGAAGCAGAGGCACTTTCGAAAGCTACAAAGGACTCTGTAATACAATTCCTTTTCCAAATATTTGTGTTATATGGCCTCCCAAGGGACATAATCACAGATGGAGGACCGTAGTTTGTAGGTAATAAACTCACTGAAAAATTACAGAATTACCACATTCAACACAAAATTACAACCCCATACCACCCACAGGAAAACGACCAGGTAGAGAGCATGAATAAAGTGATTGAATCTATATTGACAAAAACAGTTGCCTCACACAGACATGACTGGGCCTACAGATTTCCAGAAGCCTTGTGGGCGTATTGAACAACATGGAGAAGTACTACAGGGTATTCACCATATCAATTGGTATTTGGAAAAGAGCCCATATTTCAAATAGAGTTTGAAATTCAGACATTAAGAACATCCCAGAAGGTGGTTTCAGTTTTAAATGAAGCCCAGGCCAAAATATTACAGCAAATCAATGAGTTAGATGAAATTAGGCTCTTTTCTCTTCAGCACACTGTGTTAATTCAACAACAGAGAGCAAAATGGCACGACGCCCTTATCAAAGAGAAAATATTCCACGAAGGAGATTGGGCACTCCTATATGACTCCAGGTTTCAGGATTTTCTAGGGAAACTCCAGACATGATGGCTTGGACCTTACGAGATACAAAAATTGCATGATAATATCACCATTAAATTAACCACCATTGATGGATTTGGACATTCCTTCAAAGTAAACGGTCATCGAGTGCGACTTTACCATAAACCGCTTACTCGAGAATCGTTCTACCAACAATTATAGGAAGATTCTACCATGCAAATTCTTGTTGAAGGGGATAACTCCTCCTCGGCACCCATTCATTAAATCATTTTTTTTCCTTTGAAATTTGTACATAAAGATTGTGCTTTTACTCTGCTTGTTTTTTGAATGGAATTCTATTTCTTCAAACTGTTTCTATTTCGATTATTGTGAATTTTTGTTGTTCCTTTCCAAAGGAACATCATTTTTGTTGTTCCTTTCGAAAGGAACAATAGCTTTGTTGCGAGTGTTTTTGTTGTTCCTTTCAAAAGGAACAACAATTGTGCCGTTTATTTTTGCTGTTTCGTAGATTTTTTTTGTTGTTCCTTTCGAAAGGAACAATAGTTTCGTAGATTCTTTTTGTTGTTCCTTTCAAAAGGAACAACAGTTTCACAGATTGTTTTTGCTATTCCTTTCCAAAGGAACAACATTTCCGCAGATTGTTTCTGCTATTCCTTTCCAAAGGAACAATATTTTTTTGAGTGTATTATTTTTGTTTTAGAACAAAATTTTGAGGATTTCTAATGACTCTTATAAAGGAAAACACACTATTTATACAAGATCACACAAATTAAACCTTACTGGAATCAGCAAATAAAAAGAAATTGTCATTTTTTTAAGAAATTGTTTTGTAATGATAAGAAAAAGGAAAAAGGACATAACCACCAATATTACTTTGTTGTCTTGCTATCACTAAAATTAATATCATCAATTATCTTTATCATGTTGGTTCTTCCCCAAATTTTTATAACTTTGTTTGATTTTTACTTATTGAGTAAGAATAAGGGCATATTCTTTTCTATCGAGATGTTTAGACTTCTTCCACCATCCCTACTCTTAAGGAGTTTTGAGCCATCCTTTATATATAAGTAGGAAAGTGCTATATGAAAAAGAAGAGAAAAAATATCTATATATCAGTAAAAATTCTATGATATGGCAGATGGAGGATAGGGGGTCTCCTCAAGAGCCAGCCTACCATGATCATAAGGAAGCAGTGAAGTGGCATTCCCATCATGGCCACCACACCAGGGATATGGTCCAATGGACAATTGAAAAAAAAAAACTAAAAAGTCCTTGGAACAGGAGGTCTCATCACGAGCTGGCCTGCTCACTTTTCACTTCTTTCCAGTGAATGGCATTGTGATTTATCTGGTTCCCAAGGCATAATAAAGGAAAATGGTTCAAAGGGTGAGAAAGCAACATTTTCAGGGTTATGGACACCTGTGGGCAACAGAGCTCTATTGATTGTATTGGAGTCACATTTTTACAAATCAATAGTAATGTTAAACCCTTTTTCCTATATCTCTATCTAAATATCAAATGAAAATATGATTCCTAAACCCTTGGTTTTGAACCTATTATACATGAAATTCATCATAAATTGATCACATTAGTTTGAGTGGGTAATAAGCTCATTATTACTTGTGTTCACATCAGCTATCCCTTTTCCTTATTTTTGAATCATTACAAACGTTTCTATATCCATTTGCGATTTAATCACACGCATCGATTTCAGTAATGCAATAATTTGATTGATTGTATCATAAGTATGCATGATTTTTCCAGTTGTATAACTGTTGTGCAATACTTTCCTCTCTTATTTGACAGTCGAGGACGACCTATCATCCTCCAGGGGGAGCGTGGATGCCTCTTAATCACTGCATGTAGATCAAATCCCTATATTTTTTTACCTGCACGCGAATCAAATAGCTATATTCTAGGGAATAACAAAAACTTAATGATATTATTCCAATCTACCGTGTTGTGCTGTTCCATTACATTACTGTGTGTTTTTAAAGAATTAACAGTGTGCAGAGAAGATGAGAGGTCGACCAATTCGTAGCAAGCCATAAGTGCTAGTTTTTTCTGATGCTGCACGAGAAATTATGGAAAAATTGGGATGGATTACATACCTCACGAGGCTACAACAACCTCATGAAACAGTAGCTATCGAGTTTTTATAGAATTTGTAGGAAGGATACTCCATGGTTAGAGGTAGACAGATAACAATAACATATGAAATAATTGCAGAGGTGTTTGGTCTACGAGCGGAAGGAACCATATGGCCTCATAAGAAGGTCAGGCTTCAAGAATCCATGAAAATTTTCCAGGAAGGAGGACAGACATTGGTCGTCAAAGGCAAAGGAGTTCAGCTGGAATCATTGGGAGAACCATGGATGGAATTGGCAAAGGTAGTGCAGGCCTATATAACATGCGATGGAAGGAAAGATGTGGTAAGAACTCACCACCTTAAGTTATTGGCAGTATTAAAGCAAAAATGTACTGTAAACTTGCCTGCACTTTTAAATTCCTTACTGCATGATGTTTCCTGTAGTATAAGAAAATCTCAGCACACAGACATGGTGGTAAGCCACCATTACTTAATCAGATTAATAGTAAGTTATAGCCTTGCCCAATAACATACCAGTTGGGAAGAACTGATATTTTCGATTGATGGAGGATTAGTCTTACCTACCCCAAAACGAAAGAGAATGGCTAGCTCGGCAGCAGAGCCATCAAAACGTAGACAATCCTCCCATTCAAAAAGAAGTAGGGGAATGATAGAAGGCCTTCCGAGCAGTAGTAGCCAGCCCTTGGAATTACCCAGCTCAGAGGATGAACAACCCCCACAATTGGAAGTAGGGAGTCCCCGTACTGATGAGGATGAAGAAGAAATGAGCCACCACATCAGTGGTGAGGAAAAAATCCACCACACCAGTGGTGAGAAACAAAGCTATGCAGGAGAAGGAAATGATGAAGAGGAGGAAATTGAGGAAGAAGAAGGAAGTCCTCATACTAGTGTAGAGGGAGAAATTTTCTACTCTGATGAGGAAGAAGGTAGTTACCACACCTGTGAAGAGTTCGAAGATAATTGCAACAGTGAGAATGAAAGAGAAGGAGTAGAGCCTCCCGAAACCACCACTGCAAGTTCACCACAAAGCACTTTTCAAGAAGACCAATTGGCCCAAATTTTTTCCAACATGAGTGAATATGTGCAGCCCCACAGCCCACTGGACCTTAATATTGATATCAACCAATTGCAGGAGCAATTTGTTGCCAATAAAGAAATGGTTGAGGGAATGCCGGATGAAATAGAAGGAGGAAACCCTAACAAAAAAACAGAATTAGCTGGGGTTACTTCCCTTGAGAAGTATGGACAGGAAGAGGTGAACACTGAAGCAGTGTTCCAAACTGAAAATTATCAGGGAACAACAGAGCCAATTGAGGGTATTACCCCTGAAGAATGCAGCTGGGAGCACATGAAAACTGAAGAAGTGTTCCAAGAAGAAAATAGAGAAGAAATCCCAATTGAAGGCATGACTGCTGAGGAGAAAACCCCCACTAAGCAATTGGGTTCAGAAAAAGGAACAGTCGTTCCATCAAGGAAGAGGAAGAAAGTAACTGAACTTGAAAAAATTCGGAGGGAACGACTGAAGCTTCAGAGGCTAATGGAATAGCTTAGGCAGACCATTAGGGTTCTTAAAATGAAACAAATGCCCAAACGAACCCCAAAGAAAAGAAGCATAGTCATAAAACGAGCCCCGAAAAGGAGGAAAGTGGCCACTAAAACAAAGCCCCAAGTTGTAGAGACTATGGAAAACCAGGCTGAGCCTAATCATGAAGATATGGAACAGTAGGCAGTTGTTCTAGATGCAGCTGTTCTAGATGGAGAAACCTCAAGTGAAAATGCACAAGCCTATAGTCAAAACACTTTTAGCGATCCTACATTAGCCAGAATCCAAGAGGAGTTGGCACAGGCTCGACAGGAAAGGGAAAAAATTGAAGAAGATATTGTTCCTAGAAGAAAATACTAGGAGTTGCAAAAAAAGATGAAGATCATCCATGCAGCAGAGGCTGAAGCCTATGAGAAGTGTCGAAAGGTAGAGGAGAAGGATGAAGAGGAAATTATTAAATTACATATAGCCCAGAATCGAATGGATACTCTCTTCTCATTATACACAGATGTTTTAGCTTGTAGACGCCCTGCCAAGAATTATGCTTTATTTTTATTAGAGAGATATTTACAGTTAAAAATTAAAGCAGTTAGGGTAGGAAAATCTATAGAGTTAAACACAATAGATGATTTTTTAACGTGCTACAAACTCTATGGGGTTAAGGTATAACGACTCATGTATGAGTTCTATTTGCATAATCTCATATTGGAAAATGATATTGAGACAAATCCCAGCCCTTTTGTGGGTTACATCCAATACCAAGAATTTATTTAATTTGCTTTTAATCAGTTAAAATGGCTTAAAGCCTATAATTCTTTTCAAAGGAAAGAAAATGAGTTAGACTTGTGGGTTAGGAGTGAACCAAAACACCCGTTACAATTATGGGCTAGGCAGAAGAATTTGATGACAAGAGAAGGTGTTATCCAAGCATTAGGGCCTGTCCATAAAGCAATTGTCTTGAATGGGATAGAATATTTTCTATCTATTAGAAACCAAGCCTACATAGCAGCTAAGGTCCGATGGGGAATTTCCAATCGGAATATTGAAAATAGAGAGCCATTTAACTATAAAAATTTTGGATTAGCTGTAGACCGCTTGGTTCTTTATAGCAACCTCATTTTGAGGGAAGACCCATTCTGGCTAGGCTGTAGGTTTCGAAGCCCCATTGCATGGTATGTTGCAGCAGATTATAAATCCATCTATGAAATACCTGAAGGACAGACAGGGCATGTCTTCAAAGCTTTAGCTGCAATGCATGGTTTTAGGCCTTTTGATGAAAAACCTTCTCCAGCTTATTCTTTAAATGCTTTGCATGTAAACAATGGTTTTCATGAGGACATGAAAAAGGGTAAGTAGGGGGGTATGTTGAGTGTTGGAAAAGGTATGAATTCACTATGTGTTTTCTCATTCTTTTACTTTAAACATAACTCTTTTTACTCTAGAAAGGTGATTTATTTTAGAATTATGGTAGAATTGCAAAGACTTATGTTTTTTGTAAAATGTAACTAAAAACTGCCTTTTATTGTCAAAAAAAGGAATCAAGCGAGGTGAACAGCTATACCAAAGGCGAGGCTAAAGCAAGAGTAACTGTTGTTCCTCCAGTGATAGACCAAATCCTGCCAAAGAGAAGAAAATCCGAACGCATTGCTAAGAGAAGGCATGGGAAAACTCGGCTTCAGTCAAAGGAAATCAAGTGACGACTAAAGAAATAAAGGAAGTGAATCCCTCAAGATACTTTGATCCCGAGGAATCACTATTCAAACCTTATCTAGTTCCTTGTCTTGTCCATCGAGTTTGTTATATAAGGAAACACCTTTAGAGATTGAAGGGAGTCAAATCATTTTGATTAAAACATTCCTTTTGTAATTCTGCACTTTATTGACTCTCGTGATTAGAGAGCAGTCGTTGTAAACAATTTTATGTTCAATTAATACAAAGATGCATTTTATTTCGTCTCTCAAGCTCTGAAGTAACCCAACAGTGTTTCACTGGTGCTAAGGGCCCGACCTTGGTGGAATCAATCTGTTGTTTTTATTTCTATCCTTTAATTATTGTTGTGTGATAATTGTGTTTGGTTTCTTTATGATTGCAGAGTTACTTAATTACTGTTGAATTGCTTATTGGTATTGCTGTGTGCACTAATGAATTGCATTGCTATTCCATTTCAACAAGGATCGTGATTATTTTATTATTCATCTTGTCATCACTTATAAAGCTTTTTTGTTCAATATTTAACTCTGTTTGTTGTTCCATTGGATTGTTATTTTGATTGTTACTTAATAACGTTTGCTATCGACAGGGTTGGTGTTTAATAGGATTTTCTATTTGATTTCGTTAAGTTCATGTCTATTGTTTAGATTCATTAGCTAGAAATCGTTGTTCAATTCCAGTGTGTTGTTCATTTCTAATTCGTTAGTTTCATATTGCAGAAATATTGTTTATTTACAGTTTGTTGTTTATGCACATAGATATTCAATTACATATTGTTGTTCATTTCCAATTCTTGCTTCTAAAAGAGTTATTCTTAGTTGACTTTAAACAACAGTTAGTTCAATTTCGATTTCACTTTGATTGCTTAAGAGCAGGACTGTCAACTGTAGAGAACACTGGTTATTGCTTCCAAGTTCCCAGATTGATTGCCTTGTTCTAGTTTGATTTTAGTTACATCAATTTCTAAAGGAATGAGTTATTGCTACTGTATCCTTGATTGATGCTTTGCAGAGTGAATAGTTAAGTTTCAGAGCATTTGAGTTTATGTTATTGTAATTAGATTTCTTTTCAAGCATCTGTTTACTCTTATATTTAAAATACTATACTACATCTCTCACAACATTAATCTTAGCTCAATTGCAGCCTCAAACAGAGTACACTCTTGAAACAAAAATTCGTTCTTAGATTGATAATTAATGTAGGATAAATAGGTGTTAAAAAGATACATTTTATACCTCAATAGAGATTCCGGAACAATGAGAATTTCGCTCCCAATGTGACCAACGCACCTGTGAATTTCGGGAAGTGCTTTGTAGAGTAGCCTTGCATGGGGCTACCTGCATATGCAACGTACTTAGGCCCCTTAGAGCCTGCGTTGGTGAGCTCTCATATGCTAAATAATAAGCTTCAAACCATGGAAACCTTTGCTTGATGAAAGTCTTGCTTGATTTATCTTGTTTATTGTCTTAGGGCATGTAGAAACTGAAATGATAGGGAATGATAGACCCTTGATCATTGGTCCTGGAGATGATGCCCAGTTAACCAGGTCATTGGGAATGGTGCCCAAATTGACCTATAACAATTTCCCCCTAAAGCATGAGATCCAAATAATAAGAACATTTGATTGAGATGATTTACGATGTGATGAGCCTAGAAATGAAGCAGAATGGTCACCTGAATCAATCTTACAATACATTTCATCATGATATATATTCTATTGATCATAATTGCTGAGGGTAGGCATTCCCATGTTTAGCACATAAAACAATCTAATAACATGTACATGATTCAAAAATTCGTCTACATTGGAATGTTGCTCAGATGCAGACACGCCTATAGATATAGGCCCATTTTTGGATGACAATCTGTATGTAAGGTCACCGTACAGATGATGTGTACAACAGTCCTGAAATCGGAGCTCAGATGGATGAAACTAGATCTGGGGTCTTCTTATCTCATTCACTCGATCATTCGGGTACAATTCTAGCCATGCAAATATATGATTTGTCATCAAACATGGAAAGACATCGTTTGATTACCAGCCAATGGTGTGAGTTGTTAACAAACGCGAGAGAACCACAATTAATGTCAATGGCCCTCAAGGTACTGCATTACATTTCGTAAGGCGTGAATATATGATTTGATGTCGAACGCTAAACAAAATCTTTCGGTCAAAGCTCCGGAAGTGAGGATCTTGTCGATGCTGTAACAAGCCTCATGGTACTGGAATTTGATGTTTCTAAGTGAACTTCCTGGATATTGATTTTTTGTTGACAGGAAGTCACTTTATTGCAAAATAGGAGTTACTGATTTCAAAGACAATGGTATGACTTGATATAGCAATTTTCAGGGATGACGGTCATGAAAATGAAGGTTTACGAGTATTGCAGATGGATGAGTTTTTAATCACTGGATGACTTCTCTTGAACATATCGGTGACACTGTGATGAGTTGGCAGCATTGACCCAAAATCAAAGTGAAGGTATGATGAACCATAGGTGTGAATGAACCGTCAAGATGATTACCTAACCCAAACAGTCATGGACATCGAGTGAAAGAAGTGTCATGTTCAAGAGCGACTTGCTACCAAAAGGAAACTTTACTTACTTTTCCCAAATTTTCCCCAGTCATTTTTCAATGAGTACCTCTTTATTTTTTAACAAGCTTGAGGAGGATAACATTTTATTGATCTATAATTCAACCCTTCGGAAGAATAAAGTATTGCTATTTAATAATTTAACGAGCCTAGAGAAGAATGAAACTCGATTCTTGCCATTATAAACAATCCCATCGCTATTTTATGTTTTAACGAGCTTAACGACAGTGATAGCCTGGTCCTTTTTCAAATTTAGAGAGTCTGAAAAAGAGGACGAAAGAGAACTCCAAAATTAATTTTTCGTAGATTTGTCTCTCAGATCCAAAAAAATGTAAAATAATATCTGAAAGAACCTCTTTGGTCATGTTTAACCAAGGTATTCCTTTTTCGTAAATAATCCATCTTAATCCGGAAAAGGTTTAAACATATACTAAGTAGATATCAATTCATTTACTTTAACGAGCTCGAAATGACAAGTGCTCAGAAATATTTTCACATTATTGGAGTCTGAAAAGAGCTGAAAGAAGACTCTAGGGGTTCCTTTTTCGTTGTTATCGAAGCTCGAAAAAGAGATAAAAGTGCGCTTCAAATCCTTTTTTGTTTTTATCAAAGCTTGAAAAATAAGTAGAAAAAGTATGCTTTGTGGTCAAGCCATTCTTTGAATAAATCTGCATGATTAATCTGTTCATTAGTTGTATTTCCTGTTCAGAACAACATCAAATGGACTAAAAATACATGTTTCATGATAAAAAAATAATAAAACTATAGTCATAGAAATAAATTTAACTTGCAAACAATTAAATGACTATATAAGGTAGTTTCACTATTCATTTTTACCATTCCATAGTTACCATTTGCATTTTGGAGCTTTGAACCTGATTTTTCCCCAGAACTTCAGTCATTGATTGTGGTCATTTCTTTGGACGGATTTCGTCGCCGTTTGATCCAGGTTAGTGCCATGAACCTCCTCTTTCTTTCAGATTCATTTCATTCCCATTCTTTGTGAATTTTTAGGGTTTTGAGGCCCCTAGGGTAAATTCTACCCAAAATGAGGGCAACACACCCTTGAATATCGAAACCTCCATTGCATAGTAGGTACAGTGAAGGGTACCTGCATGTGCAACACACTGTATCAGCCCAGGGGGTGCGTTGGGCACAATTGAAGTTTTTGGTTTTCATGTTGTGTCCAAAATTTGCCTTGTTTTTTGTAATGAATGGTATCTAATGGATCTTATGGTTGATTTTCAGGATTCCATTGGATTATAATGACGATTACATGGAGAGAAAGAGAACATGAAGAACAAGATATGATCGCCTTGAATGATCCAAGTACTGTAAGAGTGTAATGTCCTTACTTAGCCTTAGCTAAGAGGAGACATAGAATTTTGATTTATTTTATGTTTTATGAATAAATGAATAAAGGAGGACATGTAAAACTCCTAATAAATCAATTCCCATGTGAACAAAGGAAAATATGGGCTATATAAATACTCACTTGTAGGTGTGAAAGAGGATTGAGCCAAAGATTGGGTCCACTTTGACCAAATCAACTGCGTTGTCTAGGTTCAATGCATCACCAAGAGGGACTGCACAGTTCTAGAAGGGAGATTCTAATGTGAAAATGACCAACTCATCCAAGTGGTTTAGGGTTTGAAAAGGCTATCTCATGTATAAAAAGAAGGAGAAGACACATGAAGAGGTTGTTGATGAATTATATTTCTGAAGTATTTGTCTGCTTAGACAAATACCATTCTCTGCTATTTAGTGGAGGATTGTGATTAGAATTCCTGTTTATGGATTTCATCTCTTCCCTTGAGGATCATTGGAGGATTTCTTGCTGAAGTTGGCCACTATCTGGTTTGAGACCAAGCTCTATCTTTCATGAGCAGCGCTGGCCCATTGAGGGTTTTGTAGTTGCTACCTTTTGTAGCAAGTGGCATTGTAGATCTACTTAGATCTAGTTTTTTTTTAGAGGCTTTCTCTATTGGAGAGTGTTCTTAAGCCTCCAAGGAGTTATCTGATCCATATTTTATATCAGATCTGTACTTTTCATTCCATCTACTTAGTCTCCTTCACCCTCTGCCCAGTTTCTGCTTCATACTGCATTATTTTGTGAGAGGGCTTTGTCATTTCAGTTTGCTATCAGTTTGGAGGAGATATCTTGGTGTTAGGCTTGCCTTCCCTTGGTGATACGTGGATTGGGTTGCTGATCCATGTCTCTATAGATCTGATCTATTTCAGTAATAAAATTTTTCTTCAGAAATTTCTGAGTTTTCTGCAGCACAGTTTATTGTAATTCAGATCTACAGCTTAATATGCAGTGTTTTGATGTAATTCCAATTGGATCTTGTTATTAAAGTCTTGTAGCTTCTAGATCTGTATTAGATCTGATGTTTCATCCATAGATCTGTCCTAGATATTAAATTTAATGTACAACAGCTGAACCACTTGGAAAATAACGTTGTCTATGTATTTTTGCAGTTTACTTCTAGTTGCAGCTCTCATTTCTGAAGGGATCTTGCCCTAGTTCTTTTTGTAATCAATTGTAAAGGAAATAAACTCATTTGTAAATCTGATTTAATGATATAATACTGAATTATCAGATGTTTTTCTGACCTCCTCTGAGTTTCAGTCAAATTTGGGCAATTATAAGTAGTTGGGGTTTCATGTTGTAGCAGCTTCTCTCTTTGGTTGATTTCTAGCTAGTCTTGTTTCCGGGAGATCTGTTTAATGTGCTTAAACTTATTTTTTTCTAATGAAATTGCATATATATGTCACATACATCTTGAATTAGGGGATCCCATCCCTGATCAATGTTTTATCTGCTCATATTTTCTTATACAACATTTTCATTGAAGGCCTTGTTGAGATTCCTGAATTGGGATTATTCCAAGTTCTATAGGAAGAGTCTACAGTTGGCCAGGTAGCCTCTGGTTCTCACCCTCTTTTCAGAGGTGAAATAACCAGTAAATGCCTCTGTATTTCATCTCTGACATAGAATCTCGAGAATCCCCAAAAACGGACATTACAAAGAGCTTTAAGAGATTGTGGGCTACTCAAGTACTTCAAATTTTCAAGAATGAGGCAAAAAATAGAACCCTTCGAGTTCTTAGTTCGAGCATGGGATCCAGCGATAAAGGAATTTCACATAAAAAATAAATTTTTTTCTATAATAGTTGAGGATGTGTATTTTCTCATAAGTTTGTTGAGGAGAGGTTTGCCCAATTCCCTCACAGGGTCTACCGTTGGAGGAGAGAAAATGAGGGATTATGTTATGCAATATTTCTATCCATGGTGTGAATCTAAAAAATATGGAAAAATAAACATCCAGGATGTTAGGGATTTTCCTTTGAGAACCATCCTCTTCACAATTGCTAAACTTGCTGGCATCGTTACACTCCATGTAGCGAACCGGTCGTATATGCAGTATGCGCTAGAGTGCTTAGAGCCAACAGTATTCAACTCATCTAAAGCTATTCTATATTAGATAAAGGAACAAATGAATAAATAAAAGGGAGGAAGGAAGAAAAATTTCAGTTATGGTTCCATCCTTATCTCCTTCTCTTTGGAACAAATTCCACTGATGCAACCACAACATGTAACATTGGATATATCTAGTCCTAAAGATCCTCGAATGCAGAGATGGGTAGAAATCATGGGTCGGAATGTAGGCCAATCGACCATTGTGTTCTCAATTTCATTCTTCACCTGGTTCTAGCGACATATCATTGCCATCGATGAGTATGCATACACAGGCGTCAAATTCCGAGGAGATCCAGATCTAGTATTACCAGATGGTGCTCAGTGGGGTGCAATGGGTAAGAATGATTCGACCATGTTTTTTTATTTTATAAGGTTTATACAATATTTTTGTGTTTTGATTTCTTTCCAAGATTAAACTAAATGTTTAATGTAATGCAGATATTAGTCTCATTCAACCAGTAGAGGAACCAGAGCGCGAAGCAAATGCGACAGCTAAGAGGGTTGTCGGGAGAGCAGTCCTTCGGGACCTTGATATGGCTGAGACTCTAGCTGAGCTTCAACAACACATAGAGGGATTAACCTTTGAGATTCCAGATTGCCGGCTTGAAGAGCTACCCATGTGACTGCAGTGACACACTATTGGGGTTCCTAACCGTTGGATGCGGTTGCTTTGTAGGATTGCTAGATCTATAGCATGTTACCATGAGCACCACTAGTTTACTTGTGATATTTTTGCATAATTTTTGAGGTCGAATGACCTATGTGTCTTGGTCACAAATTTTTTAAAAAACCTATAACTATCTATCTATGTGTTTTCAGAGTTTTTCCTATGTTTAATGCGTAATCCTATTCAATGATGCGAATGTTTTCTTTACCTATGTCGCAAATGTCTATCTAAAACTTGATTAGATAATGAATCAGTTAAAGTTTTTAGATTTCTGGAAATGTGTTGATATTGAATGAAATCAAAATGTCTCTCCAAAGTCGAACTCTTAGGAACAATCTAAGAAGTGTTGGATTTATAACAGTATAAATACTACTAAGTTGTAGTACCACAAGTTGTGAGTCTAACCTTATGATTATGTGGTTAATACCAAATTAAATGGCATCAGAAAGAAGTTCAATAAATGAGCTATACTCAGCGATATTATTCGTCGATATACCGATACAAATCCCTTGAAAACTCACTAACTCGCCGTTCGGAGCGAAAATGGCGCGAACTACAGAGGATAGATTCTGTGTACTACGACTAGCAGCATCAACATATCCAGCAAATGGTTCTGAATATTTAGTCATCTGTGATGAAATGTAAAGAGGATTACTAACGTCAAGAAAACTCTAAAAAACAAATTAAGATAGTGAATGCAAATCAACAGCTTATAAAAAATATAATACAAAAATTACTACACTCATGATTAAGCATAGTAATGTTTCAAATACAACCCATTTCTAGGTTGTGCCAATGGAATCCCATCGTAATCAACTAACTCATAGGAACCCTTAGTAAGAACTCTTTTGAAAATATAGGGGCCATGCAATAATGGTTCGAATTTCCTTGTACCTATTACATCAACTTCTTGATTGTAAATAAGGACCAATTTTCCCTCTAAGAAGATGTGAGGTTGAGCATTTTTGTTGTATTGTGCCTTTATACATCTCTTATGCGCTTCATTGGCCAATTGGGCTTCACGAAACTTTTCATCTAGACGGATGAGGCTAAGGAGATGTGCTTCTTCTTCTGAGGTGTCAGGTAACAAGTCTATTGCGAGTTTTAACGATGATATTTCACATTGGATTCGTAAGATAGCTTCCAGACCATACACCAATTAAAAATGAGTAAATCCGGTCGCGTTTCTCACTGAGGTTCAATACGCCCACAAGGCGGAGTACAGGATCAAGTGCCAGTTCCTTTTATGGACTCCTATCATTCGTTGAAGCATTCATTTAATAATTTTGTTAATAGCCTCAACTTTTCCATTTGATTGTGGATAATAAGGAGTAGAATTATCATGTGACAATCCTAACTTGGCTGTCAATTCATACATCATATGGTTGCAAAAATTCTTCCCATGATCCGTAACTATAGCCTGTAGGACACCAAACCATGCAATAACATGGTTGAAGAAAAACAATGTAGTTGTCTGTCCTGTGTTGTTGAATGTAGGCATCGCTTCGGCCCATTTGGTAAAATAGTTGACTGCGACAACAATATAACCATGCCTCCTAGACGAAGGAGGGTTAAAGTCAATACCCCATTTCATAAATGGTCCAGCAAAGACAACAGGATGCATTGGCGCTAGCGGTTTGTGGATTTTAAGGTAAAAAATTGGGCATGCATGACAACTTCTGAGTGCGAGGATACAATCTCAAAAAATAGAAGGCCAAAAGTAACCAGCGCAGAATATCTTCTGCGTGGTAGCATATCTAGATAAATTTCCACCACAAGCCCCAACATGACAATATTTTTATACTTTTTCGACCTCCTCATGAGTGAGGCACATCCTTAAAACGGTATCGACACCACGATGATAAAGTGTAACACTGACGATCAGATAATATTTGGCTTGGTATAGAATATGTTGCTAATCAGAGCGAGAGGTATTAGGTCGAAAATTTTGGGTTTGGAGATAAAGGATGAAATCTCCATTCCAGGGATTAGATGATCTGATTAGAAACAAAGACTTGTCTAGAATAAATGGTTCCGATGTAGTAGCAATAATATCAGAGGGAAGGTCACAAAGAAGCTCAGCCAAAAATAAAGACTTCTTTGACTTTGATTTGATGAATTCCAAATCAAATTCCTAAAAAATGACTATCCATTTTGAATATTCTCCCCCCCCCCCGCAATTAACATGATAAGATGTAAGTCATGGGGTTGCAATCCAAAAATATTGTTGTTTTTCGGAGCAGGATATAATGGAGAAATCTTTGGACAACTTGAATAGATGCTAAGGAAAGCTTTTCCACGTACGAGTACTTAACTTCCATATCATTGAGATTACGACTCAAATAATAGATCAGATGTTCAATTCCATTTTCTACTTGGACCAATACCATAGCGATGGTCGTTTCAACCGCAACGATATATAGGAAATAACCATTTTGATAATTAGGAGGATACATTAATGACACTTGGACAAGATGGTCCTTGAAAACATCAAAAGAAGCTTGCGCAACTTGGTCCCAATGGAAGGGAACTCCTTTTTTCAATAACTGAGTAAATCCTTTGGCCATTTTAGCGTAGTTTGGAATGAACCTTCTCAGGGAAGCTATCCTTTCATTGAACTTTCTGTATCTAAAGTAAGTTTGATGGTGTAGGAAAATCAAGAATAGCCTGTACCTTCAGTGGTTCTATTCAAATTCCTTCTTTTGAGACTACGAATCTGAGCAATCGACTAGAACCAACACAAAACACACATTTGTGCGGATTGAGGCATATCTTGTAGAGTCAAAAGCGTAATAAATGGCTCTCAAATGCATCAGGTGATCAATCCGTTTTCTTGAATGTCCTGTTAAATTGTCTAGATATGGTTGAACAATGTGCTTGATGTCGTTGAAAGCATAATCCATTGCTCTCTACAAAGTTGCCCCAACATTTTTTAAAGCAAACAGAAGTTTCCTATATGAGAATGTGCCCCAAGGACAGATGAAAGTTGTCTTATGTTGGTCATCTGGGCAGATATTGATTTGATTGTAGCCATAAAATCCATCCATGAACGAAAAAATCTCACATCCAACACAATCGTCAATAATCTGGTCGATAAAGGGAGTAAGATATTTGCCTTTTGGACAAGCCTGATTGACATCCCGATAATCGACGCACACTCTAATGGTTCGTTGTTTTTTCATAACAGGAACAATATTGGAAACCCACTCAGTTAGTGGAACAGGGTAAATGAAACCAACACGCGAAATTTTTTCAACTTCTTCTTTGATGGCAGCAGCTTTCTTTGGATGAAAAGGACGAAGTTGTTGATGCACTGGTTTGACATCAAGACACATATTAATAGTGTGTTCAACTATACTAGTATCTATGCCTGGGATTTCCTCACAATACCAAGCGAATATGTCATGAAATTCATGAAAAATAGAGCGTTATGAATCAAGTTCTGATGGAGAACAAGATACACCGACATGAATATTTTCTACAGTGCCAGGTTTGGTTGAAATATCGATAGAAATCGTTTCTTCGATATTAGATAAATTTCGCTCATATTCAATTGCATTAACTAGAAAAGAATTCGAAAAGAAATTTTGGATGGATGGGTGATATAGTTCACTAAAATTGTTTTCTTCATAATCTGGAAGATGGGAACAATGATGATAATCTTCCCATGGTTCTCCTTCTGACATCATAGCTTCCAAAATATTTTCATCTCCAAAAATTTTGAGGAAAATGGATCAGATGGAGTACCAAAATCTAATGAACGATCAACCCAAACATTCAGTGACGATAATTTTGGATTTTCCGCCCAAGCCAAATAGATTGATTTCTATTGTAGCTCAATAAGGCTGGGCGGTAAAACATCATCCAACGTAGAAATATCAGAATCACCCGTACTCTCCCTTAAGCCAGATAGAGTGGAAGAGATCATGTAGCAAGTCTCTACGCTTGCAATTTCTGTAGACGTCGCGGGCGGCGGTAATGCAAAGGTTCCCATAAGAGTGGAATCCTTTAAGATTCCTACACCAATGTTCTGAATTTCTAGTTGGGGTAAGTGAATATATGGAATGCTTCCAGTTATCTACGAAGCAGAGGAAAAAAAGGATAATTGATTAATGACTATGATTGTACCTTTATGTGGAAAGGAAATCATTCTAAAGTATGTAGAAACAATGGCAATCATTTCATATACCCATGGTCTTCCGAGTAAAATATTATAGTCAAGATGTCCATTAAAAACCTCAACATCAACGCTTACTATTTTGCCCCCTAATTCAACTTGCAGGTTATTAATAATACCACAAGTTTTATATGTTCTTCCATCAAAAGCCTTCAATGTCATTAATGATTGTGATAATCATGGTGAGCCAAGTGAATTCCAACATTTTAGAGACATAATGCCCTTATATGCTCCCTCATCAATAATAGTGTGATGAACAAGGTGATTGAGAACATTTACTTGGATGGAGAATGCCAATTCGGCTGGTAATTGTGGCACATAGCCCGTATGATTAAAGACGACAAGATTAGAATCAGTTGGATCAATTCCACCAATGGCCGACAATAAAGCCTGTTTCTGGGAGGGAAAATTTTGTAATACCTCAAGAGCGAGCATAGTTGAAGGGGATTGAGCCAAATATTCAACTATATTGTAATTTTGTGCATCTCTTGCTCGAGGATTATATGTCGATTTATGAATTACTCCTTTTGGTGGCTTAATTGTCAATTCAGGAATAACAGGAGGTGGTACTGATTCATTACATGGATTCATTGTCGAGGTAGTAGGTTGATTAGTGGCTGGACTAACATAGTATTTATTCCATGTCGACACAAAAATACCTTGTGAAGGTTTTGTGGTGGAAAACATTGACACTTGGGAACTAGGAGCTGGATCCATAGCAACCAAATTTGTGTCCGGATTTGGAAATGGGTCTGTCAACACATCTGATGCATGATAAGTCTTGATGATTTTTGAGACTTCAGCACGGTGAGGAAAATCCCTAACAAAGTGTTCCTAATTACAGATTATGCATGGATAACGAGGTTTTCGTGGTCCAGAAAATTGATTAGATGATCGTTCCTACGGGTTAGAACTTTGCTTTTTCTTTGATTTCCCCTTTTTCTTACCTCCTGGTTGCTTGTCAATTTTTCCTTTGTCAAATGACATGAAATTAATTTCGGAAGTAGGAGCAGGATCAGATGTAGTAGTGTGGTGTGTGTTTCAGTGCCTATCAAGCCATCTCCGGCATGAGAGTCCTTTATTTGAGGAGGAACATTGAAATTAGATTGCGACGCATTAGGAATGTTTTCATATTGTGCCAGACTGAGTATAAATCAAGTCTAAATATTGGGCATGAGTGATAACTTTCTCTTTTGTGACGACGCCACCTTTAGCCACATCTTCAGTTATAGATAGTAATAGGGACTTAATGAACCATACAGCAGGGAGCTGATCGGGAACAAATGTCTTAACCATTCGTCGATGGTGACACCACTCATGAATATGTTCAGAAATGTGAGTAGCATTAGTCTGTTTGAAGTTGGTCAAGAGTTCTGTTCCAGTTTTGTATCTGATTGGTAACTGGAACTGGGTCAAAAATACAGTAGCTAAGGCATTGAAATTGTTAAAAGAAGTTCTAAGTAATTCAATGTACCATTTAGTTGCCGGACCTGTGAGCATACAATGGAAAAGACATAATAAAACATAACCATCATTTAGGGAATTTGATGAACACCATAAATGATAAGTCATAACGTGAGTCGATGGATCTTCTCCATGGTTTCCATTGAATTTAGGAATGTCGGAGGGTAATTTATGAGGTATCACCAGCCACCAAGGAGCATAATTGATAGGATCATTAGTTAACCGGTTTAAATATGGTAATTCCAAGGTTGCAACGGAAGGCAACTGTCTATTAAGGTCAGGTTGAGCATAGCCAGGGTAAGATGGAATTTCTTGGGTGTTTGTGAGGTAAATCCCCTCTGCAGATAGAGGTGATCCCACTAGACCTAGAGTGGGTTTAGCCACAAAGAAGACATGCTATGACATCAATTATTAGCTAAAAAATGGAAAAATACTCAATAGGTAACTCACCGGAAGTCCTACACTGTTGTGTCGTCCGGAAGAATGGCTACCTCTTGCTCCTGGTTCGACAGATCACGATCTGATCATTCTCACCCAGATACCTACACATACACAAGAAATGAAGATGATACACAACATAATATTCACATCTGTAGCTATCAGTAAGTCAAAGAAGACTAAATCCAATGTGTCAAATATACATAACACAAAGATAGAATCAAGATCATAGTCAAGTATATTAATTTAAAGGAGGAAGAGTACAACCAGGCTTCGATGTTGCGATCTCCTCCAGCAGGGTTCCAGTGGAGCACATCTCACAAAGCTTGTCGTGAATTTAGACGGGGCTCTCTCTATGGGATCCTCCTTGGTTCAACCTTCTCTATAGCAATTACTCAACTATAATTTCTCTTCTCCGAGTTCAACTTCTTGGCTATATGTTCAGCTCTAGCTTTTGTAAAGGGAGAAGGCTGATTTATATAGAGGGATAAGGAGAGGTTAAGATCCCTATAATCATGGGGGGAGTCCTATCCTCCAATAATGTTCCATCAACCATTTCCTAAAGGAATATATCCGTGGCTTATCGAGTTTAACCACTTGCAATGAGTCATTCCTAAGGTTGTTACAGGAAAATTCTGCCTCCAATTTGTTAAAAAACATTCCCAAAAAGGCTGGCGTGGGTAAAAAAAAGAGACAGAGCACCAGCTAGCATGACCTCTAGTGTACATCCTCCACATTGGCACGAGGGGTGAATTGGCTACCCGCGCTAATGCCAAAACATAGGTTTTTATGGGCTTTCTAAGGAAATGTTCAACAGGAGAGATCATGTCCTTATGCAGAAGGATGCAATGAAGGTATTTATAGAGTATGCCACTACACATAGGTCATGGGAAAGACCCTCCAATATGCAGGGTGATGGATTTCAGGGATGGTGACAAAATGCTGTGTAACAGATGCCCCCTAAAGCATGAGGTCCGAGAGAGAGGGAGGGGTGAAATGCTTTATGAGAATGTGTTCGACCCAAACACTTCTGTCAGAAGACCTGTAAGTACAAGTACAACTGATAAATTTGATACATGACATGTGGCATGGCCACAACCATCCATAATAGGGTACATAAACAATGAGATCCGAGGTATGGATACAACCATCCAGCAGTAGGGATCAACAAAAGAGACTCAGGTATGGTCACAGCCATCCAATCAAAAGAGTCATGTAATAAGCCATAGTAATCCACAAAGAACCTGGAGCCTAGATTTCATCAAACAAAACCCAGGGTCTTGCGCTCCATCTCGATCCAAAAAAAGTACAAATTCGAGCATGCGAATATGTGAGCTGAAGTCGAACATGCAAGAAAATCGTCTGATTACTAGACAATGATGGAAGTTTTTAACAGACGCGAGAGAAACCACCAATAATGACAATGGTTCTCAAGGTAAAAAAGGTATAATCCACAGAATGTGAATAGTGATCTGACGTCGAACACCCACAGAATCAGTCGATCGAAGGTCAATAATGAAAACCTTGTGTCGAATGCAAAGAACCTGCCATTGAGGCATGCAGGCTCCAAGGTACCTGAAAGGAGTCTCTAGATCAACTTCCTGGATAATGGGCTGGCGTCGACAGGAAGTGACCTTGATCGAAGGCGGGCCATAATGTTTCCTACATCATCGACACGAGACAGAGGAACATGATGTTTGTGAATCCAGACCAACCGAGAATCAAAGGGAGGTTAGCAACTTCATAGGAAAAATTATCTTGAACATATCAGCGGCACGACACTGGATTTGGCAGCATTTGAAATCAAGGGATCTGAGGTCATGGTGACGTGGCAAAGAGTAGATGAGAGGTAAAAATATATTACCCAAACCCATGGAGGAAAACAATGAGGTGAGATATCCCCAACCCGACACGAATGCAGACAAGTGCCATGTTTAAGAGTGACATACTGCCAATAGGACTATAGTCTTGGTTCCAGTTTCCCCCACCATTTTTAGTGAGTACCAAAATTATTTTTGAAAACAAGCTTGAAGGGGATAGCATATGCTTGTGATGTAAGTTTTTCCTTCGGACAAATCCAACCTAGTACATTTTACGAGCCCTAGGAAGGAGGAACTCGAGTAACGTCATCACGACGGAGTCTGATGTCATCAGTTTTTAACGAGTCTGACAAAGGAAGAACTCGACATGTTTAGAGAGTTTGAAAAGAAGGCAGAAAATACAACTCCGGTAGTCCCTTTTCGTAAATAGTCCCTCAGATCCGAAAAGGTAGAAAACTGTGTCTGAGAGAACCTCTTAGTCATGATAGGCTAAGGTATTCCTTTTCATAAATAATCTATCCTAGCCTGAAAAAGGGGTAAATGTATACTAGGTAGATGTCGTTTCACAGCCAATTTAACAATTTCAAAATGACAAGTGACTCGGCGATCTTTTTAAGCTTTAGAGAGTCAGAAAAGAGCTAAAAGATGACTCTAGTAGTGAATTTTTCGTGAGTCCGACAAAGTATAAAATAAAACTCGTTCTTCGTCAAAACCATGTGAAAACCTATTGCTGCACAAAAATACATTTGTAAAACGTATTTCCCGAAAATAATGTGAAAATAATCGACAAATATGTTTTAAAACCTATTTTTAGATTTTGAAAAGTTATAAAATACCATAAATGGTAAAAAACTATTCACTTTTTACTTTTACCTCTTTGTGGAGCAATAGTGGTCCATTTATCTTGTGATCTTGTGGTGACGATTGCGAGAAAACCAGTGAACCAATCCGGATTTTGTCAGTTTCAGGTGAGAGCTGACACCATTTTCCATCTTTTGATCTATAATTTACTGCATTTAGTTGTCATTTTGGGTCCCTTAGGGGAGGATTTTTAAAATATAGGGCATCACAGTTGGTGTGGGTTTCAGGCACGGACCCATGCCAATCGACCCTTTTTTACACAGGGGTCTCGCCAGTTGGCGCGATTGTTAGCCAAACATTCGCGCCAACCTCGCAACCCAAAATCCGCTTTATTTTAAAGAAAATTCAACCAATAGACTGCAAATCTTGATACCCAAGGGGACTTATAATGTTGGTATTATCAATTCACGCAGGTACAAAGAAAAAAAAGATGGTTATCGAGTGGAAAGAAAGAGAACATAGAGAGGAGGATGAACAAGCAATGGAAAATGAACAATGCATGAATGCCCTCAGGAATTGTGGGCTTAAGAAGTTATTCCTGACACCATGTCTCTGGGCTCAACCCGAATTGCTTCAATATCTAATCAACATTTGGGACGAAGATCAGGAAAAGTTTGTGCTTCAGGATCAAGAGCTTGAACTTGAAGTCTCAGATGTATATTTCATCACTGGGTTGTCATGTAGGGGTGCAATCCCTATTTTAACCGGTACCCGGCATTACGGAGAAAGCATGGGAATGGTAATTAACAAGGTGTGCCACGGGGCACGAAAGGGATCAGGGAGTGGAAAAGTGGATATCCAAACTGTCCCTGATCTAGCACTGAGAGTAGTGCTACACACTATCACACAGGCTGCAGGATCGCAGGCACCGCATGAGGCCACGAAGATACAACTACTTCTTGCCTCAGAGTGTATGAACCCGACCATCTTCAACTGGGCCAAGGCCGTGAATATCAACATCAAACGATAGCTCACTAAGTGCAAGAAGACCAAAATAAATCAGTTTGGGTATGGATCGATTATGGTATCATTCTTCTTGGAACGATTACCTATATTCCAGTGTTAGGAGGTCATTGTCCCAATGTCGCCACCCACAGAGTCACGGATGGCCCGATGGGCCACACTGATGCCTAGAGAAGGGGGTGGCCTACAGATGTCCTGGAGGCTAGAGTTTTTTTATTATCTCCAAGGACAACTGATTGTCATGGAGGATTGGCCCTATGCTGGCACAGAATTCACCGGAGATCCTGACCTCCTGCTCCTAGAGGGAGAGGATTGGGACGAAGAGCTAGGTGAGACTCATTTTAATTTTTATGAGTTTTATGATTTTTTGGTACATATGCATGTTCTGACAGTTAAATTTTATATGTATGTAGATGTCGGCCCAGAACGTCCTGCAGGCATGTCACCGGTAGTGAGGCGAGTTCCTCGTGATTTTGATCCTCATGGTGAGGGTGGCGAGGAGGATCTAGTGTAGAATCTGGAGGGGATCGCTTGTGGGGTCCCAGAATATGCTCTCTTGGATGATGTTTCTCGAGCCTATTAGAGGCACACTATAGGAGTGCCAAATCGTATCCACCGCTTGATGAGGCAGTTGGTATGGGCGGTGACGTGCTATCATGAGCACCATGCCAATTAGGCATTGAGGCTTTATTTCCACATATTTTTGAGAGACATGTTGTCTCATGATGTAACTGAAACATACACATTTATTTTTTGGTTTTATGATTCACGCGTTGCAAATAGTCGATATGTATATATACATCTATTTTTTCACATGGGTCTATTTACATATGATGACGTTTTTATAAATTGCGCAAATGTCTGTCTAGCACCATGTTAGCTATTGCATATGTTAAAGTATTCATTTGTCTTGGTATATGTTGATATGTAATGAAATCAAAATTTCTTTCAAGTAAATGAATACGCAAATAAAATCTCAAAATGCATGGGTTTCGAACTAAATAATGACCATTAAGTTGAATAACAACAAGCTGCGAATCCAAATTCACAAGCAACGTGCGTATGCTGAGGTTGACTGCCTCAGTTAATAGTTCCAAAAAAACACTATATTTAGTGACATTGTTTGTAGTTGGTCCTAGACAAATACCTTGTAATTTAATCAACTCACCAGCAGGATCATAAATTACCCAGGCTGCCGAAGACAAGTTCCTGGTATTGCAGGAGGCACCATCCATGAAACCGACATAAGGGGAAACAAACATCTGCACAAAAAAAAAGACCCAATAAGCAGAAAAATCTCACAAATCACATCACACCAATACATGCAAAAAAATGAAAAAATCACCTATATACACATATCATGCATGAATGACTCAAGCATAATACTTTTTCAGGTACAACCCATTTCCGGGCTGCGATAAAGGATAACCTTCATAATCAATGAGCTCATAAGCCCCATTCTATAACACACATTTAACGATGTATGTCCCATGCCACATGGGTTGGAATTTTCTTGCCCCCAGCTTGTCATGTGCTTGGTCGTACAAGAGAACGAGATCGCCTTTGATGATAGAACGAGGGGAAATTTTTTGGTCAAAATGGGCTTTGAATCGCTTTTACTGTGCTTTGACGATAAAAATCTACTTCGAGTATTTTCCCCCCGAAAAATGCCGAGACAGTATATATGTCATGGGGTTACAGTCAGAAATCACGGTCACCGTGCGTAAAAGGATGTAGTGACGAAAACGCTGGATGACCTGGACCACAGCCAATGATAACTTCTCGACATGTGCATAATGTGTTTCAGGGTCAAGAAGGTTTTGGGACAAGTAGTAAACGACATGCTCGTTACCGTCATCATCATCTTGAACCAAAACCATGGCGATCGTGTTGAAGGCAACAGCAAGATAAAGGGTGAAATCACGATGGTAGTTTGGAGGACGTAATAGGGGAGCGTTGATGAGAAAAGTCTTAAGCCTATCAAAATACTGCTGAGAAATCTCATCCCAATAGAAAGGGACTTCTTGCTTCAAAATTTGTGTGAATCCTTTGGCTACTTTGGCGTAGTTTGGGATGAAACGATGTAAGATGTTCTCTTTCCCCTGGAGACTCTGGAGCTGGTGCAACGAGGATGGAGAGGGGAGATTAACAATGGCATCAACCTTTAGTGGGTCAAGTCGAATTCAATATTTAGATACAATGAATCCTAAAAGTCTACGAGAATCGACGCAGAAGACGCATTTATGCGAATTGAGCCGAATGTTGTAACGTCTACAATGAATAAATATCTGGCGGAAATGAGCCGGGTGGTCTTTTCGCATACTTGAATGAGCTGAAAGGTCATCCAGATATGGTTGAACAATATGACGAATATCGTGAAAGGCATATGACATCGCATGTTGGAATGTGGCCCCAGTGTTTTTCAAGCTGAAAGGGAGTTTCTTATACGCGAACGTTCCCCATGGATAGATAAAACAGGTCTTGTGTTGATCCGACGGGAGAATTTTAATCTGGTTATAGCTAGAAAAACTGTCCATAAGGGAGAAAATTTCACTACTGGCACAATCGTCAATGATTTGATCGATAAACGGGGTGGGATAGTTATCCTTAGGAAAGGCCCGATTGATATCATGATAATCAACAAAAACACAAATTTCCCCCTGATTCTTATCCATAGGGACAATGTTAGAAACCCACTCTATCAGAGGAATCAGATAAATGAAACCCGCTTTGAGAAGTTTTTCAACTTCAAATTTTATGGCGCCAGCTTTTCGAGGATGCACTGGACGTAGACATTGGTGCACAGGCTTCGCATCTAGGTAGGTTGGAATCTCATGTACCACAATACTGGGATCAATACCAAGCATCGCTTCGTAATACTAGGCAAAAAAATCATAGAATTCACGAAAGATTCTAGTGTACACTTGGACTTCATTCGATGAATAAGTGACCCCCACATGGATGTTCTTGACAATTCCTGGTTTCATGGAAATTTCGATAGGCATTGTTTGAGTGATGTTACCCAAGTTACCTTCCATGAAGACTTCATGAGTCAAGATAGGCATTTGAAGTGGTGGAGAAGGAACTTGGGATGAAAAACGCTTAATACAAGCATACATGGCCCCGAGGCAGGGCATAAACGAGGAAAGATGATGCCCATCACTCCATGGTAGATCTTCGAGAGACATGGCTTCCATAATAGCTTCATTGGATGGGAACACTTATTTCAAAGGATCTTATGAATTGACATCACTGAGCCAGGGGGATTGAGAATAGACGTCAAGGGCCATGCTCAAAGGAGCACATTTAGAAGGGGGATAACCGGATGTGGTTGTAAATTCACAATAATTGATTTCTATTGGACTAAGTGGCATTGAATCCCCAAATGAATCAACCTTTTCAGGAAAAGGGATGATCCATGGTCATATGACCAAGAGATCATATTAACTTGAATGGTATTTGGTGGTGGAAAGGGAAAAATACCCATGAGAGCGAGGTTTTTGAAGAGACCGGCCCCTACACTTTCAGGGGGAGAAGGAATCTTATCCATGTATGGCACGTTGTTATCAGAAGATGAGGTAAAGAACGACAACTGGTTGATGGTAATGATTTTTTCCTCGTGCTGAAACTTTAGAAGTCGAAAGAGGGTGGACGTAACACACATCATGGCGTGAGTTCAACTGTGACCGAGTAGAAGATTATAGTTTAACTTAGCATCAAAAACTTCTACTTCAACGTTGATCATATTTCCTTGCAACGTGATCGGTAAGCTAGTGAGAACACCCAAGGGTTTTGATTCCCTTCCATCAAATGCCTCAAGGGCATTGGGTGACGAAGTGAGAGCTGGAGAGCCAATGGCCTTCCAACAAGCAGATGACATGACGCAGGTAGTTGCACCTTCATCCACAACAGCCCTATGGATATTGAGACCGTTAATACCGACTTGTATAACAAGTGAAATTTGGTGTGGAAATCGGGGGACGAAATTCTCTAAGTCGAAAGTGAGAATACTGGAATCAGCAGGATCGATACCGCCAATCATAGATAACAACACCTTCCATTGAGACGGAAAAATTTGTAGGACTTCCAACGCAGACATTGCGGATGGCACCTGTGCTAAATCCTCAACAATACTGTAATGTTGAGTAGCATGGGTGTTAGGATTATAGGAAGATTTCTAGAGAACACCTTTAGAAGGTGGTCGTATAATGGGTTCGACACTGCGTCTTTCAATATCAAGAGAACCAAAGGCAGGTGGGGGAGGAGGACCATCAGCGATATCTTTCTTGGTTACCTGCCATGATCCAACATAATCCTTCGACCGAGTATCGATGGAAATGGGTGCAGAATTGTTCATCATGAACACTTGAGAGCCAAATGACGCAGATGGTGTATATTGATCGATCATCTGGGTCTGCTGAGATGGGAAAGGTTCTTTAAGAACCGCCGGAGTTCCCTTAGTGCCTTTGAGTAGTGGACTAACCCCGGATCGTCAAGGAAAATCCTTAGTGTAGTGATCTTATTCACAAATCAGACAAGGATACAACACGAGGTTTAGACAATTCTGGTTTCAGGGCATCAGCTTTGGCCTTGCCTTTTCCATTATTTTTCCCCTTGGAATTCTTGTCCACAGGATTGGCCTGAACAGCGTTGATCTCCGAGGTTTTACCAGAATCTAGAGTAGATGGAGGAGCAGAAGTATTGGAAGAATTCAATTTCTTCTTCCCATTAGAAGACTTGTGTGAAGTTTGAGATATAGAACCAATTATGCCATCAACTGATGGGGTAGATGTGCTTTAGAGGTCCCTGGCTGTGGAGCTTCAGTCAAGATGTCATAAAAAATGCCCAATTGAGAGTACACTAGATCAAGCTACTGGGCACGAGTGATGGCTTGTTCCTCGGTTACACATGCCCCCATGGTGATGTCTTTCGCAATCTGGTTGAAAAAAGAGGTAGTGAACCAATGAGTAAGAAGTTGATCAGGAATTTCAAACTTGATTAGGCGACGACGCCATCTCCATTCATGAATATGGTCCGAGATATGGGTAGCCTGGTCCTGTTTCAAGGATGTTAGGAGATGCGTCCCGGCTTCATAATGAAACGAAAACTAAAAATGAGTTAGGAATTCCATAGAAAGAGTGTTGAAATATTGAAAGATACCACGAGGCAGTTCGATATACCACTTAGTAGTAGCACCGGTAAGAGTGTGCTGGAAAAGAGGAAGACGAACAAAGTCATCCACCCAAGAATTGGAAGAACACCATAAATGGTATGTCATGACGTGTGCTTGGGGGTCTTCTCCAGACTTGCCCTCAAACTTGGGATAATCACCTGGAACCTTCATCAGAACCGGAGGCCAAAAAGGATTATGAATAATGGGATCATTTTTTAATTTGGACACATCTGATAGCTCCAACATAGAAAGAAAAGGTAATTGAGGGTTAAAAGGCATAGTAGGTCCTCGATAAGGACCCGTACCCGTACTCCATCTTGGTTGAGCATAATTCTGCCCCCATTGGTTTTTTCCTAGGGGATTCTGACCATAAGGGGTGTAAGCCAGATAATTCGGTTGATATGGTGGCTGAAAACTAGGATACGGGGGTTGATAACTAGGATACTGATTCTGAGTATACGAGGGTCTTGATTGAGCAGCGTAAGGATTTTTCTGCGGAGTATAAGTATAGCTTGGCTTTTGAGGGTGATAGCCAGAGCCTTGAGGTGGGTTGTATACCGGTCGAGATTGATCTTGAGGGTAATAGCTGCCTTGGGGTTGAACGGGCTATTGATAAGTAGGGCCCTACTGAGCCGAATAAGTCGGGCACACAGGTTGATTTGACTGTGGCATAGAATAGATTGGCAGCTGAGCAGGGTTAACAGGATGTGTAGGTTGCCCTAGTTGAACAGGTTGACCTGGCTGATGAGGGCCACCAGGTTGCCCCTGCTGTGCAGGTTGGCCTGATGGTTGGGGTGGGCCAGGTTGTGCCTGATAATAAGGTTGACCTGTGACAGGACCGTAAGATGGCCGTGGCTATGCAAAATTTTGACCTATTGGAAAATAAGGTTGTTGAGGTTTCACCAAAGGTTGAGATGGATGGATTTTCCCCCTAGGACCATATGAAGGTCCAAGTTGATACACTGGTTGCCCTGCCGGTCCTTGAGGTTTCCCTGGCTGGACCACAGGGTGAGGCTGTAAAGGTTGACCTTGAGGATTGTAAGGTTGCCCTTGCAGGCCATAAAATAATCCCTGCTGGACCGAAGGTTGTCCCTGTAAGGGTTGCCCTTGCGGGTCATACGCATACCCTTGCTAGGCCGAAGGTTGTCCCTGGAATGGTTTTCCTTGTGGGCCAAAAGCATATCCTTGCTGAACCGAAGGTTGTCCTTGGAAGGGTTGTCCTTGTTGGTTAGAGGGTTGCACAGGTAAGGTAGGTATAAAACCGTTAATATACTGATAAGCCTCAAGAGCAGGCAAATAGATGGGGTTTTTGTGCTCATCATATTGAAATGGAAGCGAATAAATCAGGGTACCATCTTCTCCATAATGAGAAAAATAAGGACGATTAAGATCCGGAGAGGACTGATTAGTTTGGGAGTTATGTGGCTGTAAATTCATCCGATACTCCTCAAACAAAAGGCCGTCAGGGATGGACATGGCAATCGAAGTCTCTACTGAAGCAGAAAATCTTGATGACTAAGTGGTGATGACTGATGTTGATGCGGCCACACAGACAGTAGGCTTGGTGGGGATAGACATAACAAAAGGCGTCGATGAGACAGGTGACGTCGGCGACATACCTAATGAAGAGAGAACCGGTCCCCTTGACGGGGTTGAAGTTTCCATTGAGGCATACCAGCTATAATCTGACCCAAAGACCTATATCCAGCTAGAAGCAAAACCGATGGTGAAGATTGAGTAGGGTCTGGATGGATGAATTCTGGGAAAAGGTGGTATTCTTCATCAGAAAATGGAATTCCCTCACTGCCATTAGGACCAGACGAGTCCATGTCTAGATCCATCGTAAGATCTTGCAAGAGAGTATGGGGGCTAGGAGGTATGATAGCACCCAAAAACAGTGAACCCGATGTGAGAGGGGGGAAATGTTCCCCAACCCCAAACCCAAACCAAGCGTTGGAAAGAGGCCAATGGAACTCAACTGGTTCTCCAAAAGGGTACTCTAACAGGATGACAGGCTGCTCAAGCTCGGCAGACCTAGAAGTATGCGAAGTTTCAGACGAATCGTCCATATAAGGACTACCAGTAGACGAAATGGATGGTTTTGCCACTGTGACTGTAGCACACAAAAAGGGGGAAAAAGATCAAAATGAAGACTCTTGGATCAAAACCAAGGCAAACAAAAAAAATGCCAAGTAATTAAATTAAAGGGTGTGTAATTGTGGGTAATTTATTTTAACAAATTTAAACCAAACATTTGTTGTTTCATGTTTTAAGAGTCAAGAAACAGTCAAAATATGACTCTAGTCTCTTTCAGTTTGAAACGAGCGTGAAAGGACAAGTTCTCGATGATCTTTTCAAATTTATGGAGTCAGTAAAGATAAAAAATGACTGCTCAGGTAGTCTAGGTAGAAGGGTGTACCAGGTTCTCGTGAACTGCCATATACACCTTGGTTATAAAATTAAAGAGAAATCAACCAAGGACTTGACGTACGTGCAGGTAGTCTCCCCGAATGCTGTGTCCAGTGTATCACAGTTACAAGGGGGTCGACTCGGCTTCCTACGGATAAAAGGATTGTAACCTAGAGGGGTTTCCCTTTATATACTCGACGGTATGGGGAGCACGAGTCCATACTAGCGCTATTTGGAGCTAGATGGCGAGCAAAAACTACTAGGTTTAAAGACGCCGGAACATGTTGTTGTGCCTCAATATAGTCTCCTAAACTGAGTTCATTTAATTGTCAACCAGGATTTGTAAACTGCTGAAGTGAAATGTACCATATGTACCTAGGTGCTTGTTTCCTAGTGCGTTGTGTGTAGTGTTTTGTGATGTTTTGGTCTTTTATGTTGATTTATGATGTTTTTGGTCTTTTGAAGTTTTGTGTTTACAATGGAAATGTCTAGAAAACTAATGAAAATAAATTGGTGGTCAAGAACACAGTTGAGCCTAATGTATGGAATGGCAAATGTAATAAAAAATACTGAAGCAACATCTAAACTATGACTGAATAGAAACAAGAGCTTGATGATGACTTTTTAAACAAATGACACAAACTAGACTTTGAGAAATGATCACTTAAATATGCAAGTTTTCTAACTAGACAATTAGACACTAATCATGATGCAATATTCTATTCTAAACTCATCTATTCCATGACTAATTCGTAGTTCTATTCTGCAATTTCAATTGAAGGTCAGAGTCTATTCTCCAAGAGTTATTGGTTTCTTTTCAGGGTAGTTCTGTTGAGGAAGAGCTCTGTTTATAGTGAGGAATTTGCAGAGATATTTCAGACCTTGTAATGATGTTATCTTCTGTTCCTAAAGTTATGGATCACTGATGGTTTTCAGAAAAAAAAGATATTTGTAAATAATGAAGGCTGTCTTAGGAATCCTATCAACTAAAATGATCTACTGTGCAAAGGGTGACAGTGTGACTATGAGATATGAGTGCAATGAATTGATTTAAACATGAGCTTAAGATGCTTCTAAACTAGAACAATGTTAAATCCTAAGCCATCATCAAACTTTGAAATGAAGTAGCTGGTCATGAATTAAATGCAAAATGAAACTCCGGAGCATTCTAATTAACATGCACTATCCTATGAAGTTACACAATCGGTTTGTTCATCATGAGTGATATTTTGGAAGAGCTCCTTCTTGTGGAAGAGGTAGAACAATTCTGACTGTGGACTTGTATGCAGTTGAAAGCAAATGAACTGAAAGCAAATGAAACTAAGTTGTCACATCACAGTTATATCTTGAACTTCTTAAGGATGTCTTGGAATAATTTCTTCTTGTGGAAGAATGATTAGGACAAGTACAACTGTGATAGTGAAGACTAGAAACTACAACTAACTCCTATAACACTATAGCTATTCATCATTCATTGTTATGATCTGTTGGAAGAATGTCTTCTTGTGAAAGAACTGGAATGAATATAGCTACAGTCTCTAGTTAAAAACAAATACAACTCCTATCCTACAGTACCATAGTCATTAAACATTCATCGTTTTAATTTATTGGCAAAGTGTCTTCTTGTGGAAGAACTGGAACGAATTATGACTTATAGTAGCTAGTTAAAACAAATACAACTCCTATCCTACAGTACCATAGTCATTAAACATTCATCGTTTTGATTTATTGGAAAAGTGTCTTCTTGTGGAAGAAGTGGAACGAATATGACTACAGTAGCTAGTTGAAAACAAATATAAATTTAACTCCTATCCTACAATACCATAGTCATTTAAACATTCATCATTTTGGTCTGTTGGAAGGATGTCTTCTTATGGAAGAACTGGAATGAGTACGACCACAGTATATAAAACACAACAACTACTAATTCAATATGCAGAACGTAAAGACAGCTAGGAAAAACTTATCTAGTTTACGCTAAGGAAATCCGTTCAAGGGGCAGGGGCCCTCTACCACTTGACGGCATTTGACTTCACAATTAAATCACACCTTCAAGATAATTTTGTCTGCTCCATTAACGATGCAATAGTTTGAACATAATGCTCTGTGTCTTAAAAGACGTAACACAGAGTTTACACCAAAATCTAGCAGCAAATCTTCACAAAATTTCTAACTAAGCTCTCGGCCTACTCAAGAGTTTATAAAGTAAATGCAAGTAAAAATAATTACAATAATTTAGGAATGATGTCTTCCTAATCCAAATCATCTTAGGAGTCTTTGAGGTGGCTGCGTAAAAGAGAAAAGACACCTGGACTGTGACAGTCCTAGTCGGAGTCTTCCTTCACAAATGTGTTCACACGTGCATAACCGTACCCAGAATTCATTTCCTCTTCCATGACGAGCAACACACCATGTAGGCACGACGTGGATCATGCCCATATGTGTTTTTCCTCAAGAGGCCAACTGGAACATGCTCAAACATAAAGGTAGCTGCATAATCGCCGGTTAGCTACAGAATGCCTGCATTCTGCAGCTAGTTCCGGTCAAAATGCTTAACAATGGCAACAATCACAAAATTCAACAAGTCAGTCATGTAAACCATTCTAGAAGTAATTTTAACTATTTTTATTGATCAATTGGGTTTAAAATGGAAATGGACAAGGAAAAAATGAGGTAAAATGAGGTGAAGGAAAGCACAAATTTGAGGCTCAACATACCCCCACTGCTGTCTCTTTGCATGTCCTCATGCAAATTATCCTATGAATTCTGAGGCTTCTGCAAGGACATCTAATCCCCTTCTTTTCCTTTGTCTGCATGCTAAAGGCCTTCTGGGTTTCCTGATCACAAGTTTGAACCTAAGGTTTGTGAGTGCTCTGATCAACTTTCTGTTCCTTGTCTTCATCTTCTCATTGGTTCTCTCCATTTTGTCTATATGCAGGGATAAGGTTGAGTTCATGTCAGACTTGAGCTTGATTTGATCTTTGAGAATTTCATTCTCATTTTTGATGTGTCTATTCAACACCTCCAACTCATACCTATCCCTCCTCAATATATCAATTTCAGTTAGTGGAGGACTGGGGGTTCTCTCTTCTCTTTCTGAAGCTGTTCTTTCTAAAGTTTCCACATAATCATAGATTTCCTTTTGAGCAGGATCAATCTCAGGGGTGCCTTCATAAAAATCTTCATCATCATACTCTTCCATGGATGTTTCTTCATCTTCAATATTGATTACCCCTGTTTGTTTGATTGATGTTTTCTTCAGTTTTCCTTTTAATCTGTGGCTTCTCCTAAGTTGAGAGGAACCCTCCCTTTTTTCTATAACAGATTCCTTGATTACCTTCTCTGCCTTGAGTTGACTCTTGATTCTATTCAACTTCTCCAGAATGACTTCTTCACTGCTTTCTTGAACCGGTTTGTCAATTTTACCTGTTGGAGTCCTCCATCTCCTACTTCTCTTTGTGGCCTGTGGTTCAAGTGATAGTTCTTTTGCTTCTTCAAAATGATTTCTTATTAAGAAGTCATCCCATGTATCATTTGATTTAGATAGATGATGCTCAACTAAAATTTTGATTAACCCATGATGATACAGGGTTGTTTCCAAAAACTGAACTCTTCTCTAAACATAGGAAGCCATTTTTTTCAGACTTTGATACAAGAAATATGGTAAATTCAAATCTTCTCCTAGAAAATGCAACATTAGTCTCATATGGTAGACATAAAATGTCCCATATCTACCCTCACATGTAACAATTTTTTGTAAAAGAAGTATTATATTCCTCCATTTGCTCTTCAATGTTGTACTGGGAATTCCCTTCTTGAACACACTAACATCCATGTTTGGTGATTTTAAGATTTGTTTCCATGAGTCATTATGGAATTCCCTATTTTTAAACCATCTTTCCCCAGCTCTGGATAATCCTGTAGCCTCTGCTATAAAAACTTCATTAACTATAAACTTAACATCTCCTATTTCAACCTCAGTGCCTTGGAATGATCTAGCAAATGTTTTGGTGACTTCCTTATGGCAACCATTAAACTTTTCCAAGAATTGGAGCCATCCTATTTGTTGTAGCATCTCCTTGCATTGTGGATAACCTTCTAAATATTTTGATCCTATAGGTTCAATCCTTACGATGAAACCCATGATTTTTCACTATTAATTAACACTCTTCTCTATCCACAAAACAATGGCTTTTACTTTCGGATTAAAATGGCTTCAAGCTCTAAATAAAAATGGCTTCAATTTTGGAAGAACATACCTTTGAAATAGCTACGGTCTTAAAAATCTCTGGTTTGTATGCCTCTGTTTGAAAAATGCCTTCGAATCCTCGGACTGATGTACTTCTGTTGAACTTTGGAATGATATGGAAGCAATTTCAATTTTCGAGCTAATGTGTCTCTGATAGACAGTGGTAGATGATTTCAAATTTCTTTTTGTGCAATACCTCTGTCTTTGGTAACAGAAGACTTCAAACTCAATCACTGAAAAACACTTCTGTTTCTAGTAACACCAGACTTCAAACTCAACCTCTGTCTCTGATAGAAAATGATATGCTTCAAATTCAACACTACAGCCTCTCTGTCTCGGGTAACAACAACTTCAAAACCAGTCACTACCACACCTCTGTCTTTGGTAATAACAGACTTCAAACTTCAATTACTACCACACCTCTGTCTTTGGTAGCAAAGTCTTCAATTTTAGCACCTCTGTCTTCTGGTAGCAACAGGCTTTAAACTCTACACGGCCACAATTCTGTGTTGACAGTGAAAATGCTCCAAACTTTGTTCTCAGTGATATGCTTTCTATTCATTGAGTTCTCACACCGTTATGCTTCCAATGTACCTCTTCTGTTCTGCCCCTGATGATAATAATGCTTCTGCCTTCGGAATGGAATACTGGCTACGGAATGACGTTATGGCAAATGGTCACGGCATAGAGTGGTGGAGTGAGGTGGAGGATTGCATTAATGATTTGAGGAGACGGCGGAGGATTTACGACGGCGGGAAAAATCTTCATCATTAAAGAACTTGGTTAAGAGTCGTGGGAATTTCAAATGATTTGGCCGTTCCACCGCTCAAATGCTATTGGATAGAAAATTTGAATTGGAAGTTTTAATACAAAGTCTATAGAGGGTTTTGTTTGGTGTTTGATCAATAAAATAATTAAAAAAACTTTTTGAATAATCCACAACTAAACTATGCTAAATTTTCATGAATTGCCATCGTAATTTAAATTTGTTACCTCTGCCCTTGATGTTTTCGTAGCCTTTGTCTTCTTTGCTCATTTTTGGAGGAATCTTTCACTATTTTCTTGATGTCTTTGATTCATGAATTCATAGGATCACTTTGTTGTAACTCTGATGTCTGCTGGTTGATGCCTTCAGGACTTGTAGCTGTGGAAAGACTATCGGGCTGCAGAAAAGGCCGATCAGCTACAGAATGTACACTGAGCTGCAGAATGTCCCTGTAGAACACTTTTATCATGAAAATGAAATGTTTCTAGGAGATGGGTGAAATGTTTATGAAAATGGATGAAATGGATGATGGATTATGAAGTGGATAATGGAATAAGAATGGATTCAGTTCATGGAATGAAGGAACATAAGGGTTGTACTGCAATTCATGGCATATTTTTATTCACTTGCAGCAAGATATCAAATTCTATGTTTTGACATGAAAATGAAGTGAATGGAAGATGGAGTGAAATGAATGGAATGAAATGGAGTGAAATGTGAATGATGGATGAGATGAAGTATGGATGGATAGTGAATGGAATGAGATGAAATGAATCATAAGTACTATGGCACTGAACTTATGATTTTTATAACAACGGCTTAGAAACAAAAATGGGAAAAGTTAGAGTGTCAGAGAAACTCTGATTTTCACCCTATCTTTTCTGTATAAACATGCCAATCAGTGATTGGTTTTCATGTTTATACCTTTATTTATTTATTTATTTATTTATTTTATATTTTTTTTTTTTTCAAAAGAGAAATGCTTCAGAAAATTTAATCAAGTTGATGAAGAAGAGAGACTCTTCTTCATTAAGTTCACATCATTGTCTCCTTGGAACTTCTTGACAAACTCTTCTCTTGAGAGTGGCTTGTGGTATAGCTTCAGTCTATGGCCATTCACAAGAAAAGTGACCTCTTCTTCATCTATAGTTCTGATTTTTACTGCCCCATTATCAAAAATTCGAACAATTTCATATGGCTCAAGCCAATGTGTCTGAAATTTCCCTTGAAAATCCTTGAATTTTGAATCAAACAAGAGAGCCCAATCACCCTCTTTAAATTTCTTCTCTTTGATGTACTTGTCATGCCATCTAGCCCGTTGCTGTTGGACTAGACTTGTTTTCTGAACTGCATCTTGTCTGATCTCATCCAATTCATTAATTTGCTCCAGTCTATGCTTTTGTGCCTCCGTTAGATCAAGTCCTAGCTGAACTGCCATCTTGAATGTTTGGATTTGGAACTCTATAGGAAACAAAACTTGCTTTCCATAAACAAGCTCATAAAGAGTATGGCCTGTTGTGTTTCTCCATGTAGTTCTATAGGCCCACAAGGCTTCAGGAAGCCTATCTACCCAATCTCTTCTATGTAGATGAACAGTCTTTGTTAGGATTCCTTCAATGACTTTGTTAGTGGATTCCACTTGACCATTTGCTTGTGGATGATAAGGAGTAGATGTTCTATGTCTGATTTTGTACTTCTCCATCATTTGCTTCACTAGCCTTGATGTAAATTGAGCTCCTTGATCTGTAACAATTTCCCTTGGGACACCAAAACGAGTAAAAATATCCTCAAAAAGAAAAGTAACTACGGATGATTCATTAGCAACAAGTAATGGTTTAGCTTCTACCCACTTAGTAACATAATCAGTGCAAACTAATATGTATTTCTTTTGTCTTGATGGAGGACTAATACGTCCTACAAAATCCAAAGCCCATTTTTCAAAAGGTTCAATGTGTACTTGAGGTTGTAATGGCATCTCACCTGAAGGAGAAGGTTTCCCTACCCTTTGGCAACTGTCACACCTTTTGACATACTCCCTTGCATCTTTAAACAAAGATGGCCAATAATATCATAAATTAAGGATCTTATAGGCTGTCCTCTTATCTGCAAAGTGTCCGCCACAAGGTTCATCATGACATGCCTTGAGAATTTCAGGCATCTCATCTTCACGAACACATCTTCTAATGATCAAATCTGAACCTGTCTTATACAACTCATTAGCGACCCATGAATATCTTGCACTATCATTAATGATTTTTCTTTTATCCCTTGCATTCATGATTGAAGGAAATTTTCCCGAAACTAAATAATTAGCAATATCAGCAAACCATGGAGTTTGAGTAGAAACTGCAAAAAGATATTCATCAGGAAATTGATCTTCAACCGGAGTGTCATCTTTGATATTTTGAATTCTAGACAGGAAGTCAGCCACGGTGTTTTGTTTTCCAGGCCTATCTAGAATAGTAATGTTGAATTCTTGCAATAATAACAACCATCTTATAACTCTACCATTAGTGATTGATTTATTCATTAAATATCTAATGGCAGAATGATCAGTGTGAATAAAAGTTTCATAACCTGTTATATAGTGTCTAAATTTGTTAATGGCATGAACAACAGCTAAAAACTCTTTTTCAGTTACAGTATAGTTTAACTCTGCAGGAGTCAAATTTTTACTGATATAATAGATGGCATAGGGAATTAAATCTTTATGTCCCAATACTGCTCCTAGAGCTGTATCGGAAGCATCTGTCGAGATATGAAAAGGTAACTTCCAGTTAGGTCCCCTTAATATAGGTGCTTCGGAAATTTTGGTTTTCAGGGTTTCAAAAGCTAACTGGCAATCAGAAGTCCACTTAAATTCACAATCTTTGGTGAGTAATTTGAAGAGAGGAGATGCTATTTTGGTGAAGTTTTCTATAAATCTCCGATAGTACCCCGTAAATCCTAGAAAACTTCTTACATCTCTTTGACAAATTGGAATGGATAGGTTAGAAATAACTTCAACTTTCGCTTCATCAACTCTAATCCCATCCCCTGAAATGTGGTGCCCTAAAACAATACCCTCAGTGAACATCATAAAACATTTTTCATGACTAAGAGAAAGGTTTGCTTCTTGACATCTTTTTAAGACCTTTTCCAAGTTTTCTAAAGCCTCTTCAAATGTATCCCCATAAACTGTAAAATCATCCATGTACACCTCTACACAGTCATGTATTAGATCAGAAAAAATTCCTAATGCTGCCCTTTGGAATGTTGCAGGTGCATTGCACAATCCAAATGGCAATACTCGGTAGGCATAGGTACCCCAAGGACAAGTAAATGTGGTTTTATCTTGGTCTTTAAGTGCTACTTGGATTTGATTGTAACCACTAAATCCATCCAGGAATGAAAAGTACTTTTTACCTGCTAATGTATCTAATACTTGATCTATGAAAGGTAAGGGAAAATGGTCTTTAAGAGTAGCTTTATTCAATTCTCGGTAGTCAACACACACCCTCCACTTTCCATTTTTCTTAGGTACAATTACTAAAGGGGAAACCCACTGACTATCTGAAATAGGATAAATGAAGTTAACATTTAACAATTTTTGTAGTTCTTCCTTGACAATTTCCCTAAGATATGGATTCATCCGTCTTTGAGGTTGTCTAATTGGTTTGCAATATGCCTCTATATAGATGTGATGAGTACAAGTCTTGGGACTTATCCCTTTCATGTCGGTGTATTCCCATGCATATGCAGAAGAATGTCTCTGTAATACTTTGACTAGCTCTTCTTGTTGAGATTTTTCCAGGTTTTTGTTTATGTTCAAGGTTTTGCCTGGAAAAATTTCACTTGTAGAACTGCCAAATTTGTCCATAGAATGAAGAGACATCTGTCTAGATGATAAGAACTCAATATTGGATCTCTCTTGAAATGATTCTTGTTTGTGCTCTGGAGAAGATTCAAAATTTTCTAGAGTATTCAGAATTTGATTATCTTCACTAATTTCTGAAATTTTGAAGAGTGGTTGCAAATATTCTTCATCCTCTATCCATTGAGTGTCATCTAGATCTGTAATTGTCCTAGCTGGAGGATATAAAGTGAATTTATTTGTTGAACTTCCATCAGAAATATACATATCACCGGACCTACAACTAATAAAAGCATCAGCTGTAGCCAACCAAGGTCTTCCTAGTATAATAGGATGGCCTCCTAGATTATTCTTGGGTGTTAGGATCATGAAATCCACAGGGTACTCCCAAGAGTCTAGGGACACTGGAATGTCTTCTATTACCCCATCTGGTCTGATCACAGATCTATCTGCTAATTGTAATAGTGTGGGTGTAAAGAGAAGATTAGGAAATTTCAGTTTGTCCATGATTTGTCTACTCATGATATTTATTGCTGCTCCTAAGTCAATGAGTGTGTTTTGAATTTCAATTCCATTGATGTGAATTTTGACAACTGGATTTCCTGGGTCAAGGTACTTTGGAATAGTAGTCTTACCCATCATAATATCTGCTATTTGTCCTACCATTTGAATTTTCTTGGTTTCTCTTATTCTTTTCTTTGTTGTCTTCATACTCAACTCCTTTATTGTTTTGGCTAAAATTGGGATTTCCTTGATGGCTTGCAATAATGGAATTTTAATGCAAACATTTCTCAATTCATCCGAGAAATCATAATTAGGCACCATTATTTGTTTTTCTACACCTTTGTCAATTTGTAATCTTTCCGGAAAGGGAGGTATAGAAGTAGATGTGGATGGTTGCTCTAATACTGGATTTGGGCTTATTGGATCTTTTTGTTTCAGTTTTTCAATGTTTTGGCCTTGAAAGGATGTTTCTTCCTCAAGACTTTTATTAACCCGTAGGGAGTCTTCCTCGGAATTATCTTGTTCTTGTATGATCACAGAAGGTTTTCTCTTCTCAAGTATCCTTCCAGACCTAAGTTGAACATCACTAAGGTCTAGAGGAGTAATTAAGTAAGTTGGAAATTGTTGTCCTTCTATCATATATGTATTCTGAGGATTCTTATTATTGGGGTTTGGTATGGGCTGAGCTGGTAATTGATTGGATTTTTGAGGGAATGGTAATGGAAGTGGTTGATTTTGATGAGGTTGGTTCTGATGATGTTGTTGAGAATTTTGCTGAAAATTTTGTTGAAGATTTTGAGGAAAATTTTGTTGAGAATTTTGAGGATAAAATTGTGGATATGGTGGATAGGATGGTGGATACTGATAATATGGAGAGTATCTTCCATAGGGACCTTGTGATCCTTGTGCCCAAGCTTGAGATTGATTTTGAAATTGGGGCCAAGGTTGCTGCCAAGAATTCCAAGGTGGAGGTTGATTATACATTTGATCATGAAATCCCTGTGTCTGAGGTCCCTGCCAAGGTCTTCTAGATACAAAGTTAAGAGATTTTGTGGAATCTGTAGGAGTTTCTTCTTGAAAAACAGCCTTGAGACCAGGAAGAGAAGGACAATTCTTGGTCTCATGTTTCTCAGAACAAATAACACAGGTTTCTACAACTTTTACATCTAAAGGACACTCTCTCAAGGCATGTTTTTTTCTACATTTGGGACAAAAGATTGCCAAGGCATCAGATTCAGCCTTTTGCTTGTTTTTTATCTTGAGGGTGTCTATTTGTTCACTAAGACTCCCTAAGATGTCAGATTTAAAATCATCAAGCATGTTTCCTATTTCTGATCTACTTACTGTCCCAGAAGCAGATTTACTTGCTCTTGCAAGAGCAGGATCTCTTGGACCTTTGACAGTTTTGGATTTCCCTCTGGAAAGGTTGATACATAACTAAGATATTTCAGGTAATGTGAGTTGTGATATATCCCCTTTTCCCATCATGTTAAGGATATCCAACCATTCATCCCTAATGGTTTTCAAAAAAAGAGCTTTTAAAGTGTCTTGATCTAGGTTTTCCATTTGTGCTCTTTTTATGTTGTATTTAAATCTTTCCAACAAATCTTCTAAGTTTTCATCTTCTTTTTGTATCATCTTGAACACTTCTTCCTTATGATTAACCGGCATACAATAATCCAAGTATCTCTCTAGAAATGCTTGTTTCATGTCTTCCCATGTCCTAATGGAACTGCTGTTTAAGCTCATAAACCACTTCAATGCTGCTCCTTTCAGAGTTGAAGGAAATAATTTCAATTTTTGAGCATCTTGAAGATAGTCATAAGTCCTACACAGCACTTCAAATTCGAATAAGAAAGTTTCAGGATCCTCGGTTTTAAGTCCATAGAAGTTCGGAAGGACAGAAGGTGAAATGTTTTTCATGGTTGTATTGGTTTCTTCATCAAGTATAGGGAACCCAAAAGAGCTTCCTATTCTACCTCTTCCTCCATCTGCACCTCTACCTCCTCTTCCTCCTCTCCTCTACCTCTACCTCTACCTCCTCCAAATAATGTGTGTTCTCCATTAACAACTCCTCCTCCTCCTTCTTCTGCCATGGTTGACTCTACTGTGGAAGTAGAACGGTTTGTATCCTCAACAAAGGTTTTTGGATCCTCTTCTATGGCAAGTTCAGTGGTTGAAGTGGAAGGTTTCTCTAATGGAATAGGTGACCTTAGATCTTCTAGAATTCCAGGATCAGTAAAGGATGGAAGATGGGTTTGAGTTGAAGGTGTACTAGTTCTGGATCTAGATGAAACAAGTGGTGTTCTAGATATCAAACTTCTGCCTCTGCTGCTTATAAATCTTCCTCTTGAATCTCTCTCCCTACGCATAAAATTGTTTTTGGATGCTAAGAAACAAAGGTTACCTAGTTTTAACTTCCCCGGCAACGGCGCCAAAATGTTGTGCCTCAATCTAGTCTCCTAAACTGAGTTCATTTAATTGTCAACCAGGATTTGTAAACTGCTGAAGTGAAATGTACCATATGTACCTAGGTGCTTGTTTCTTAGTGCGTTGTGTGTAGTGTTTTGTGATGTTTTGGTCTTTTATGTTGATTTATGATGTTTTTGGTCTTTTGAAGTTTTGTGTTTACAATGGAAATGTCTAGAATAACTAATGAAAAGAAATTGGTGGTCAAGAACACAGTTGAGCCTAATGTATGGAATGGAAAATGTAATCAAAAATACTGAAGCAACATCTAAACTATGACTGAATAGAAACAAGAGCTTAATGATGACTTCTTAAACAAATGACACAAACTAGACTTTAAGAAATGATCACTTAAATATGCAAGTTTTCTAACTAGATAACTAGACACTAATCATGATGCAACATTCTATTCTAAGCTTATCTATTCCATGACTAATTCCTAGTTCTATTCTGCAATTTTCAATTGAAGGTCAGAGTCTATTCTCCAAGAGTTATTGGTTTCTTTTCAGGGTAGTTCTGTTGAGGAAGAGCTCTGTTTATGGTGAGGAATTTGCAGAGATATTTCGGACCTTGTAATGATATTATCTTCTGTTCCTAAAGTTATGGATCACTGATGGTTTTTAGAACAAAAAGATATTTGTAAATAATGAAGGCTGTCTTAGGAATCCTATCAACTAAAGTGATCTACTGTGCAAAGGGTGACAGTGTGACTATGAGATATGAGTGCAATGAATTGATTTAAACATGAGCTTAAGATGCTTCTAAAATAGAACAATGTTAAACCATAAGCCATCATCAAATTTTGAAATGAAGTAGCTTGACATGAATTAAATGCAAAATGAAACTCCGGAGCATTCTAATTAACATGCACTATCCTATGAAGTTACACAATCGGTTTGTTCATCATGAGTGATATTTTGGAAGAGTTCCTTCTTGTGGAAGAGGTAGAACAATTTTGACTGTGGACTTGTATGCAATTGAAAGCAAATGAACTGAAAGCAAATGAAACTAAGTTTTCACATCACAGTTATATCTTGAACTTCTTAAGGATGTCTTGGAAGAATTTCTTCTTGTGGAAGAGTGGTTAGGACAAGTGCAACTATGATAGTGAAGACTAAAAACTACAACTAATTCCTATGACACTATAGCTATTCATAATTCATTGTTATGATCTGTTGGAAGAATGTCTTCTTGTGAAAGAACTAGGATGAATATAACTACAGTCTCTAGTTAAAAACAAATACAACTCCTATCCTACAGTACCATAGTCATTAAACATTCATCGTTTTAATTTATTGGCAAAGTGTCTTCTTGTGGAAGAACTGGAACGAATTATGACTTACAGTAGCTTGTTAAAACAAATACAACTCCTATCCTACAGTACCATAGTCATTAAACATTCATCGTTTTGATTTATTGGCAAAGTGTCTTCTTGTGGAAGAACTGGAACGAATATGACTACAGTAGCTAGTTGAAAACAAATATAAATTTAACTCCTATCCTACAATACCATAGTCATTTAAACATTCATCATTTTAGTCTGTTGGAAGAGTGTCTTCTTATGGAAGAACTAGAATGAGTACGAACACAGTATATAAAACAAAACAACTACTAATTCAATATGCAGAACGTAAAGACAGCTAAGAAAAACTTATCTACTGTACGCAAAAGAAAGTCCGTTCAAGGGGCAGGGGCCCTCTACCACTTGACGGCACTCAACTCCAAATTAAATCACGCCTTCAGGATAATTTTGTCTGCTCCATTAACGATGCAATAGTTTGAACATAATGCTCTGTGTCTTAAAAGACGTAACACAGAGTTTACACCAAAATCTAGCAGCAAATCTACACAAAATTTCTAACTAAGCTCTCGGCCTACTCAAGAGTTTATAAAGTAAATGCAAGTAACAATAATTACAATAATTTAGGAATGATGTCTTCTTAATCCAAATCATCTTAGGAGTCTTTGAGGTGGCTGCGTAAAGGAGAAAAGACACCTGGACTGTGACAGTCCTAGTAGGAGTCTTCCTTCACAAATGTGTTCACACGTGCATAACCGTACCCAGAATCCATTTCCTCTTCCATGACGAGCAACACACCATGTAGGCACGACGTGGATCATGCCCATATGCATTTTTCCTCAAGTGGCCACCTGGAACATGCTCAAACATAAAGGTAGCTGCAGAATCGCCGGTTAGCTACAGAATGCCTGCATTCTGCAGCTAGTTCCGGTCAAAATGCTTAACAATGGCAACAATCCCAAAATTCAACAAGTCAGTCATGTAAACCATTCTAGAAGTAATTTTAACTATTTTTATTGATCAATTGGGTTTAAAATGGAAATGGACAAGGGAAAAATGAGGTAAAATGAGGTGAAGGAAAGCACAAATTTGAGGCTCAACACATGTCTCTAACTTAGACTGCTAAATATTCCATTAGGTTTCAATGTTGCCTTAGGTTAATTGAATAAATTTTAAGTTGATCTTGTATTTATGTTTCAATTCCAAGGTTCTATCGAATGTTTAATCTCACGAATCCCTAAATTCAAGCTATATGCCATAAAATACCACTCCGTTCAATGAATAGCTATCTATGAGAAAGTTAAGAGGTTTCCAAATGACAGCAAATAATGAGAACACACAGAAGCATCCACTATAGCACCTAATGCAAATGAGAAGTCTTTCCTAGAATGCCCGATACTAGTTATGTGAAAGATTTTCCAATTCCACAATACAAACAAGAATGCAAGCAAAGAAATCTATATTTTTTTTTTAATTTTTCAATGTAATAGAGCAAAGAGTGTACTAAATGACATGAAAAATAAACCTTCACACTAGTTCGATATGCCAACACAAGAGTCGAAACAAAAAAATCCAATCAACTCAAAAGTAATCAAAACACAAACTCAAACCAATGTTGCAAACTCTCAAATCAAAGAATGAGGTTGAAACGGACCGATACAAGTAGTGTAATATATGCTTGGAGTGACAAGAAGCAAAACCAAATGAAAGAGACAAGACTCATTCCATCAAATTCAATCACTCAAAACGGATCCAGGGAGATGAATTCAGTCAAGAAAAATAATGAAGGTGGCCGTGAAACAAAAATCAAAGCTCCTAGAGGAGGCTCAGCATACCAAGGCACTAGAAAAAATCTAGGGCTATGGTGCTGAAAGAAATGGGCAAACAACCGAAGGAAGAAGGTTGTTCATAGTCACAAAAAAATTCAAAGCACTCAAATCCAGTTAAGAAAACACCCAGAAAAGAAAACATTGACCAAAAAAATCCAAAACAGGGGAAACCCTAACACCTACAAGAAATGGTGGGACTGTCTGGCTGTAATCCGCACCAGACAGGGGATGGCGTGGGTGATAAACTGGAAACACGCACCAGTGGGCATGACTGTCAAGCTAGAAACTATGCCAATCAAGCCAACCTTAAAAAGATGAAAATTTTGGAAAAAAACAGAGGTCAAATTGATCCTCTGGGCCTGAACAGGGGTCTTAGACTCAGCAAAGATAGTCAGAAAAGCAAGCTAAGAAAGCCAAGACCAAGAAGATGACCTAATGGGCGAAAGAAAAACTCACACTGATCCCCAGCGGAGTCACCGATTTTTTGGTGAGGTAAATCCCCTGTGCGGATAGAGGCAATCCCACTAGCCCTAGAGTGGGTCTAGCCACAAATAATACATGCTATGAAATCAATTCTTAGCTAAAAAATGGACAAAGACTCGATAGGTAACTCACCGGAAGTCCTACGCTGTTGTGTCATCCGGAAGAATGGATACCTCTCACTTCTGGTTCGACAAGTCACGATCCTATCATTCTCACGCTCAGATACCTGCACATACACAAGAAACGAAGACAATATACAACATACTATTCATATCTATAGCTATCAATTAGTCGAAGAAGACTAAATCCAATGTGTCAAATATATATAACACAAAGATAGAATCAAGATCATAGTCGAGTATATTAATTTAAATAAGGAAGAGTACAACTAGGCTTCAACATTGCGATCTCCTACAACAGGGTTCCAGTGGAGCACGTCTCACAAATCTCATCAGGAATTTAGCAGGGATCTCTCTACGGGATCCTCCTTGGTTCAACGTTCTCTATAGCGATTTCTCAGCTATTATGTCTCTTCTCCGAGTTCAACTTCTTGGCTATATGTTCAGCTCTAGCTTTTGTCAAGGGAGAAGGCTGATTTATATAGAGGGAGAAGGAGAGGTTAAGATCCCTATAATCATGGGGGGATTCATATCCTTCAAGAATGTTCCATCAACCATTTCCTAAAGGAAGATATCTGTGGGTTATCGAGTTTAACCACTTGCAATGAGTCATTCCTGAGGTGGTTAAAGGAAACTTCTACCTCTATTTGTTAAAAAACATTCCCAAAAAGGTTGGCGCAGGTACAAAAAAGAGACAAAGCGCCAGCTTGCACAGCCTCTAGTCTACATCCTCCACATTGGCGCGAGGGGTGAAATGGCTACCCGCGCCAATGCCAAAACATAGGTTTTTATGGGCTTTCTGAGGAAATGTTCAACATGAGAGATCATGTCCTTATGCAGAAGGATGAAATGAAGGTATTTGCAGAGTATGACACTGCACATAGGTAACTGGAAAGACCCTCAAATATGCGGGGCGAGGGATTGCGGGGACGGTGAAAAAATGTTGTGTAACATTGGGCAACAGGTCTTTGAGCACTAGAATATGGAATTTGATGTTGGTAACCCAGATAGGGGTTGTTTTGCATAGAAAACACTTAAGAATTTTGTTGACCAAAACTTGGATATGATACTTGTTGAAATGGAGTTTGAGGAATTTGTGCCTGTGGCTGCCAAGGGGTCTGTCCACCAATATTATAACCCAAATTAGTATAAGTTGGATTCGATTGATATGTATAACCAGGTTGCATTTGTGACATCCCATAAAATGGTACACCAACTTGTGAATAAATGATCCTTGATATAGGTTGTTGTAAATTAACCAAAGGATTTTGAGTCTATGGACCCAAAATTTGATGATATTGAGTCGAAGAACCTGCTTGATAAGGTTGATGTACAATATTTTGATTTTGTAATAGGGGTATAGATGTATTAACAAATGGTAATGAAGTCGGTGTAACAGATTGAACCGGTTGATACGAGTGTACAACCGTTTGTGGTTGGATAGGCAGATTGGGCTGCCATTGACAAACATTCATGTCAACATTAATTTGACCAAAATGTGACTGAGTACTGTCGTATTGGGTGACCAAAGGTTCCCCCCCAGCATAAGGAGGATAATAAGACAAAAAATAATTTTCTCCAAATGTTGGGAGTCCAGTTGATATGGCACTTAAAGGAATTGACCCATAAGGACCGACTTGATATTGCCCTGATGATGGATGTAATGAATCAAGTAGTTCAATACTAACTATAGGACTACCATTTAAAACACTAGATGATGACATTGGTAAATACCATGTTCTCTAAGATATACCAGATAAAGTGCCAGATAATGATTTGTAACCTGTTGGGACTAAAGGGCCACCATGAAAATATGACTCTGGTGAGGTTGTGAACATTGACGGAGTAGCGAGGGTAGGAGTTGACGTAATTGGAATAGCAGACCCAACCGAAGATGTTGGTTCAGACATGGTTGTATGACCAAATGTATACTCTCCAAAATCTACAGGATATTGTATGGCAATGGGATCAACAAAAGTAGATGGAAACGATTGAGGAAAATAATGGTACAGGTAAAGGCCTCCCCCAAAATGGGTTGAACTTAAATATGTATCAGGTTGTGGCATTTCTTCAATTGCAATTAAACCAAGAGAAAGAACTTCACCATCAGGCCCAAAACATATTTCAGATGGTTGACTATGTGATATAGAAGTTTCAATGGCTACAAAAATTTTTTTCGGGTGACCAAGGTAGGAACAACTTCTGGTTGTTCGACTTTAGGATTCAGATGTGCTGGCAAAGAATGGATCATGATGACGGGTAGCTGTGAAGACTCCGTTTGGACAACAGTAAACGAATCGGGATGTGTGGAAACAATTTGAGCTAGCTCTAGTTTAAAAGATGATATTTCGCTAGAGGTACGAATTGTACTTGATTCAGAAGATTGTGATCGCCTTCGCCTACTAGAAGTAACTTCCAACAGTAAAGGTGGTTTTAAAGCTAATCTATGTGAACGATGGGAGATATGATTTTGTTCTTCCACGATTACTGATTTATTTTAACCAAAAAACAAATAAAAAAAAAGAGGGTAATGCTAGGCAAAAGGGTTTACCAAGAAACTGTGAACTGCAGAATACCTCATGGTGAACCAAGAAGTACGGGCAGGTAATCTCCCCGAATGCTGTGTTCGGTGTATCACAATTTTAGGGCGGCCGACTCCGTTCACTATGGATGGATAGCACCTAAAATTTGTCCTCCCAAATATACCTGAAGGTACGTGGAGGCCCAAGACCATATTAGCGTTGTCTGATGCGAAACCGCACAGTGAGAGAATCCATTTATACTTATCGTACTGTAACACCTCCCAATATACTCGAGAGTACATGGACGAGCTACGATATACTTATGTACGTGGAGTGAGGTATCACACTCGAAATGTATCGTAGACAAGTTAATGACAACTGCTATGTTTTACGATGCCAGAACACGTCTCTAGCCTAGACCTTCTAAATGTTATCGTTATGGTTCCAATGCGTTGTTACGTAAATTGAGATTTATTTTATGTTGATCTTGCTTAACAATTTTCCTTTCAGGTTCACCATGATGATGTATATGAAATTCCTAAAATGCAAGCTAAGAATGGTAAAAAAACTTTCACTTTTAGCTTTTTCAATGAAGAACCTAGCTACTAAGGGAAGAGAGCAAATAATTTGAGAGAAAACAAATCAATGAACAAAAAAAAAAGCAATGAATCACAAACTAAATGCAGATTTCCTAATGTTCCTTTTGCAAAACACACACAATCCTACATGAAAATGAAAGTTTTTCTTTTTAGTTTCCTTAATGTTATGAATGAATAAAAGAAACTAGGTGCACTAGATCAATAATTCAAATGTTTTTTTACTTTTGAGAAATGAATAATACAAACAACAATTTCTTTTTTGAAGGAAAAAAGAGGATTTCAACAATAATTTTTCTTATCAAGGAAATGAATATTTTACGACAATTTCCTATTTCGAAAGAAAATGATTCTTAATGTGACCATAAAAAATACTTTGAAATCAACTTGTCAATGATAAAGATTTTTTTTTTTAAATAAACATTGAACAAATTTTCAGTCAAAGGAGGAAGAACTATATAGAGTCACTGGTCAATTGAGCATCAAACTTTTCAGAACACAATAGAAAACAAAACTGAAGCAATTTGCAAAGTCAATTTCAAGGGAATTTGGTAACTTTCAGGAGTCAACGCAATCTCCAAGGGGAGACAGTGCTCTACAACATAGGCTTGGAAGGGAGAAAGTGCTCTGCAAAGCACCGTGTCCAGTATAAGGGTGCATTGGGCGCAGTAGACAAGGAAAAATACTACTGTTTAACTCACTGTCTTTGCAAATTAAGCTCTGAAAAAGTCTAATATTTATGTGTAATAAATACTGGGTGGATTTACAAAGTAAATCAGAGACTAAAACACCTATAATTAATAGAAATTATCCCCAGTGGAGTCGCCAGTTTTTTGGGCCAGAATTGTAATCTATGGATAAATTATGCTTCCCTAGACAGGTGCTAGTTTAGAACAACAGGTGAAAGACTATACTACCATTTCTCCTAACTCAAAATAGATACACAGAGAGGATTGAAGGCTTTCTTGTTCATTCGCTTCTAAATGGCTCCTTCTGTCACTTCTATTGCAGCTTCAAGTTCAAGCGGTTTGTGAGCTTAATGCTTCCTGCAAGAAAGAACACTGAAACAACAGAAGATGCAATAATATAGATATCTATTCAAGCTAGTTAGCTAAATCAGTAAAGCATAAACTACATTCATCAACCAAGATCTTACAATATGTAAAATCTAAGTTAATACAGATGCATGTAGGGAAAAATAAGAAGTACTCTTTATTGATGATAGAAGGAGAGGCTATAACCTAGTGACTGATTTGAAGTGACCTTCCAAAAAAGTTCCCAAGTATCATCACAACATAAATATCTCCAGCAGTAGCTTTACAAACCAAGCTCTCAATTGAAAATTCTCTAGCATTTCTCTACTCAAATTATTCCTTCTCAAACACTTAGATCTGTGTTCAATTTATAGATGAACTATAGGTTGTCTTGCAATCAATAGCTTTCCAAAAATAGGCAAGACATGTTTCCATTCATGTAGATGTCAAATGAAGACTTGGATTTGAAGCTTGACACATGTGAACTCTTCTAGAAGGCACTAGCCAAGTGGAGATTATGGAACAATGATAATCTCACTCCCAACGTGACCAACGCACCTGTGAATGTCGGGAAGTGCTTTGCAGAGCAGCCTTGCATGGGGCTACCTGCATATGAAACGCACATAGGCCCCTTAGAGCCTGCGTTGGTGAGCTCTCATATGATAAATAATAAGCTTCAAACCATGGAAACCTTTTCTTGATGAAAGTATTGCTTGGTTTGTCTTATTTCTTGTCTTAGGGAATGTAGCGACTGAAATTATAGGGAATGATAGACCCTTGATCATTGGTCTTGGATATGATGCCTAGTTAACCAGGTCATTGGGAATGGTGCCCGAATTGGCCTATAACAATTGCCCCCTAAATCACGAGATCCAAATAATAAGAACATTTGATTGAGATTCTTTACGCTATGATGAGCCTGGAAACGAAGCGAAATGGTCACCTGCATCAATATTACAATACATTTCATCATGATATATCCTCTATTGATCATAATTGCTGAGGGTAGGCATTCCCATGTTCAACACATAAAACAATCTAATAACATGTACATAATTCGGAAAGTCGTCTACATTGGAATTTTGCCCAGATGCAAACATGCCTATAGATATAGGTCCATGTTTGAATGAAAATCTAGTTGTAATTTCATTGTACAAATGATGTGTACAAAAACCCTAAAATCACAGCCTGGATGGATGAAACTAGATCTGGGGTCTTCTTATCTCGTTCACTCGATCATTCAGGTACAAGTCTAGCCATGCGAATATATGATTTGTCGTCGAAAATGGAAAGACATCATTTCATTACCAGCCAATGATGTGAGATGTTAAAAAATGTGAGAGAACCACCATTAATGTCAATGGCCCTTAATTTACTGCATTACATTTCATAAGGCGTGAATAGATGATTTGATGTTGAACGCCAAACAAAATCTTTTGGTCAAAGGTCCGGAAGTGAGGATCTTGTCGATGTTGTAACAAGCCTCATGGTATTGAAATATGATGTTTCTAAGTGAACTTCCTGGAAATTGATTTGTAGTCAACAGGAAGTCACCTTATTGCAAAACAGGAGTTACTGATTTTGGAGACAAGGGTATGATGATATAGAAATTTTCAGGGATGACGGTCATGAAAATGAAGGTTTAAGAGTATTGCAGATGGATGAGTTTTTAATCACTGGGTGACTTCTCTTGAACATATTGGCGACACTGTGATGAGCTGGTAGCATCAACCCAAAACTGAAGTGAAGGTATGATGAACCATAGGTGTGAATGAACCGTCAAGATGATTACCCAACCCAAACAGTCACGGACATGGAGTGAAAGAAGTGTCATGTTCAAGAGTGACTTGCTACCAAAAATAAACTTTACTTACTTTTCCCAAATTTTCCCTGGTGATTTTTTGATCGTTACCTCTTTATTTTTTAACAATCTTGAGGAGGATAAAATTTTCTTGATCTATAGTTCAACCTTTCGGGCGAATAAAGTATCGCTATTTCATAATTTAACGAGTCTAGCGATGAATGAAACTCGATTCTTTCCATGAACAACAAGCTCATCGTTATTTTATCTTTTAACGAGCTTAACGATAGTGATAGCCCGATCCTTTTTCATATTTAGAGAGTCTGAAAAATAGGGCGAAAGAGAAATCCAAAAGTACTTTTTCATAGATTTTTCTCTCAGATCCGAAAAAGTGTAAAATAATATCTAAAAAAACCTCTTTGGTCATGTTTAACCAAGGTATTCCTTTTTCATAAATAATCCATCTCAGTCCGGAAAAGGGTTAAACTTATACTGAGTAGATATCAATTCATTTACTTTAATGAGCTCGAAATGACAAGTGCTCGAAAATATTTTCACATTATCAGAGTCTGAAAAGAGATGAAAGAAGACTCCAGGGGTTCCTTTTTCATTGTTATCGAAGCTTGAAAAAGAGATAAAAGTACGCTTCAAATCCTTTTTCATTTTTAACAAAGCTTGAAAAATAAGGAGAAAATGTTATGCTTTGTGGTCAAGTCATTCTTTGAATAAATATGCATGAATAATCTATTCATCAGTTGTATTTACTGATCAGAACAACATCAAATGGATTAAAAATACATGTTTCATGATAAAAACATAATAAAACTATAGTCATAGCAATAAATTTAACTTGCAAAGAATTAAATGACTATATAAAGTAGTTTCACTATTCATTTTTACCATTCCATATTTACCATTTTCATTTTGGAGCTTTGAAACTAATTTTTCCCCCGAACTTCAGTCATTGATTGCGGTCGTTTATGTGGACGGATTTCGTCGCCGCTTGATCCAGGTTAGTGCCATAACCTCCTCTTTCTTTCAGTATTCATTTCATTCCCATTCTTTGCAAATTTTTAGGGTTTTGAGGCACCTAGGGTAGATTCTACCCAAAATGAGGGCAACACACCCCTGAATATCAAAACCTGCGTTGCATAGTAGGTATAGTGAAGGGTACCTGCATGTGAAAAACACTGTCTCAGCCCAGAGAGTGCGTTGGGTGCAGTCGAAGTTTTTGGTTTTCATGTTGTGTCCAAAATTTGCCTAGTTTTTTGCAATGAATGGTATCTAATGGATCTTATGGTTTATTTTTAGGTTTCCATTGGATTATAATGACGATTACATGGAGAGAAAGAGAACATGAAGAACAATATATGATTGCCTTTAATGATCCGGGTACTGTGAGAGCTTTAAGAGATTATGGGCTACTTAAGTACTTCAAATTGTCAGGAATGAGGCAACAAATAGAACCCTTGGAGTTATTAGTTCAAGCATGGGATTTAGTGATAGAGGAATTTCACATAAAAAATCAAGTGTTGTTTATAATAGTTGAGGATGTGTATTTTCTCACAAGCTTGTCGAGGAGAGGTTTTCCCATTTCTCTCACAGGGTCTACTGTTGGAGGAGAGACAGTGAGAGATTATGTTATGCAGTATTTCTATCCAGTGTTAGAACCTAGTAAAGATGGAAAAATAAACATCCGGGATGTCAGGAATTTTCCTTTGAGAACCATCCTCTTCACGATTGCTAAACTTGCTTGCACTGTTACACTCCATGTAGTGAACCGGTCGTATATGCAGTATGCGCTAGAGTGATTCGAGTCAACAATCTTCAACTAGTCTGAAGCTATTCTATCTCAGATAAAGGAACAACTGAAAAGCAAAGGGAGGAAGGAAGAAATTTTTTATTTATGTTTCCATCCTTAACTCCTTCGCTTTGGAACAGATTCCACTGATGCAACCACAACATGTAATATTGGATATATCTAGTCCTAGAGATCCTCAAATGCAGATGGGTAAAACTCATGGGTCGGCATGCAGGCCAATCGACCATTGTGTTCTCGACTGCATTCTTCGCCTGGTTTCGGCGACATATCATCACCATCGATAAGTATGCATACGCAGACGTTGACTTCCGAGGAGATCCAAATCTAGTATTACTAGAAGGCACTTAGTGGGGTGCAATGGGTAAGAATGATTCGACCATGTTTTTTATTTTTATAAGGTTTATACAATTTTTTTGTGTTTTTATTTCTTTCCAATACTAAACTAAATGTTTAATTTAATGCAGATATTGGTCGCATTCAACCAGTAGATGAACCAGAGCGCGAAGAAGATGCGCCAACATAGAGGGTTGTCGGGAGAGCAGTCCGTCAGGACCTTGATATGGCTGAGACTCTAGCTGAGCTTTAGCAGCACATGCAGGGGTTGAGCTTAAGGATTATGGATTTCCATCTCTAAGAGTTACCCATGCGACTGTAGCGACACACTATTGGGGTTCCTAACCATTTGATGCGGTTGTTCTGTAGGATTGCTAGATATATAACATGTTACCATGAGCACCACTAGTTTACTTGTGATATTTTTGCATACATATTGAGGTCGGATGACCTATGTATCTTGGTCACAAATTTTGTAAAAAACTTATAACTATCTATCTATGTGTTTTCAGAGTTTTTCCTATGTTTAATGTGCAATCCTATGTAATGATGTGAATGTTTTCTTTACCTATGTCGCAAATTTCTATCGAAAAATTGAATAGATAATGAATCAGTTAAAGTGTTTATATTTTTGGAAATGTGTTGGTATTGAATGAAATCAAAATGTCTCTCCAAAAGTTGAACTGTTAGGAAAAAACTAAGAAGTGTTGTATTTCTAACAGTATAAATACTAGTAAGTTGTAGTACCACAAGTTGTGAGTCTAACCTTATGATTATGCAGTTAATACCAAATGAAATGGCATCAGAGAGAAGTTCGATCAACGCACTATACTCAATGATATTATTCGTCGATCTACTAATACAAATCCCTTGAAAACTCACTAACTCACTATTCAGAGTGAAAATTTCCCACGCTGCAGAGGATAGATTATGCGTACTACGACTAGCACCATCAGCATATCCAACAAATGGTTCTGAAGATTCATTCATCTGCAATGAAATGTAAAGATGATTACTAAAGTCAAGAAAACTCTAAAAAACAAATAAATATAGTGAATGAAAATCAACAACATATAAACAATATAGTACAAAAAATTACTACGCTCATGATTAAGCATAGTAACGTTTCAAATACAACCCATTTCTAGGTTGTGCCAATGGAATCCCATCGTAATCAACTAGCTCGTAGGCACCCTTAGCAAGAACTCTTTTGAAAATATAGGGGCCATGCCATAATGGTTTGATTTTCCATGTACCTATTACATCAGCTTCTTGATCGTAAAGAAGGACCAAGTCACCCTTTGAGAAGATGCAAGGCTAGACATTTTTGTCATATTGCACCTTTATATGTCTCTTATGCACTTCGTTGGCCAATTGGGCTTCACGATGCGTTTCATCTAGATGGATGAGGTTCAGGAGACAAACTTCTTCTGAGGTGTCAGGTAACAAGTCTATCGTGAGTTTTAACGATGATATTTCACATTGGATTGGTAAGATAGCTTCTAGACCATACACCAATTGAAAAGGAGTAAATCCAGTCGCGTTTCTCACCGAGGTTCGATATGCCCACAAGGCAGAGTACAGGACCAAGTGCCAGTTCCTTTTACGGACTCCTATCATTCGTTGAAGCATTCATTTAAGAATTTTGTTAATAGCGTCAAATTTTCCATTTGATTGTAAATAATAAGGAGTAGAGTTATCATGTGACAATCCTAACTTGGTTGTCAATTCAAACATCATATGGTTGCAAAAATGCTTCCCATTATCTGTAACTATATCTTGTGGGACCCCAAACCATGCAATAACATGGTTGAAGAAAAACAATGCAGTTGTTTGTCCTGTGTTGTTGAATGTAGGCATCTCTTCAGTCCATTTGGTAAAATAGTCGACTGTAGCAATAATATAACCATGCCCCCCAGACGAAGGAGGGTTAAAGTCATTACCCCATTTCGTAAATGGTCCAGTAGAGACAACAGGATGCATTGGCATTGGTGGTTTGCGGATTTTATGGTAAAAAATCTGGCATGCATGAAATTTTTTGACTACGAGGATACAATATTGAAAAATAGTATGCCAAAAGTAACCATCACGAAGTATCTTCTACGCGGTAGCATATCCAGATAAATTTCCACTAGAATCCCCAGCATGAAAATCATTTTATACTTTTTCGGCCTCCTCATGAGTGAGGCACCTCCTTAAAGTGGTATTGACACCATGACGATAAAGTGTATCGCTGACGATAAGATAATCTTTTGCTTGGTATCGAATACATTGCTGATCAGAGAGAGAGGTATTAGGTCAAAAATTTTGGGTTTGGAGATAAATGATGAAATATCCATACCAGGGTTTAGATGATCCAATCAGAAACAGAGACTCATCTGGAATAAATGGTTCCGATGTAGTAGCAGTACTATCAGAGGGAAGGTCACAGAGAAACTCAACCAAAACTAAAGACTTCTTTGACTTGGATTTGATGAATTCCAAATCAAATTCCTGAAAAATGACTATCCATTTTTAATATTTTTCCACCAGCAATTGACGTGATAAGATTTAAGTCATGGGGTTGCAATCCGAAACTATTGTTGTTTTTCGGAGTAGGATATAGTGGCGAAATATTTGGACAGCTTGAACAACTACCAAGGCAAGATTTTCCACGTACGAGTACTTAACTTCCATGTCATTGAGATTACAACTCAAATAATAGATCAGATGTTCAATTCCATTTTCTACTTGGACCAATACCATAGTGATGGTCGTTTCAACCGCAACGATATATAGGAAATAATCATTTTGATAATTAGGAGGATACATTAATGATGCTCGGACAAGATGGTCCTTAACAACATCAAAAGAAGCTTGCACAACTTGGTCCCAGTGGAAGGGAACTCCTTTTTTCAATAATCCTTTAGCCATTTCGGTGTAGTTTGGAATGAAACTTCTTAGGAAGTTAGCCTTTCCTTGAATTTTTTGTATCTGAAGTAAGTTTGATGGTGTAGGAAAATCAAGAATAGCTTGTACCTTCCATGGGTCTATTCGAATTCCTTCTTTTGATACTACAAATCTGAGCAATCGATGAGAACCAACACAAAACACACATTTGTGCAGATTGAGGCGCATCTTGTAGTGTTGGCAGTGTAAGAAAATGGCTCTCAAATGTATCGGGTGATTAGTCCGTTTTTGTGAATGCTCTGATAAATCGTCTAGATATGGTTGAACAATGTGCTTGATTTCATTGAACGCATAATCCATTGCTCTCTGAAAAGTTTTTCCAATGTTATTTAAACCAAACGGAAGTTTCCTTTATGCGAATGTGCCCCAGGGACAGATAGAAGTTTTCTTATGTTGGTGATCTAGGCAGATACTGATTTGATTGTAGCCGAAAAATCCATCCATGAACGAAAAAATCTCACATCCAGCACAATCGTCAATAATCTGGTCGATAAAGGGAGTAGGATAGTTGTCTTTTTGACAAGCCTCATTGGCATCTCGATAATCGATGCACACTCTAATGGTTCCTTATTTTTCATAACAGGAACGATATTGGAAACCCACTTAGTTAGCGAAATAGGGTAAATGAAACTAGCACGCAAAAGTTTTTCAACTTCTGCATTGATGGTAGCGGCTTTCTTTGGATGAATAGGACGAAGCCATTAACACACCGGTTTGACATCAAGATACATATTAATAGTTTATTCAACTATACTAGTATCTATGCCTAGAATTTCCTCGTAAGACCAAGCGAATACGTCACGAAATTCAAGAAAAATAGAGCGATATGAATCAAGTTCTGATGGAGAACAAGATACACCGACATGAATATTTTATACAATGCCAGGTTTGGTCAAAATATCGATAGAAATTTTTTCTTCGATATTAGATAAATTTTTCTCAAATTCAATTGCATTAATATGAAAAGAATTTGAAAAGAAAGTTTGGATGGATGGGTGATATAATTCACTAAGATTGTTTTCTTCATAATCTGAAAAATGGGAACAATGATGATAATCTTCCCATGGTTCTCCTTCTGACATCATAGCTTCCAAAATATTTTCATCTGTCAAAAATTTTGAGGAAAATGGATCAGATGGAGTACCAAAATATAATGAACGATCAACCCAAACATTCAACGACGTTGATTTCATATTTTCCGCCCAAGCCAAATATATTGATTTCTATTGTATCTCAATAGGGCTGGGCGGTAAAACATCATCCAACGTAGAAATATCAGAATCACCCGTACTCTCCCTTAAGCCAGATAACGTGGAAGAGATCATGTAGTAGGTCTCTATGCTTGCAATTTATGCCGATGTCATGGGCAACGGTAATGCAAAGGTTCCCATAAGAGTGGAATGCTTTAAGTGTCCTACACCAATGTTATGAATTTATAGTTGGGGTAAGTGAATATACAGAATGATTCCAGTTACCTGAAAAGCAGAGGAAAAAAATCATAATTGATTAATGACCGTGATTGTACCTTTATGTGGAAAGGAAATCATTCTAAAGTATGTAGAAACAATGGTAGTCATCACATATACCCATGGTATTCTGAGTAAAATATTATAGTCAAGGGGTCTGTCAACAACCTCAACATCAATACTTACTGTTTTCCCCATAATTCAACTTGCAGGTTATTAATAATACCACAAGGTTTATATGTTCTTCCATCAAAAGCCTTCAATGTCGTTGATGATTGTGATAATCACGGCGAGCCAAGTGACTTCCAACAATTTAGAGACATAATTCATTTAGACGCTCCCTCATCAATAATAGTGCGATGAACAAGGTGATTGAAAACATTTACTTGGGTGGAGAATGCCAATTCTGCTGGTAATTGCGGCACATAGCCCATATGATTAAAGACGACAAGATTAGAATCAGTTGGATCAATTCCACTAATGGCCGACAATAAAGCCTGTTTCTGGGAGGGAAATTTTTTTAATACCTCAAGAGTGGACATAGCTAAAGGGAATTGAGCCAAATATTCAACTATATTGTAATTTTGTGCAACTCTTTCTCGAGGATTATCTGTCGATTTATGAATTACTCCCTCTGGTGGCTTGATTGTCAATTCAGGAATAATAGGAGATGGTACCGATTCATTAGATGGATTCGTTGTTGAGGTAGTAGGTTGATCAGTGGCCGGACTACCATAGTCTTTATTCCGTGTCAACACCAAAATATCTTGTGAAGGTTTTTTGGTGGATAAAATTAACACTTGGGAACTAGGAGCTGGATCCATAGCAACTAAATTTGTGTCTAGATGTGGAAATGGGTCTATCAACACAACTGATGCATGAGAAGTCTTGATTATTTTTGAGACTTCAGCATGGTGAGGGCAATCCCTAAAAAAGTGTTCCTTGTCATAGATTATGCATGGATAACGAGGTTTATGTGGTCTAGATGGTTGATCAGATGATCATTCCTACGAGTTAGAAGTTTGCTTTTTCTTTGATTTTCCCTTTTCCTTACCTCCTGGTTGCTTGTCACTTTTTCCTTTGTCAAATGACATGAAATTAATTTCGCAAGTAGGAGCAGGATCAGATGCAGTAGTGTGGTGTGTGTTTGTAGTGCCTATCAAGCCGTCTATGGCATGAGAGTCATTTATTTGAGGAGGAACATTGAAATTAGATCGCGACGCATTAGGAATTTGTTCATAGAGCGTGCCAGATTGAGTATAAATCAAGTATAAATATTGGGCATGAGCGATAACTTTCTCTTCTGTGACGATGCCACCTTTAGCCACATCTTCAGTTATAGATGGTAACAGGGACTTAATGAACCATTCAGCAAGGAGCTGATCGGGAACAAATTTCTTAACCATTCGTCGACGGTGATGCCACTCATGAATATGATCGGAAATGTGAGTAGCATTAGTCTATTTGAAGTTGGTCAAGAGTTTCGTTCTATTTTGTATCTGATCAATAACTGGAAATGGGTCAAAAAGGTAGTAGCTAAGGTAGTGAAATTTTCAAAAGAAGCTCTAGGTAATTCAAGGTACCATTTAGCTGCCGGACCTATGAGCGTACGCTGGAAAAGACATAATCAAACAGAATCATCATTTAGGGAATTTGATGAACACCATAAATGATAATTCATAACATGAGTCGATGGATCTTCTCTAGGGTTTCCATATAATTTAGGAATGTTAGAGGGTAATTTATGAGGTATCACCGACCACCAAGGAGCATAATTGATAGGATCATTGGTTAATCAGTTTAAATCTGGTAATTCCAAGGTTGCAAAAAAAGGCAGCTGTCTATTAAGGTCAGGTTGAGCATAGCCAGGGTAAGATGGAATTCCTTGGGCAATAGGTCTTTGAGCACTAGCATATGGAATTTGATGCTGGTAACCTAGATAGGGGTTGTTTTGCATAGTTAATGCTTGAGAATTATGTTGACCAAAACCTGGATATGATACTTGTTGAAATGAATTTTGAGGAATTTGTGCTTGTGACTGCCAAGGGGTCTATCCACCAATATTATAACCCAAATTAGTATAAGTTGGATTCGGTTGATATGTATAACCAGGTTGCATTTGTGACATCCCATAAAATGGTACACCAGCTTGTGAATAAATGATCCCTGATACAGGTTGTTGTAAATTAACCAAAGGATTTTGAGTCTGTGGACCCAACATTTGATGATATTGAGTCGAAGAACCTGCTTGATAAGGTTGATGTACAATATTTTGATTCTGTAACAGGGGTATAGATGTATTAACAAGTGGTAATGAAGTGGGTGTAACAGATTGAACCAGTTGATACAAGTGTACAAATGTTGGTGGTTGGATAGGCAGATTGGGCTGCCATTGACAAACATTCATGTCAACATTAGTTTGTCCAAAATGTGACTGAGTACTGTCGTATTGGGTGACCAAAGGTTGCCCCCTAGCATAAGGAGGATAATAATATGGTAAATAAGTTTCTCCAAATGCTGGGAGTCCTATTGATATGGTACTTAAATGAATTGACCCATAAGGACCAACTTGATATTTCCTTGATGATGGATGTAATGAATCAAGTTGTTCAGTACTAACTATAGGACTACCAGTTAAAACAACAGATGATGACACTGGTAAAGACCATGGTCTTGAAGATGTACCAGAGAAAGTGCTAGATAATGATTTGTAACCTGTTGAGACTGAAGGGCCACTGTGAAAATATGACTCTGGTGAGGTTGTGAACATCGACGGAGTAGCGAGGGTAGGAGCTGACGTAATTGGAACAGTAGACCCAAATGAATATGTTGGTTCAGACATGGTTTTATGACCAAATGTATACTCTCCAAAATCTATGGGAGATTGAATGGCAATGGGATCAACAAAAGCAGATGGAAACGATTGAGGAAAAGACTAGTATAGGTAAAGGTCTCCCTAAAAATGGGTTTAACTTAAAGGTGTATCAGGTTGTGATATTTCTTCAATCACAATTAAACAAGGAGGAAGAACTTCACCATCAATCCCAAAATATATTTAAGATGCTTTACTGTGTGATATAGAATTTTCAGTGGCTATAGAAATTTGTGGGGTGACCAAGGTAGGAACAACTTCCGGTTGTCTGACTTCAGGATTCAAATGTGCTGGCAAAGAAGAGACAAGATCTGGATCTATTTGTGATTGAACAACGTCGTGTCCAGGAAGTATGGTCTCAGTGATTGAATGGATCATGACCACGGGTAGCTGTGAAGACTCTGTTTCGACAACAATAAATGAACTGGGATGTGTGCAAACAATTTGAGCTAGCTCTGGTTTAAAAGATTATATCTCTCCAGAGGTACGAATTGTACTTGATTTGGCAGATCGTGATCAACTTCGCCTACCAGAAGTAACTTCCGGAGGTAAAGGTGGTTTTAAAGCTAATCTACGCAAATTATGGGAGATAAGATTTTGTTCTTCCATGATTACTGATTTATTTTAACCAAAAAAAAAAATAAACAAAAAGAGGGTAATGCTATGAAAAAGGGTTTACCAAGAAACTGTGAACTACAGAATACCTCTTGGCGAACTAAGAAGTACGGGTAGGTAATCTCCCCAAATGCTATGTTCGGTGTATCAAAATTTTAGGGCGGCCGACTCGGTTCACAATGGATGGATAGCACCTAAAATTTGTCCTCCCAAATATACCCGAAGGTACGTGGAGGCCCAAGTCAATATTAGCACTATCTCATGCGAAACAGCATAATGAGAGCACCCCTTTATGCTTATCGTACTATAACATCGCCCGATACACCCGAGAGTACGTGGAAGAGCTATGATATACTTACATACGTGGAGTGAGGTATCACACTTGGAATGTATCACAGACAAGTTAACGAAAACTGCTATGTTTTACGATGTCGGAACACGTCTCTAGCCTAGACCTTCTAAATGTTATCGTTATGGTTCCAATGCATTGTTAAGTAAATTGAGATTTATTTTATGTTTATCTTGCTTAAGAAATTTCCTTTCAGGTTCACCATGATGATGTATATGAAATTCCTAAAATGCAAGCTAAGAATGATAAAATGTAATATCCCAAATCTGGAACAGCTAGCAAGGCATGACTGGAAAACACATTTTCTAGGAATGGCTGCTACAGAAATGAAAATAATAACTTGGATCCATTAGATCTAAGTATATAAGTCCTAAATCCAATAGTTTATCAAAAATAAATCCTTCTAGGTGGGTTAAACAGATCTCCCACACCTAGTTTCCTTGAAAAGATGCCCCAAAGAGGGACTGCAGCAATATATAAACTAAATAATGGATATGAGGCATCAAATAAGCCTATAGTAAATTTTAGAAACACATATCCATAAATCCAAGCTACAACAGCAAACTATACTTCATTTTATGAGCCAAAAGTTGGGGAAAAGCAGCAATTTATGCCCTAAAAAGGTTAATTATAGAGATGAGTGTAAACATAAGGTCAATTGAAGGTGGGATCTCGTATCTTAGGTCATAAGAGACTTAAATATCAAATTTCAGCTGAAAAAAATGACTCTAGCTATGTTAAACAGTTCTACCACCCCCGATATAGCTTAAAAATGCCCTATCCCCATGACTTGTGGTATGCAGAAATTTCTGAAGCACAGGAAACATGATTTTCTGAATGTTATGGATGAAATATAGTATTGAATTCAGTAAATCAGATCTATAGCATGGTTTATACAATTTTAAATAGGTAAACAGAAGAATTACATGAAGAAACCCTCAAGATTGAGGTGCTGCAACAACAAGATGGGACTGTAAAGCCTGAAAAAATTATTTTATTGATGCTACAGCTGATATATATTAAAAATAATATATGTAAAATATATGTACACAAAAATATAGATCCAATAAAGATATGTGTACTAGATAGGCTCCTTAATACATTCTCCTTGGGGATCTGAGCAAATCATGAACATCAGTGAGTAGATCTGAGATCTAAGATGCAGTTTTGCAGTAATATTTAGGAATTCTATAGTAAATAGAACAAGATGAAAATCATATCTGAAATGAACATGTATTGGATGGCCAATCCATTGATCACCATAGTGCAAGGAAAACCCCTCAACACCAGAGATCACTCCTCCAAAACGTTGCTCAAAACCCCTGAAACTTCCCTCCTGCAGATAACACAATTCTGGGAGAGAAAATGTGTTTTTTTCTTCAATACTGAATAGGCCTGATGCCTAGATCTGAAAATGCATCTCCAATGATCCAATACACTCTTCTAGGAGGTTAAAAGACACACTCACTGAGAAGAGGTACTAGATTTTCCTAGATCTGAATAGATCTAGCTTCCACTGCTGCACCTTAAAAAAAAATCAAACCCTCAACAGGATCTGAATTATGTTTGGAAGATGAAGCTTGGCCCAAGCTTGATAGTGGAAAATATATAACAAGTCTCCTCCAAGAGCTACTCAAGAAAGGATGTGGGATTCCCAACCAGGAACACCCAAGTGCTAAACAACACTATTCTCGGCTAAACAGCTAGAGAATGAGGTTTGTCTAAACATACAATACCTTCAGCAATGTCAAATGATCAACCCCTCTATTGGTGTCCTCATCCTTCTTTTATAATGTGGGATCCTTTCCAAACCCTGAACCACCTTGATGATTTAGCCTCATTCACATGAGTGACCTCCAACATGAACTGTGTTGTGCTTTAGGAGATACATTGCATGTAGACAATGCTGTGGATTTGGTCCCATTGACCCATTCAAGTGGCCCAACCTTGTTCACACTTAAGTGTGTTTATGAAAGTAGCTTAGATTTAGCTTGTTTCACATTGAGCATTGATTTATTTTGATGTTTAGGAGTCATTATTGGTCCTCCTTTACAATTTTATTCATAAGTATGAAAAAAAAAACAAAATTAAATATTCCTGTTAGCTTGGGCTAATTAGGAATATTATAGTCCTCCCCTTTCAAAATTTTGCTTGTCCTCAAGAAATTGCAAGGTAGAGAAAAATTTCTCCCTCCCTCTTCTTGTGGCATCATCAATGGATCCTACCATTTCTGAAAATGATAGGCAATGAATCTTTCCTCCAATGATTCCCTCCAAGTGTATGATAACAAAGTGTACATCATGAGAAAATGGAAGGGAAAAGTGGTGATCTCCTTGTTTCTTAATGGCCTCCTTAAGCTAGGAGTGATGAAAACATGGGAAGTCTTGTTCCCAATGAGTGACTCCCTCACCCATGCAATCACCCAAATGAAATGCGCCATTCTAGGTAGCTCATCAAAGAAAACTTCAAACCTGGACCTATTTAATGTGTTGGGGCTGAATGGAGAGTTTAGATTTGTCCATCTAAGTAGTTTCTCCCTCCATTTATGGTAAGTGTGTGGAGGTTGCTGATATTGAGTTGAAATGTTATGACCTCCAAGATTGGCCCAAGCTACCCCACAAAATGAATCAACCATGAAGTGCCTCCTCAAATAGTGCATGTTCTCCCAATGGCTCCTCCTACATGATGAAAAGAGGTGTGATATGGCAATCATGGTATTCCCATTGTTTCTCCTGAAACATACATCATGTGAAATAGGGAGAATCATACTCCCAATTGGCATCTTCAACTTCAATCCCACTCTCCAAACAAAGCTTCCCATGAGAAAAAACATATCAGCAATATATGAAAGAAAAATACAATGAAAACAAGTTTCCAAATGACAACCGAAGAGTGAAACATAGTTCCACTCATGGAACCAGCGTAGTGCATCCTTTGCCTTCATCAAACCAAACAATAACAAGTGCTTTTCTAGCCACTTTTTTGCTGCCACAATCATTTTACTAGATAGCATCATGAAAGTACAAAGTGGTGTCAATGGTGCACACCAAAAATCATGTGGCTTCCCCCACAAACCACCAATGAGATAGCCAATCTCAGTGCTACAAAAGGCTGCAAGTAAATCATTATACAATATGCAAGAAGGAACAAATATTCTTGATACATTATGCTGCTCAAACAAGGAAATTAAGTACAATACAAAATGTGAAATTATACCTCCTCCATCATGCACTTGAGATCTTGAGCTGAAATGGCTCAACTGGAATTTCTCCCTTACCTCCAGAGAGTAGGGAAGTGGATATGACCTCCTCTTCATTACCATCCAGGCTATGCATCTCTCCATATGCTGAAATATGTCATGCTAGATTCCCTCCCAAGTGAACTCCTCCACCAACTGGAAATATCCATCAAAGTGCATAGAAGAGAAGTCCTCATGTGTTGCATGTAGCAATTTCTCCTTGAGACTAGAAGCTCTAGTTAAGAAGACTATATCATGTGAATAGATGACCATATCATCCACCATATATCTATCATCTCCATCAGGATCATCAAGAATCATGCAAGCACCAAGATCGTTGGAGTACTCTACCAAGAGTTGAGACCTCCAATAAGGATCAATCCTCCTAAGGGACAATGCTGGTGATCTGCAATGTGAAGATCTACATATGCTGTTGTTTGCTACTTTGACATCCCTCATGCCAAAGTCATCCTCCAAACTCCTCACCTCCCTGGAATCCAAGAATGGTGAGCCAAGAGGCAAGACGTCTCTCACCAATTCCAGATCTGGTGGCCTTGCAGGTGGAATGCCTCCATGTAGTGAGACATCAAAATCTGAAGTGGACTGCATGTATGAGTGGACTAAATTTTCCCTCTCTTATCTGTGTAGTGCAGTCTCCTTCCTTTGTGTAGAATTCTTCTAAAATATATAAGGGTGAATGTTCATCATCCTTTGATGTTGATCCTTCTCCTCTTCTTCCATGTGTGAGAATGCCTCATCCTTAATGAGAGACCCTTGATCTCGGTCATCCCTTGAAGAAAAGGACTCCATGTCTTCAAAACTAGAAGAGGCCTCTTCAAGAAATGGGGATCTTGCCCTTAGAAAGATATCCTGCATTTTTTTATCCCCTTTAAAATTATGGAGTGGAGTTGGTTCAATAGGTCTCTCCAACTCATGCAAAGTGTTTGAGTCTTTGGTTTTAACAAATGATGGTTCACAATGTTCTTTATCAAATCTCCTCATCAATCCTTTAGTGAAATCAAAATAAGTTTCTACATTTTCATGAAAAAATGAAGTAGAATCATTAAACCACCAATCATGGACCATACCTTTGGGGTGCAGCGCTGCTACTCTGATGGCTTCCTTCTCTTAAACTTGATGTAGCTAAAAATATGAATCTAGCTCTTCTACCCAAACTTTTGTTGTGCACCCTTCTGATCCATCAAAGTGAGATAGGAAGATTCTACCTCTCTTGCTTCTCTTGTGGCTGCTGGATATTGCCTCCTTGAGTTTGAAAAACCCTTGGAAGTCTAAGTGCTCTTTGAATCTCCAAGATTGAGATTCATACTCCTGAATATAGTCACTCAAGGTCTCCTCCCTTGGTGCATCTTCTTCCTCCATCCTTATTGCAGTCAATGTGGGCAATAGTATGCATTGTGGATCTGCATGTGTGGCTAAATTAACACACCCATCATGTGAATAGCTAGGGCTTGTTTCAAACCCTTCCAGAAATATTCTGCACTCCTCCCCTTCCATCTCCTTGAGATCTTCTTTAATACCTTCCAAGGTTTGGAAAAGAAGCAGGGAGATATCCTCTTCTGTCATTCCTCCTTCTCCTCTTTCTCTCAACAAAAAAGTAGGCATGTCACAACATTTTAGATCAGATTGTGTGGCTGAATTCTCACACACAACATAATAAGTACTGGGGCTTTCTTCATGAGAAGAACTCCTTGAGGGATTTGCATGTCTTCCCCTCCTCATTCCCCTGATTTATTTCTTCAATCCATGCATGGATTAAGAGAGTGTTAGGAAAAATATTCTCTTTGTCCTTTGTGTAATATTTATTTCTTCATTCTTCTTCTTGATTCTTCTGATGGCTAGATCTCATAGGCTAAGCTAGAGATCGTGCTTTGATACCACTGTAACATCCCAAATCAGGAACAGCTAGCAAGGCATGACTGGAAAACGCATTTTCCAGGAATGGCTGCTACAGAAATGAAAATAAGAAATTTTATCCCTTATATATAAGTATATAAGTCCTAAATCCAAGAGGGTATCAAAAATAAATCCTTTTAGGTGGGTTAAACAGATCTCCCACACCTAGTTTCCTTGAAAATATACCCCAAAGAGGGACTTCAGCAATATATAAACTTAGTAATGGATATGAAGAGTCAAATAAGATCATAGGACATGTTAGAAACACATATCCATCAACCCAAGGTACAAAATCATACTATACTTCATTTTATGAGCCAAAAGTTGGGGAAAAGTAGAAATTTATGCCTTGAAAAGGTTAATTTTAGAGATGAGCGAAAAATAAGTTAAATTGACGGTGGGATCTCGTAGCTTAGGTCATAATAGACTTACATATCAAATTTCAGCTGAAACAAATGACTCTAGCTATGTTAAGTAGTTCTATCACCCTCGATATAGCTTAAAAATGCCAAATCCCCATGACTTGTGGTATGTAGAAATTTATGAAGCACAGGCAGCGTGATTTTCTAAAGGTGATGGATGAAATATAGTATGGAATTCATTAAATAATATCTATATCATGGTTTATACAATTTTCAATAGGTAAACAGAAGAATTACAGGAAGAAACCCTCAAGATTGAGGTGCTGCAACAACAAGATGGGACTGAAAAGCATGAAAGAATTATTTTATTGATGCTATAGATGATATATATTACACATCAGATATAGATCAGATATTTGCACAAAAATATAGATCCAATACAGATCTGTGTACTAGATGGGCTCCTTAATACATTCTCCTTGGGGATCTAAGAAAATCAATAACATCAGTGAGTAGATCTGAGATCTAAGATGCAGTTCTGTAGTAATATTTAGGAATTATGTAGTAAATAGAACCATATTCAAATAATATATTAAATTAAAATGGATTGTATGGCCAATCCATGGATCAACACAGTGCAAGGAAAACCCCTCAACACTAGAGATCACTCCTCAACTGCTCAAAACCCCTGCAACTTCCCTCTTGTAGATAATGCAGTTATGGGAGAGAAACTGCATTTTTTGCTTCAGTACTGAACAGGCCTGATGCCTAGATTTTAAAATGTAACTCCAATGATCCAATACACTCTTCCAGGAGGTTAAAAGACACACTCACTGAGAAGAGGCACTAGATTTTCCTAGATCTGAATAGATCTAGCTTCCACTGTTGTAGCTTACAAAAAAAATCAAAACCTCAACATGATCTGAATTGTGGTTGGAAGATGAAGCTTGGCCCAAGCCTGATAGTGGACAATATATAACAAGTATCCTCCAAGAGCTACTCAAGAAAGGAGGTGGGATTCCCAACCAGGAACAACCAAGTGCTAAACAACACTATTCTCAGCTAAATAGCTAGAGAATGAGGTTTGTCTAAACAAAAAATACCTTCAACAATGTCAAATGATCAACCCCTCTCTTAGTGTCCTCATCCTTCTCTTATAATGTGGGAGCGTTGCCAAACCCTAAACCACCTTGATGATTTAGTCTCATTCACATGAGTGACCTCCAACATGAACTGCACTGTGCCTTTAGGAGATAACTTACATGTAAACAATGTTGTGGATTTGGTCCTGTTGACCCAGTCAAGTGGCCCAGCCTTGTTCACACTTAAGTGTGTTTATGAAAGTATCTTAGATTTAGATTGTTTCACATTGAGCATTGATTTATTTTTATGTTTAGGAGTCATTATTGGTCCTCCTTTACAATTTTATTCATAAATATGAAAAACAAAACAAAATTGAATATTCCTATTAGTTTGGGCTAATTACGAATATTACATAAACAGACTTTCACTTTCAACTTTTTCAATAAAGAACCTAGCTACTAAGGGAAGAGAGAAAATAATTTGAGAGCAAACAAATCAATGAACAAAAAAAAAATCAATGAATCAAAAACTAAATGCAGATTTCCTAATGTTCCTTTTGGAAAACACACACAATCCTACATGCAAATGCAATTTTTTATTTTTAGTTTCATTCATGTTATGAATGTAGAAAAGAAACTAGGTTCACTATATCAATAATTCAATTGATTTTTAATTTTGAGAAACGAAGAATACAAACAACAATTTCTCATATCAAGGAAATGAAGATTTTACGACAATTTCCTATTTCGAAAGAAAATGATTCTTAATGCGACCATAAAAAATACTTTGAAATAAACTTGTCAATGATAAAGAAAATCTTTTTTAAACAAACATTGAACAAATTTTCAGTCAAAGGAGGAAGAAGTATATAGAGTCACTGGTCAATTGAGCATCAAAATTTTCAAAAAACAGCAACAAAAAAAACTGAAGCAAGTTGCAATGTCAAGTTCAAGGGAATTTGGTGACTTTTAGGAGTCAACGCAGTCTCCAAGGGAAGAAAGTGCTCTGCAATGCAGGCTTGGAAGGGAGACAATTCTCTGCAAAGCATTGTGTCCAGTCTAAGGGTGCGTTGGGCGCAATAGACAAGGAAACACACTACTATTTAACTCACTGTCTTTGCAAATTAAGCTCTGAAAAAGTGTAATATTTATGTGTAACAACTACTAGTTGGATTTACAAAGAAAATCATAGACTAAAACACCTATAATTAAGAGAAATTCTCCCTAGTGGAGTCTCCAGTTTGTTGGGCTATAATTGTAATCTACGATAAATTACGCTTCCCTAGACAGGTGCTAGTCTAGAACAACAGGTGAAATTCTATACTACCATTTTCCTAACTCAAAATATATACACAGAGAGGATTGGAGGCTTACTTGTTCAGTCGCTTACAAATGGCTCCTTCTGTCGCTTTTGTTGCAGCTTCAAGTTCAAGCGGTTTGTGTGCTAAATGCTTTTTGCAAGAAAGAACACTGAAATAGAAGAAGATGCAATAATATAGATATCTATTCAAGCTAGTTAGCTAAATCAGTAAAGCATAAACTACATTCATCAAACAAGATATTACAATATGGAAAATCTAAGTTAATATAGATGCGTGTAGGGAAAAATAAGAAGTACTCTTTATTGATGATAGGAGGAGAGGTTACAACCTAGTGACTGATTTGAAGTGACCTTCCAGCAAAGTTCCCAAGTCTCATCACATCATAAATCTCTCTAGCAATAGCTTTACAAACCAAGCTCTCAATTGAAAATTCTCCATCATTTCTCTACTCAAATTATTCCTTCTTAAACACTTAGATCTGTTTTCAATTTATAGATGAATTGTAGGTTTTTTTGCAATCAATAGCTTTCCAAAAATAGGCAAGACATGTTTACATTCATGTATATTTCAAATGGACACTTGGATCCGAAGTTTGACACATGTGAACTCTTCTAGAAGGCACTGGCCAAGTGGAGATTCCGGAACATTGAGAATTTCACTCCCAATGTGATAAACGCACCTATGAATTTCGGGAAGTGCTTTGCAGAGTAGCCTTGCATGGGGCTACCTGCATATGCAACGCACTTAGGCCCCTTAGAGCCTACATTGGTGAGCTCTAATATGCTAAATAATAAGCTTCAAACCATGGAAACCTTTGCTTGATGAAAGTCTTGCTTGATTTATCTCGTTTCTTGTCTTAGGGCATGTAGAAACTGAAATGATAGGGAATGATAGACCCTTGATTATTGGTCCTCGAGATGATGCCCAGTTAACCAGGTCATTAGGAATGTTGTCCAAATTGACCTATAACAACTTCCCCCTAAAGCATGAGATCCAAATAATAAGAACATTTGATTGAGATGCTTTACACTATGATGAACCTGGAAACGAAGCGGAATGGTCACCTGCATAAATCTTACAATACATTTCATCATGATATATCCTCTATTGATCATAATTTCTGAGGGTAGGCATTCCCATGTTCAACACATAAAACAATCTAATAACATGTACATAATTCAGAAAGTCATCTACATTGGAATGTTGCTCAGATGCAGACACGCCTATAGATATAGGCCCATGTTTGGATGAAAATATGTATGTAAGGTCACCGTACAGATGATGGGTACAACAATCCTAAAATCGCAGCCTGGATGGATGAAAATATATCTGGGGTCTTCTTATCTCGTTCACTCGATCATTCGTGTACAAGTCTAGGCATGCGAATATATGATTTGTCGTCGAACATGGAAATACATCATTTGATTACCAGCCAATGATGTGAGTTGTTAAAAAATGTGAGAGAGCCACCATTAATGTCAATGGTCCTCAAGGTACTGCAGTACATTTCTTAAGGCATGAATAGATGATTTGATGTCAAACTCAAAACAAAATATTTCGGTCAAAGGTTTGGAAGTGAGGATCTTGCCGATGTTGTAACAAGCCTAATGGTATTGGAATCTGATGTTTCTAAGTGAACTTCCTGGATATTTATTTGTTGTCAACAGGAAGTCACCTTATTGCAAAACAGGAGTTACTGATTTTGGAGACAAGGGTATGACTTGATGTAGCAATTTTCAGGGATGACGGTCATGAAAATGAAGGTTTAAGAGTATTGCAGATGGATGAGTTTTTAATCACTGGATGACTTCTCTTGAACATATTGGCAACACTGTGATGAGCTGGTAGCATCGACCCAAAACTGAAGTGAAGGTATGATGAACCATAGGTGTGAATGAACCGTCAAGATGATTACCCAACCCAAATAGTCACGGACATGGAGTGAAAGAAGTGTCATGTTCAAGAGTGACTTTCCACCAAAAAGAAACTTTACTTACTTTTCCCAAAGTTTCCTCGGTCATTTGTCAACTAGTACCTCTTTATTTTTTAACAAGCTTAAGGATGATAACATTTGCTTGATCTATAATTCAACCCTTCAGGCGAATAAAGTATCACTATTTAATAATTTAATGAGTCTAGTGATGAATGAAACTCGATTCTTTCCATGATCGACAAGCCCGTTGCTATTTTATGTTTTAAAGAGCTTAACGATAGTGATAGGCTGGTCCTTTTTCATATTTAGAGAGTCTAAAAAAGAGGACGAAAGAGAACTCCAAAAGTAATTTTTTGTAGATCTGTCTCTCAGATCCGAAAAATGTAAAATAATATCTGAAAGAACCTATTTGGTCAAGTGTAAAACTGAATAATTTTTGTGAAGTGCTCATCTGAAACCCTTATTGCAAATAACTGTGCATTTTCTATGTTCTCTTCAATTCTTGTGGGTTCTTTTCCTGTCTCAATCCTCGACGGATGATCAGGTCCAACATTCAACCTTCCTAGCTTAATTATAACTTCAAAGTCATACTATTAAAACAACAATAACCATCTACAAATATTTCCTCGTAGAACAAGATTTTTCACCAAATACTTCAATGCAGACTGATCAATTAACACCTTGAAATGCGCTCCTATTAAGTAACGCCTGGATTTATGCAGTGCATACACCGTAGCCAACCCTTCTCATTTTGTTGTAGAATAATTATTCTCTGCATTGGAAAATTTCCTGCTAGCAAAAGATATGGGGTGATCAATATCTCCATCACCTATTTTTGCTAGTACTGACCCCAATGCTATGCAATATGCATCAACATGAACATGAAACTCTTTGTTCCAGTCTAGGAAAACTAGAATCAATGAAGTTACCATCTTATCCTTTAGTACATCGAGGCTCTTTTGGAATTCTTCATCCCAACAATAAGTAACATCCTTCTTCATCAGCTTCTCCATCAACACAGTTATCTACGCACATGCCTTTATAAAATTCCTATAGTAGCCAGTATGTCCCAGTGTTGTGCGTAATTGCTTCACTAACTTAGGTGGCTCTAGGTTCACAATAACAACAATATTCATGGGGTCTACCATCAATACTTGTCTACAAACCACATGCCCCAATAGTATACCAAAAGGTACACAAAATATGCATTTCTTCAAGTTCAAAGATATTTGATACTGCCTGCATGTATCCAACATCAGTCTTAAGCTCACAACATGTTTCTTCAATAGCCCAAACAAATGTCCAATCATCGAAATAAACCTCTAAAAACTTGTGTATATACTCAAAGGTTACAACTACTACTCTATAGAATATTGCAGGAGTATTCTTCAATCTAAAAGGCATGATTTTATATTGAAAAGGTCCCCATTTAGTGGAAAATGTTGTTTTACTCCTGTATTTTGGTGCAATTCTAATCTGATGGTACCCTGAAAACCCATTTGTAAAAGAGTAGGCCTTCTGCCCTCCAAAATTATCCAATACTTCATATATAAAAGGTGTAGAGAATGGGTCATGCACACAGACATCATTCTGCTTCCTCAAATCAACACAAATTAAAATTTCACCTTTTTTATTCTTCTCTTGAACAACCATAGGACTTACCTAGTCAGATTCCTTCACAAGTTCAATTATACCAGCCTTTATTATATTTTCCAATTATTCCTTCAATTTTTCCTTGTATTTTGGGTTTAATCTATATGGACACCGTTTTACAGGCTTAGCATCTAGTTTCAGATTGATACTCATAACTCTGAGGGATCCTACTATCCCCTTTAGTTTAGATAACTTTGTGTTATGTGGATTAATCCCTCTTGCAGACAAGAGCGATCTCCCTAGTAGACTACGAATAGCTAGAAACAAAAATCCATTTGTAAATCGTTTTCTCTATATTCTTTGAAATTCAAAATTATTATAAACAAAGAAAGAGGACATGCCCCTAACTTGAAATCCAACGTTCGGTGCAATATTTTATCCAATCGCTCCAAAGAGGCTTCTTCAGTAAGTAGAACCTATAGTCAAAGACAAACAAAGGTATTAAAAGCGCCTGCAGCATATAATAATTAAGAACAACTAATCTAACTTAGTGGTCAAGGAGTCTAAGTATTGAATTATTCAAATAAGCACAAGAACAACTTAATGAGAAAAGGAGATGCATATGTATTATCTTGAATGAAAAGAGTAACTTTACAACCTGATGCCTTGATTTTGTACAAATTTCTCCTGGGGTCCTGAACAATCGTTCCTCTTTCAGTTTTACAAGACCTCCTCTCTTTGAACTAGCATGGAGTTATGGACATAAGGGTGTGATCATTCTCATGCCAACAACAACTAGTGTAAAGGGTATGTTCTCTTTAGAATTTCTTCAACAATTACTTTATAAAAGCTACCCTTGAGACTGAAACATGAGCTCAATTTATAGGGAAATGGAGGTAGTTTCAGTTCCATGAAGAGGGGGATGGATTCCTCTCATGAAGGGATTTGAGCTCCATATACCAAGGGATAAGATCCATGAGTGGAGGGATAGAGCTCCATGAGTGGAGGGATAAAGCTCGAACTGATCGCACCTCTAGAAGCTTCTAGTTGGGAGAATATTCGACCAGCTAGGCTTATAGAACTTAATTTTTCCTTTATCTGAATTTTTATGGGGGTCCATAGGTTTTATTAGCAGAACGTGCAGGAGTTGACATAGGCTATAGAACAAGTATCTGCGAACCCGCAGGAAAAGGATAGGAAAAGTGCGGAGTTAGAATTTTAAAGGTTTTAATTAACTTTTCTAATGGAGCACAATATAGGTAATGATAGACGTAGATAGTAAAATTTCATGGTGACAAAACGTGTAACATATTTCCCCCTAAAGTGCGAAGTCTGAGGTTGTTATGCAGAGTGAAGTTCTTTATGATTCCGAGGATTGGATTGGACACACAGGTCAAAAACCTAAAAAAACATTCAATGAAAGCATATATATATATATATATATATCATCGCTGAGGTAGGAATTCCCATAGTCATATCAAAACTAAATAAATGTTCTAGTATAGATATGATTTTAATATTACATAAATAGTAGACACAACATGGGCACAACCATCTGTCATAAGTAGTCTATTGTATCATGAATAATAAAACTCGTCACAACCTGGATGGTGGAAACTAGATCCAGGATCTTGATTTCCGCTTCCTGAACTAGTACGATTCTATCCATGTGATTGATTGTGTCAAAGTCGCACATGGTAGAAATCACTTAATTACGAGTCAATGAAGTGAACTATTAAAAAGTGTGAGAGAAACCACCAATAATGACAATGGCTCTCAAAGTAATCAGTACAATCTATGAAGTGTGAATGAATGATTTGTAGTCCAACACTTTATAGAATAATTTGATCGAAGGTAAATGACACAACCTGTCATTGAAGGCGAGAAAACTGCCATTAGGGCATGGAGACCTCAAGGTGCTGATAGGATTCTAGATCAAATTTCTAGATGATGAGTTGTCTTTGATAGAAAGTGACCCTTCGTAGGAAAGCCCACGACACGAAACCATTAGATCAAGTTTTGAAGAAATATTTTCAAGGACTGAGTGAGGCATGGTCAACATGAATGGAGACAAATGTTTTCAATGAATGGTTTATTTGAACTGTCTCTTGAACACATAACGACATTGTATATGGTTTGGTAACAATTGACCCAGAGCTAATACCCAAAAACTGGCTGAATACTTTCAATGTAATTTGATTAATTGTTAGATAAAGGATTTCCCAACCCAGGTACAAGTGTGACAAAGTGTCATGTTCAAGAGTGGTATACTACTTTTTAAACAAGGGTGACAACTGGATTCTTTTTCTCTCTTTTTCCCCCACTATTACTGGTAAGTACCTCTTTATTTTTGACAAGATTTAGGAGGACAAAATTTTCTTGTTTTTGTAAGCTCGTCCTTTAGATGAGTCCATATTAGTATTAAAATCGAACCCTAAGAAGGAGTGGTTCGGCCCTATTTGTAATCGATAGGTCCATTACTGTTAAATTTTAACGAGTCTAGTATAGGAAAAACTCGATGTTTTTCAGTTTTAGGGAGTCAGAAGAAAAACATAAGTAAACTTCGTGATTGTACTTTATCGTAAATTTAGTCTCTCAAGCCCGAAAAAGGATAAAATAATAGAGGAGAGAACTCTATTGACCATGATTAGTAAACGTATACCTTTTTTGTAAATAGTCTATTTCAGTTTGGAAAAGGGGTAAACTTATACTAAAGGGACCACTGTTCATTTCCTTTAACGAGTTCGAATAGTCAAGTACTCAACAATATTCTCATATTTAGAGAGTCTAAAAAGGGCTTAAAAGATAACTCCAAGGTTTCACTTTTTCATAATTTTCAAGAGCCCAAAAAAGTGATAAAAGTATACTCAGCATCAAAATAATTATTTTCACTGAAAAATCTTGTATGCTGCACAAAAACTCAAAATATTACACATACTTGTTTCCAAGAAGTAAAATTTTTGAAAAATAGCCTTTTAGAGTGAAAAATAAATAAAATATAATATTTTATTCATTCAAAAACTATAAAAAGGAGTTAAAGAAAATCATTTTCACCTTTTGTTTTTAGAGCAGTCAATTGAGAGCTTTTGGCAAAAAATTTCCGAAGCTAATATCGGGAGAAACGACCATTCATTCAGTGATTCGTCAGAACCAGGTAATCCACATCATCTTACTCTTCATTTATATCCATTTCAATTCTCCTTTTTAGCTTGAATTTCATTTTTGGGAGGAATTTGTGTTCAAAAATGCGCTCTCGGGGGTCCGCAGGTCATGTGCGCACTAGCTACGAACCCCGATAATTTTCTAAGAAGAAAATTGTCGGGTTTCTTCAGTTTTCGTATAGAGCCCATGCAGACGTCCACATTGTCTCTTCACAAAAATTGTGGAGGCACCGTGACCATTTCAAAATTTACAAATCCTTTTAAAAATGATTAAAATTTTACACTCCAATGGTTTCTAACTTTCAAATATGTTTATTTGTAGATTATTCCACCATGCTAGAGTGGAGAAAATCTGAGCATGAGGTTGTAGACAATGAAGCCATGGAAGATGTTACCACATTACGTGCATTGCAAACTTGCAGGTTATATAAGTTCTGGGTGATCCAAGGTATGAAAGCACAAGTAGAGTTGATGACATGGTTAGTAAATGCATGGGAAGTTCAAGATCAATGCTTTATCATTGGTGACCATCGGCTCGAAATCAAGCTCGAGGATATCTATTTCCTCACTGGATTGTCCCGAAGAGGAGAAAACATATCCTTGTTTTGGGCTAGACAGGGTGGCCTACCTGTTGCTAGCTACAAACAACAGTTTTGCAAATCCAAAGGATAATCACATAGAAATAAAAACTGTCTTGTGATTATATCTCAAAGTGATTGCATTCATGGTAACCAGATTGTGCATAAGTGAGGCTCCACATATAGCCACTAAATCTCAAATGTAGACGGCGGTAGAGTGTTTCAGAGGCACCATATTCAATTGGTGCGAAGCAATATTGGCCAACATGAAAGGCCAACTAACTAGAGCAAAGAATGAAAAGTGGAAAAACTTTGGTTATGGCACCATTTTGATTTCTTTTTCTTTGGAGAGAATCCCACTTCTCGCCCCTTAGCTTATTCCAATAGATCGTGGGGAACATTGGGAACCTCAGATGGTATGTTGGGTTGCATTAATGTCCCTCCATGGTGGCGATGGCAATTCAGTGGTTTGGTTCCCTCCGACACATTTTATGTGTTTAAGGAACCAAGTCTTCACAATTGAAGACTTCCCTTATGCAGGTATAGAGTTCAGAGGTGATATTGAGATGTATTTGTCTCCAGGGGCATAGTGGGACAAATCATGTAAGAGAACTATTTTGATGTTTTTAATCTATTTTTTATTTGTTTTTGATCGTCCAATACTGATAACAATATTTAAATGTAGATTTTGGTCTACGACGACCAGCTACACTCCGCCGCTTTGATATGCAGCAAGAAGAGCCTATAGCACTACCATAGGATCAGGCAGTAGAGATCCTAATTGATATGGAACACAACCTGGAGAGGTTAACCATAGATATTCTCGAGACAGGGAAAAATGACATTCCTCTCCAGCTTCAGAGACATGTTACAGGTGTTCCAGGACAGTTTAGGAGATTCCTACACAATGTGGAGCGTGCCATAGTCTATTACCATGATCATCATCACAAATAGTGGATGATCATTGTGGATTGACATGGCTTTTTTTTTGTATTAGTATCTATTAGATCATAAGGTGTTTGAACCTATGATCATAGATGATGTAATATTTTGAAAACAAACATATCTATGATATTACTACTTTCTCTGAGTATCTTTCTCAATGTGTATCGAATGTTGTTTTGGTTTACTATTTTAATGTTGCAAATGTCTATTTAGAACACGATTAGCCAATTCATTGGCCAATGTGTTTAAATTTATTGAATATGTTGATATTTTATGTAATCAAACTGTCGTTCCAAGAGACGAACTTTAAAAAATAATCACAATAACACTGAATTTTTAATTGCATATACCCTATTTAAATGTAATACTATGAGTTTTGAATCCAACCTAATGATCAAACACCGAATACAAAATGAAATGGCATCAGATAATAGCTCAATGACTACGCTATATTCTGCAATATTTTTCATTGTTTGACCAAGGCTTACCCCACATAGAAACTAACTCTTTGGTGGGTTAATAGATAACCCAGGCCGCGGAAGAGATATTTCGTGTACTACGACAGACACCATCAACAAAACCAATTTATGTTTGAAGGGATGTTGACATCTGCAATATCAAGAGTAGTTAAGATAAGCAGTAATAGTAGTAACATAAAACTTAATCTAGGCACACTTATCTAATCTAAGGCACACTATCTAAAAAGTAACTAATGTACAAGTGAGATCTTCACACGAAAGTCAAGTATAATATCTCTTAAAATAAAGACCATTTCTGGGCTTATCTAAAGAGACCCTGTCATAATTAGTCAATTCATATTTCCCTTTTACAAACACATGCTTGACAATGTACGGAACATGCCACATCGGTTCGAATTTCCCAGCACCTAGCTTATCATTAGCTTGATTGTATACTAAGACTAGGCCATCTTCTGAAAAGATACGATGAGTAACACTTCGATCATACTGAGCTTTCACACATTTCTTGTGAGTTTTGGTAGCTAATATAGCGGTGCTCCGAGTCTCATCTAATTGTGCTAAGTACAAAAAGTGTTTTTCATCTTCAGAGGTAGCTGGTAGTAACTCAATGGCTAATTAGAGTGACGGTATTTCACATACAATGGGTAAAAAAAATTCTAAACAGTAGACTAGTTGAAAGGGAGTGAATCCTATAGCAGTTTTTGCTGAGGTTCAGTATGCCCATAGTGCCGAAAAAAGCATGGTATTCCAATTCTATTTGTGAGTTCTAATAATCTGTTTAATCATGGTGGTTAAAAATTTATTGACAACTTCAACCTGACCATTAGCCTATGGGTAATATAGAGTAGAGTTATCATGGTTCAGGACAAGTTGATTGGAAAGTTGGGTCATTATTATATTTCAAAAATGACTCCCAAGGTCTATGATAATAGCTTGGGGTACACCGAAACGAGCAATCACGTGATTTAATACGAACGTAGCTGCATTTTTTCCATCTGCCGCGAATGTAGGCATCACCTTGACCCATTTGGTAAAGTAATCTACAACAAGAATAATATACCCATGCCCCTTGGATGAGTGAGGGTTACACGTAATGAAATCAATACGCCATTTTGAAAAAGGACTAACAATAATGATTGGTTGAAGAGGAGCTGGAGGTGCACACATCTTTCGATCAAAAATTTGGTAGTTGTTGCATTTTTGGACCACAATAATACAATATTTGAACAATGACGACCAACAATAACCAGCGTACAATATCTTTTGGGCTGTGGAAAACCTAGAAATATTACCACCACACACTCTAGAGTGGCAGTCATTCAAAACCACTTCAGCCTCTTCATGATTTATACAACGTCAAAAAATAGAATCTGCACCACGACAATAAAGTGTGTCCCCAACAATATTGTATTGCTAGGGTTGATACCAGATTTTTTGTCAATTTGAATGTGAAATCTCTGGGTGAAAGGTTTGGGTTTGAAGATATATTATGATATCTACATACCATGGATCTAACTTACTGATAAGAAACAGAGATTCATCTATGATGGGATTCTCTACCATGGTTTTCGTCTCAGTATTGGGAAAGTCACACATGAGTTCTACAAACACTAGTGATTTCTTTGATTTAGATTTATTTAATTCCAAATAAAAATCTTGTAGGATGAAAATCCATTTAGATTATTTGTCCCCGAGTATTTTTTTTTTCAAATATACATCATTGGGATGCAATTAGATATCACAGTTGTCTTACATAATAGTATGTAGTGACGGAATCGTTGGACAACTTGAATTGCTGCCAAGGCCAATTTCTCCACATGAAAATATTTAATTTTGGTCTGGTTCAGATTCCGACTTAGATAATAGATCACATGCTCATTGTGATATTAATACTCTTGAACTAGAACCATTCCAATGGTGGAATCAGAGGCTGCTAAGTATAAAAAGTAGTCCCGGTGGTAATTGGGTGGATGCAATAATGGTGCATGGGTTAACGTGTGTTTTAGAGAATCAAAATATCGATCATAAATATCATCCTAAATAAAAGGAACACTTTGTTTCAAAAAACATGTAAAACTTTTTGTTAACTCAACATAGTTCAGGACAAACCTACGTAGAAATTTTGATTTCCCCTACAAACTTTGGAGTTGGCGTAATGTGGAAGGAGGAGGTAAATTGATGATGGCCTCAACCTTCAAGGGATCGACACAAATGTCGGTTTTCGAAATGATGAATCCCAGTAATCGTCCTCATTGCACACAAAAAACAAATTTTTGTGGGTTCAAACGAACCTTGTAATGCCTACATCTCATTAAAATAGCTCGTAAGTGTGTAGGATGATCGCCCCTATGTAATGAGTGAGCAGGTAAATCATCCAAATAAGGCTATACAATATGCTTGATATCATGAAAAGTGTAAGACATTTCCATTTGAAAATTTGCACCAACATTCTTTAATCCGAAAGGTAATTTTCAATAAGCAAATGTCCCCCAAGGACATATAAATGATGTTTTTGGTTTATCAGCAAGGTGTATTTTGATTTTATTATATCAAGAAAATCCATCCATAAATGAGAAATTTCATTTCCGGCACAATCATCGATAATTTCGTCGATACAGGGGGTAGGATAATTGTCTTTTGGACATGCTTTATTAATATCCCTATAATCGATGCATACTCGTATAGTCCCTTATTTTTTGGTAACAAGAACTATATTAGATACCCAATATGTCAATGGAATTGGCTAAATAAATCCTGCTCTTAGTAGCTTTTCAACTTCAACTTTGATAGCAGCAGGTTTTCGTGGGTGTATTGGACGTAACCTTTGTCTAATAGGCTTGGCATTGGGGTATGTATTTATTTCATGAATGACAATATTTGGATCAATTCTTGGAATCTCTTCATAAGACCAGGAAAATATGTCTCAGAATTCTTGAAATAGGGCTTTATATGTATTAATCTCTTCAATCATACAATAAGTGCCTATATGAATGTTTTCAACAATTTCAGGTATTTCGGAAAATAACTCCCTAAAGGTTTTTGGGTCAGCAACCTTCACTAATCAGGGGCATACCATTCAAGAATGAATCACTTAACCTATATTTTATACTGAAAACTAGATATAACAAGTTTCAGAACTTACCCGAAATTCCAACGTTTGATGTAGATCCTGCGGGGTGCAAACCATAGCAACCCTTCGTGCTTCATAACCTGGAAATCAAGAAAGAACGAACACGAAACTCTAGTTTTACAGCATATATATTCCCTCAATGTCAGTGTAACTCATGTATAACATTATAAGAACAATATCAAACATTCAATTAATTATCATTACACATATATAAAGAGATATAAACACGTGAATATTGGGAACAAGATGGTTCTTCTTATTATAAATGGCACGTACAGTAATAGAAATGTGGAGAGATCACCTGAATCCTTCCATGGCCTTCAAGCATACCATCCTCTGGATCCGTCCGGCCCTCACCTCACATGAATTCTTCCAAGATGTGTGCACACTAGATGTCATATAGAATGATGAGCATCTCAAGGAAATAAGGTTTTCCTGAATATACCTGGGAAGTGTAGGAGGCACGAAAATATCAGACTTGAAATAGGGCTCCAACAGAGTATAATATCTATAATTTTCTCTCTCCCTTAGGCCATACACATGAGGGGCTTTTATACTCCCTCAAAGTAGTTTCAGCAGTTGGAAATAGTTGGGCCACGGGCTGGGGTGGTTGAATTACAAGAATAACCATCACCCTGCCTCGAAAATAGGGAATTTTATATACTTTTTAATGATTTAAATGGCATACGTGGAAAAGTATGAATGGACTCATGTATATACATGGAAAATTCTAGGTATAGTCGCGTATGGGTTTTTAGACACTATTTTTATGAAGTTGTTCAAGTCTGGGGGGAAAGGGTGCCCAAGGCCAAAGAGACAATCATTAATCACATGAGGGTGAAAAATGATGCTATAACAGATGCCCCCTAATATATGAGGTCAGAAGGGGTACATGATGTCTGAAATATATTATGTGCATAGAAAGAACCTTACGAAGACAAGAGAGGATTTCACCAGATTTTAGCCTTTCAAAAAACCAATGAAATAAGTCAGAAGGTCATCTCATATCTGAGGCGGGAATACCCATGCTCAGTGAAAGAAAAGCATGTCTATATATCCAAAATGTATACAAGTATAACTGAACTAGAAAGTACATAGTGAATCATTTGATCACTACCTGGAAGTACAAGTCGAAATCAAGTCCAAGTATCAAATATAAAAGACTGATAAATGATGTTGTAATAGATATCTGATTGCACGAGTAACTGAATCTCTAGGTACCAAATCATAAGAGATGGAACACATGGAACAATCACACAACTCGGGATCCAACATATAAGATGTTGTTGTACTGAAACTGCAACATATAAGGGTGGATGACGTCACTGGCAGAAACTGGAGGAACTATCAAAAGTGAACCAAAGCATGCTGATGCAAACCCAAGGTATTCACCGATCACCATGGCACAATTCTACACAATGGGAATAAATGAGCTGAAGTTGACCATGTGAGAAATCGTTTGATTACCGATCAATAATGTATACCATTAACAAACGTGAGATAACCCACTGATAATGATAATGAGTGTCAAGGTGCCCTAGTACAATCTAACAAGTGTGAATGAATGAGTTGAAGTGGAACACTTGTAAG